>JAHHUM010000904.1:371496-632252 GCA_036173005.1 Crenichthys baileyi
CCCGGGGGAGACCCAGGGAACCCCAAGCGATCCGAGAGAGAGAGCCGAAACGCCAGCACAGGACAGCCCCCAAGACCTGACCCCAAACTACCCCAGACCCGACTAGAGGGCCCACTCCCTCTCCCGGCCTCCGACCACAGATGGGAAATAGCAAACGGGGTGTAAAAAAGACCCAAGCCCCCCTCCGCCAGCTCAAATGTGGTGTTGATGCGTGTTGTTGTAGTGTGAAGTTTAAAAAGAACGGTGGGGAAGAGGGTCTGCCAAAGGGAAAGACACCGGCCCAGCAAGCCGAAGGGGTGCCACAGCGCACGCAGCAAGGAGGCCACACCCCCATCCAGAGACGCAGACCCACCAACATCCAGGTCAGCCAAGAAAAAAAACAATAGAGTCGAGCCGGACTGCAGATCCCCCTAAGCCAGCGCCACAGCATCACAAATCCTTCTGTCCACTTAAGGGCGGCGAAGACCGCTAACCCCGAGCACACAAAAAACCCCCAGGAAACATCCAGCAAACGGCAAAACCCCACCCCAGTACGGGCCCAGAAGCCCGACGCAAGCGCAGAGCCCAGCGACGCCCGCTCTGCCGCACCCACGCCCGGAGGTCAGAGCCGCCACGCACAGGACCACCGCCACAGGACCCCCCGCCCCCCCCCCAAGCCCCCCCACACAATACAGGGAGGACGGAAAATGCAGCAAAGAGCACCCAGAGCAAAAAGTGCACCCAAAACTCACACTGCGCAAGTCCCCCCCACCACCCCCAAAAAAAAGCCCCCCATAAAACCACCCCCACGAAAAGAAGATCCCCAGCATCCAGGTCCCCCAAAAACCCCACACCCCAAACCCTCCAGAAGCAGCCCCCAAGGAGGGCCCCCCCCGAGGCCCACAAAAGGCAAGAGAGCCCACAGAGCCCAAAAACCCAAACCCATCCGGAAGCCAAGACCGGCCACCCCGAGACCAACCCCCGGCCCGCCCGCTCACCTGAACCATGCAGACCCCTCCGACCCCCTCCCCCAGACAGAAAAAGGGACCGGCAACTCAGTAACCGGAACCCAAAACAAGGAACCAAAAATCGAGCCGGAACCACCCAGGACCCCAAACAACGCCGACACCCATCCAAGGCCAACCACCCATCCCCCCCCCAGAAGGGAAAACCTACACCCCCCAACATTCAACAACTCCCAGAGCACGTAAGACGTTGGACACCCAGGTTGAACCCGCCCCCACCCCCTCCCCAGATCCTCCGCCCCCGCCAGCAGAATGTGCTCCTTGAAGGAAAGAGCACCTGCCATGAGATGGGACCTACCCGCCAGTTTCGGAGGCCCTTATGCCCGCCGATGCACAAAAGGCCCCCAAGCCAGGGCCGGGCGCCTGGGTATGCACCAGCCCAAAACCCCGGAGACATACCCGCCAGGACCCAAGACCCCCAAGGCCCAGCCAGACCACTGGGCTTTTACTTACAGGTACGAATGCAACAGGCTGTTCAAAGAAAAAAAAATTTTTTCTAAATGTACCATGTGTCTGTGGTTTGTGAATTTTCCAAGCAGGACCTTAATGTCCCCATAGTTTGGTTATTGGATTCTTTAAGTTTCAGGAACCACAACTGGAAAAAAATCAAACCACAACACAACAAGAGGAATCTGGATTTATGTTTTAAAATACAGAAGATTAATTGGATGCAAGTGAAACCACCCTCCGACAACGCATGGGTCCAAAAAGTAAGGGAACTGTACCAAATGAAAAAGATAACACATCTATTAAGGCTTCAAGACGTTACTTTCAGTGAACGACAAGTTATGGATCAGACAAGATCCACCCCCTCTTGGGACCTCTAAGCTCCATAAGCAAATTTTTCAATAAAACTTTGTTGTTGGATGGAAATAATGAGTTAGATTTTTTCTCCAGTAGCTGGATAGACTACGTATTATATAGGGTTTATGTTTATGCTATTAATGCAAATCACAAAGACATAAACACCTTCTAATTATTTATTTATCGTAAGTCATATTTGTATTGTGACATTCATTAATATTATCGCATTTTCCTAACATCATGCTGGCCTTTGCTGAATCACTGTTTGATATGGATGTACTAGCAGTCCTTTACAGTGTGCTATTCCTGATGCTGAATATCAGGTTTGCCTGAAAAGCTTGATGTAGCCCAGGGGCCATTTGCTGTCCCTGGACTGATTTTGTGCAACCCCCAAACCCAACTCAGTACAGCCAGTTGATGCAGGAGAAGACTTTTTTTTTTAATAGAGCTAAATTTTACTGACATATTGTAATCTTAACATTTTAAATGTTAGGAAACATTTTAAAATATTCATTTTTTAATAGGCATGCTTTTTGCTTTCTTTTTGATCTCATAGTGATTTGTACCCCAAATATCAGGCAACTTAAAAAAAATCAGTTGACCCTCCTAAAAAAAATTGCAAACTGTATGAGTTTTGTTTAAGAAGGCAACCCTGCTAAACCTTTTTCATGTTTTGGATCTACAGTGATTTATAGATCCCTTCCCCTCAAAGATGACTACTTGTTCCACAAAAATGTTGCACACTGTAATTGTGAAGCAGGCTAAAAAAAATTCACAAAAGCTTTGGTTTTTAATAAAAACAAAAAAACAACTAATTCTCGTGGTCCTTGAGCACTTTCGACTTAATGATTTTGGCCCATGTGGCAAAAAGTTTGGTAACCACTGATGTAGCCTAGCAGATGAACAAAACATGTTTCACAGTGGGGAGCTACCCCTGCATCACTTGTCATTCATGTCTATATACAGACATTTTATTAATGGACTCCTAGTGGTGAGCTGATTCAGCAGATTTTCTGCAAACTGCAAAGTAAAAGAACAAAAACTACTTTGAAGAAAGAAAAGCCAGTATGTCGTGGGGTAGTAAGCTACATCTCATTATCAGTCAGGATTTACTGTTTTTGTTTTGCAGGCGCAAAACAGGCAACCCCTCCCTTCCTGCAAAACTGCATTAGCAGCTTTCCTTAAATAAGACATCAACTATCCTTTGCACTTGTTTAGCTTTCAAAGAGACAGAGACAGAAGAGAGAGATAGATGAACTAAAGAAAGAATGTGTCCTCTGCTGCCATGGGGATACATTAAAGGAGTTGCATTCCTGCAACTATTCATCTCTTAAAGATGGCTAAATGCTGACTAATTCTACAGTGTTGTTGCTCATCAACTCCTCTGTGGAGGTGGTCGGATATAGTTGTGTCACTACATGCCCTAAAATTCACCATTAAACAGACCATCCAGTATATAAATAGAAAATAGCTGTTTCTGTCTTTGTAGTTGTTTCACATGTTTACTCTGACCTTTATTTTGAAGATGCAGCTACAGCACAAGCAGCTTTTTCTGAAGGCCTAGCCAGGATTTTTGACCGCATTTCGGCCAACACAGCTTCAAGGATTTTTCCACCCTGCCTTTCCATAAAGAGAAAAAGAAGTTAATCTAAAACACCGCAAAAGATTGATTTTTTTTATTTCACAAGCTGCTGCTTTACTTAAAAAATGATCTGAAGTCATAAATCCATGGCTATCTTGACACAACGGTCTGCAGGAAGATTACCATTAAAGCATATTTTCTGTAGTCCACTGTCATGTATCAGTAAAAAAATTGATGCATTCTGTGAAAAAAGATCACTCACAATTACTCTAAATTTAGTTACATGAATGAAGAAGTTTCAGATCTACCAAATTTTAAGATCGAGATAACCCGAGTAAATACTAAAAGCTGGTTTTGATTTTATTTCAAGAGAAATAAACTATACAAAACAACCTTGCCCAATGGAAAAATATACTGTATTTCTGCCCCCTGTTGAATCATTATCATCTAAATGATGAACAGTGTTTTCACATTCAGTTTTACTAGCTAAACCCTGCATAACAACTGCCTGTCCTGTAGAATCAAGAAAAGGAACCTGCCTGATAACATGAAGATGCTAAAAGATTCCTTAAAGTAATACATTATCCTCTGATCTAAGGAAATTCAAAACAGCAGAGAAAAAAATGGAATGATTAGAACGCCATTTTTAAGGCTTTGGGACTCCAGTGATCCAATATGGGAGCTAGTATCTACAAATGGACAAAACATGGAGCAGTGGGGAAACTTTTCAGTAGTTGCTGACCTGACAAAATTACTTCAAAAGCACATCAACGACTCATCCATGAGATCACAAAAGAACCCAAAACAACATCTAAGGCTAAGAAAGCCTCACTTGCCTCAGTCGGTGTTCATTATTTAACAATAAGAAATAGACTGAGCTAAAATGGCCTCCATAGGAGAGTTGAAAGACTAAAACCATCAAAAAGAACATAAAGGCCAACCTTACATTTGCTTTTTGGAAAATACTCTGTGGACTGACGATAAATGTGCACCTTGTTGGAAGGTGTACCTGCTGTTACTTTTCTGCAGCACTGTATATATTATATATATACTGTATATATTATGATGAACTGTCAAGATATATTTTATGGTGGATATATTTTATGGTAGATTTTTCATTTAAAGGTGACTAATAAATAAAACATCTGATGATAAAATGGTTAACCGGAGTACAGTGCTGCCAAACACATAGGCAGTAATAAGTGCATTGATTGCAAGGACTGCATGGATTTAATGCATATGTGGGCCTCATGCCACCGCATGTAAATTTTAATACATGCAGTTCTCAGAACGGTTTCAGCAAATCTGTTTTTGATGGTGGATGCAGTTCCAATCACCATAATTATTTGGGTTGGTTTTAATCAGCATGGTTTGAATTGGCAAAGCTCACAAGTGCCCCCTACAGATAGTCAAGAAGATCCCATTTCTGTTCAAACTGAAATAGGTCTTTCCATCCAATT
Organism: Crenichthys baileyi; assembly: GCA_036173005.1. Lineage (NCBI taxonomy): Eukaryota > Metazoa > Chordata > Actinopteri > Cyprinodontiformes > Goodeidae > Crenichthys > Crenichthys baileyi. The sequence goes on from JAHHUM010000904.1 coordinate 376,347, forward strand.
CACAAAAAAACATTTTTGATAAAAACAGTAGTTACACACATGTAAGTTACACACACATTTGGGAAGGTTAGGGGAAAATAAGAAAACTCTTGCATGGAGGTCCACACAGCTGGCGGGAAAAAACATCTTTCACCTCATTTACTGATTGAAAAAAACATCTTTCACCTCATTTACTGATTGATTTAATTACAAAATGCCACCTTTGACATTTAATTTAAAGTGACACACCTTTTTTGATGCATTACTTCCAATTACAACGGCTAATAAGAGACATACATCTTCATTGTTTCTGCTTCAGCTTTTTTTTGACTTCGACAGCAAAACAGATAAAAAAGCTTAAAGGATGCAAGTGTTCATTTACTTGGTTGCTTAAATGAGCTTGTGTGCCAAAATCTCTTCTGTAGCAAACAGACAAATAGAGGGAGAGGTTCATTTAATGGACCTGATTTATCTTAACCTCCCTCTTAACTAATTATTTCGGATTTTTAATTATACGCAAGCACATTGCTCGATCAATAATCCATTGTTTCTCCTGCCAGTGGTAATGTAATTTGGAAGTCACTTACATAGTAGGGCCAAAAAAGTAAAGATCTAGTTTTATCATGATAAAAACTTATGAACAGCTCTAATTGGAGCGGTAAGTAATAGTGCAGCGTGTAACCTCGGTCCCTTTTTACCTTTGCTTGCAGGTCGGGTGCCCTCCAGTTGTTTGCTTGAGATGATCTCAGCAGTGAGTATTGGTTTGGATGGCCCTACCTTCTCTAACTAATGGGTTGTGGCCTCCAACCTGGCAGTGATGAATGGCGCTGTGAGTCCTTGCTGTGTTTTCAAGATTATCTTGGTGTATTTGGGGGATAGTCGCAGTAAAGTGAGCTCAAGTATGAGCTCAAGCATGAGCTCAGACGCTGAATCCTGTGTTCTCCTTCAGGGCTTTTTTCTTGTTTTTGTTCAAATGTTACACAAACATGGCAACAAGCCAACAAGGTAAACTTTTGAAGGCGGACCAGCAGCAAGATGCTTTTTTCTGTGTCCTTTTAAAGTAATTTCAGCATTGTTAGAAGCTCACGTTGAATTGCAGGCTTGAAATGCATCCACACTTGACCTTATTCACATTTTGTAAACCACAAACTTCAATATACCTCATTGGCATTTTGTGATGAACTAACACAACAACATGCATGACTGTAAAGTGGAAGGAAAAATACACATATGGCTTTCCATTTTTTTACAAATACAAATCTAAACAACCATAGTGTAAATATGTATTTGACGCCCTTCACTCTGATACCTCTTAATAAAATCCAACCAAATTTGTAAATACAGTCAATCTGTGAGTAAACTTCCAGCTGTTCTGTAAAGGCTGAATAAAGTTTTGGATGACCGAAAACCTACCGAGACTGGCTGTCCACCTTAATTGATCATGCCCAGGCCAGGAGAGGATTAAGATAAACTGCCAGAGGGCCTTGGTAACTCTGGAGGAGCTGCAGTGATCCAACATGGTAGTGGCAGCATCATGCTGATGAGATTGTTTTCTCTCAGAGTCGATGAGAAAAAGGCTGGAGCTACTTATGAGTTTCATTATTACACCCTTGTTGTGTGTCTCCAACTTTGGGCCTAATCGTTAAAAGGTTTGTGTGTACAAAACCACACACAAATCTCTACAAACGAGGTGCTAATCAGATTACATGTGTAAGATTGCTGAAACAGTGCGCGCAAACTGTTTAGCATGTCATTATCATGTGCAAAACACATGATAATGACCCAAATGTGCAAATATTTTGGGGGTTGGCATATGCAAATGTAATCTCTTAATATCCGCAATGTGATTTATCAAACCCGAAACGGATTGTGCTGTTTTTGCTTCTGAATTTAGCACGTTTGAAAGGCAGGTACTAACTGGACGCAAAAATGTCCGCTGTCACTGTGGCGAGAAGAAGGCATAGATAGAATGACTGATGACAGAGAGAGAATCTTCTGTATATGTGTCAACAGATTTGGCTTGTCAAAAATAATAAAAATAGATGAGAATAGAGGATTCCATGTAGGATTATCTAAGATCTAATTTGCCATGACATATCTCCCATGATAAAACTCCTTACAATCCTTTTTTTTGTGTCTGGTTCATTCCAGCGCACCGTCGCTGTCAGTGAGATCATCTGCTGCTGAAGCTGAATGCTTTAACTATGTCACTAAAAAAAAACAAACTGCATTATTGACAGCATCATTGTGTCATTGCAGAGCAACTGGAGCTGGATCAGGTTGATTACGCTCTTTGAAAATGAACATCTTCCAGGGGAGCATTTATACAATGAAAAATGATTTTGATTCACCAAAGAACAATTTAAACAATCAAACACACTGTATATCGTTAAAATATTGGCAAAACAAAGAAAACAAATTCAGTAAAATCATTGAAAAACTAATTTATTTTTATGTATATTTATGTTTAAAAATGAGCAAAGCTATAATATATAGATAGCCAACTCCTACAAACTATATTTAAGTTGCTAATCTTACATTCAGGCTTAAATATTGTGACTTTTTATGATAAAGGCAGAACTCTCTTCAAACATATACTATAACAAAAAGAACATGGTGAGTCTCTGAAAAGAATTTCAAGGGAGGCAAATAAGACATTCCACGTACCTAGAGCCAGCCTAAGCATCTGGAGATCAGGTCGTAGAGGTCTCCACCTTTGTCTGCTGCCCGATACTCTTTGCAACGGTCCCTCATGGCCTCATGGTTCCCTCTGCAGATGGTGGGCCCACTGGCGGATGGCTTTGCGTTTCTTGTTCTTGCTTGGCCCGGCTGGGTCCCGCAAGGAGCAACCCGGCCACCATCCTCCGCAGGGTGGCCGGGCACTCCCTTGGAGATAAGGTAAGGAGCTAGGCCATCTGGGAGGAGCTCAGAGTAGAGCCACTGCTCCTCCCCATCAAGAGGAGCCAGTTGAGGTGGCTCAGGCATCTATACAAGATGCCTTCTGGACGCCTCCCTCGGGAGGTGTTCCAGCCACAACCCACCGGGAGGAGGCCCAGGGGACGGCCCAGGACATGCTGGAGGGACTATGTCTCTTGGTCGGCCTGGGAACGCCTTGGGCTCCCCCCGGAGGAGCTGGAGGAGGTGTCTGGGGAGATGGAAGGGTGGGGGTCTCTACTGAATCTGCTGCCCCCGCGACCCGGTACCGGATAAAGTGGAAGACGACGACGAGCAAACCTCTAATAAATCAACTGACAGAGATGTTTGTCGTTTTATTTTTTATATTGATTGGCCAATTTCTAAGCTGCAACTGCTGTGAATTATGTCAAGCAACACAGTTAACAAGCTGTGTGCACTCCTTTGGTGCTGTCAGCCTAGAACGGCTGCCCCATGTGAGCACTGATGGCGGAGGCTGCGTGCCACTTTGGATACAGCTCTGCCCTCCTGCGCAATAGCCTGTAACCCCAAATTTTTTTTAAATTTAAAGGGGGAAAAACAGAATGTGAGTCTTTTGTCCCACTGGTTTTTCCCAAGACCCCCAAAACATAAAGCACATTCTCCCCTTAAACAGCCCCCAAACCTGCCTTCTGCATGCCCCATTTACACACTAGAGGGGCGCTCTGCAAAAATGAACAGAGCAGAGATATAATCTCGTCAGGGCAGAGGCTGCGATGACAGACCTGCTGCTGAGAATAGTGACAAAAAAAGTTACCAAAAAAACGAAAAAAACAGTCCAAAAAAAAGCAGGAGCAGAATGGAACGGGAAGGAAAAAATTCGAAAACTGGATCAAAAATTAATGATGCAGCGAAAACCCCCCCTTGGGGTTTTAAAAGAAAAACACAGGAAAAGGGGAAATAATTTGTTTTTCCTAGACCCACTGGGGGCAAGTAGGAGCCAGCCAGTAAAAAAACCCACAAGGACCTGTTTTTTTCCCCCTCAAAATTACCAGCCCCAAAATTTTAGATCTGATTAGTTTTCCTTTTAGTAAATGGATATGTACCACAAGTTTTAAGGTAGCTGTAATTAAACCTTTGTTTAGGAAAAACCTTCACTTGATCGAGATTGACTTAATAAATTACAGACCTATACCCCAATCTTCCATTTTTTATCAAAAATTCTTGAGAGAAAATATTTTGCAAAAATAAAAATGTGTGGTTTTAAACCACGCAATGACCTTTTTTGAAGAGTTTCAGTCAGGTTTTCGAGCCCCACATTGCAACGAAACAGCTCTGCTGAAAGTCACTAATGATTTTCCCTTTCCTAGCCTCAAAAAAAAAGGGACTTGTGTTCTGTACTTGTCCTGTTAGATCTCAGTGCTGCATTTGGTTAAAGTCGATCACAATACTCCCCTTAGAAGGGCCCCGGGAAAATTTGCTGTAGGGACGGGGGAACAGGACTAGGCTGGTTTAAATCTTTTTTTGGGTCTGACAGACCTCCAGTTTTGTTCAAGGTTTAAATAAATCTTTAAAAAACTCCAGGGTTAAATTTGTGGAGTACCCAAAAGGCTTTGGGCCCAATTCTCTTTTTATTATATATATTTTTTCCCCAAAATAGGTCAAAATTTTTCAGGCCCCAGATAGGAAAAAATTTTCAATGTTACGCTGATGATACTCAGCTTTACTTATCCAAAAAATCCTGATGAGCCCAAAACCAGTTAGATAGACTACAAGCATGTCTTGAAGACAAAAAAATTTGGATGACCTTAAATTTTTGCTTCTAAATTAGACAAGACAGAAGTTGTTCGTTTTTGGACCGGAGTCTTTAAAAAAAAAAAATTGGGGAAAATCACTTAACCTGGATGGCATTTAAAATTGACCTCCGGTAAAAAAGTAAAAAAAACCTTGGTGTTATTTTTGGGCACCAGGACATGTCATTTAAATCCCATATTAAACAGGTTTCCTGGAATTTCCCTTTCTCCCCTTTCTTTTCCCCGGAAAAACATTGCCCAAAAATTTAGAAATTTTCCTTTCCCCCCAGAAGGTGACGCTGGAAAAAACTAGTCCATGCATTGTTACTTCAAGTCGGGGGACTATTGTAATTCTTTACTATCAGGATGTCCCAAAAATGCATTTTTAAAGCCTTCAGCTGATTCAAAATTTTGCTTGAGGGGGAGTTCTGATAAAAAAAATTAAAAAGAGAGTGGGGTTTCTTTCCCCCCTACTTTAGCTTCCCTTTACATTGGTTTCCCTGTTAAAATCCAGAATAAAAATTTTAAAAATTCTCCTTCTCACATATAAAAGCCCTTAATGGAATTTTTAGCTCCATCTTTAAATCAGAGATCTGATGGGTTTCCATATGTTCCTAAAGAGCATTTTCGTTCTCAGACTGCAGGTTTTTACGGGGGCTCCTAGAGTCTCTAAAAGGTAGAAAGGGGAAAGGCAGATCCTTTTAGTTATCAGGCTCCCCTCCTGGGGGAAACAGCTCCCAAATTTTTAAAGTCCGTTTTGGGGCAGAAAACCCCCTGTCTACTTTTAAGGTTTAGGCTTAAAACTTTCCCTTTTTTGATAAAGCTTATATTTTAGAGTGGCTTTAGGTTTATCCTGAGCTATCTTCCTTATTTTCCCCTCGTTTTTCTTTCCCCGGTGGATGGAGTAAAGGGGGAAGTCAGGTTGGGCCTAAACCCGGCTTCAGTTATGGTTGGAGGTGCAAAACACCCCCTCCTTTTCTGCTACCTGTATGACCCCCTTTTTTTTCCCCCCAAAATTTGGGTTAAACACCCCTGAAAGAGAGAGTTATCCCAATTTTTTGGGGTTTTAGTATAAACAATGGCCATCAGCGGGCTCTAGATGGACAAACTGTCTATTTTTTTAAGGCAAAGGCTTAAAATCTTTCCTTTTTGAAAAAAGCTTATAGTAAAGAGGGTTTAAGTTATCCTGAGCTATCTCTGTAGTTATGCTGCAAAGGCTTAGGCTTTTGGGGGACATAATGCACCACTCCCCCAACCCCTCTTCGTAAATTCCCCACAATTTCTAAAAATTTTCGCATTTTTTGCTGTTATTTCAGCTTCTAACTTTGTTCTCTCTCTTTTCTTTTCCTAGAAGCTACACCTGGCCTGACTCTGTGTCTACCCTGTGACTCCTTTCGGAGGGGGGCACCGTCCAAGCTTCTGCTGGCAACAACTTAATGCTCCCCCTCTACCAATGATCCACATGGCCCTGTCTTTCAGTGTTTTTATTCCTTTCTCTCTCCTAGACATGGTGATTGACTGAGCTTTTGTTCTGTGACTGGCTCAGATTTTTTATTCTTTTCTTTTTTTTCTAAGGGGGAAACGATTTAAAGGAGCTACACCCATTAAATACATTTACTTTTTTCCCTTCCCATAAAAAGTACTCCTGGATCAGTGCTTCTTTTTTTCTTTGTTTCTCTGCTCTTTTCTCTCCTAACCCCCAGTGGTGGGCAGATGGCGTTCCAAAATCTGAGCCCTTTTTTTCTACTGGAGGTTTTTCCCTTGGTTAAAAAAGGGAGTTTTTCCCCTCTCCACTGTCGCTACATGCATGCCCCAGTATGGGGGTTTTGCTGCAAAGTCAAAACCCGCCAGTGACTGTCCATGTCTCTGCATGCTCATTCCGGGGGGAGGGGACTGCTACAAATTTCTGACTCGATCGCAATCTGTTGTGTTTCCCTTAAGAAAAAAAACGGTTTTTTTTATCCCAATTTGAATAAATAGCTGAATCTGACTGCACTGTTCAATGGTTTAGAAACTAATTGGAATGTATGTACCTGAGTTTTGTGAAGTGCCTTTTGGAGACGACATGTGTTGTGAATTGGCGCATATTAAAAAAAAACGGAATTGAAAAAATTTTTTGAAATGAATTAAGTTGAGTTATCATTAGGAAGGCTTGTTGTGCATAAAGATTGTCAGCCCATCCTTGCAGGAATGCAGTCTAAGCCAGTCTTAGAGGCTTAACTTTCATACTTACTGATAACTATACCCATTCACAATAAATTCATTAGATGTCTCTGATTCAAAAAAGCTCAAAACAAACTTAAGTTTACCTTGAAGACCTTTTTAGGTAAACAGGCATATCTTTGGGCAGCACGGTGTTGCACTCGCACTATTGACACAATGATGTGCAGAGCGCCCTCCTGTCTGTTTAACAGAACTACAGTTAGGCCCCACGATGGAGGTTTTTTTCTGTGTTTTTTGTTTATTTATTAAAGATTCACTTTTATGAAAAAAAATTATGAACCCTTTCCAAATACAGTGTATTCTGCTCGACGATGTTCTCCATATGATGTTATTTTCCATTGATTATTGAGAAGGGTATCAATCATTTTTTACATACCATTTTAAATAAAATGTAAATTCTAAACCGATACTTCTTACAGAGCTCCCTCTACAGCCCCCTTCCTGATGTCTCTTGACATTTGTTTGGTTCCTGGCTGTTGCTCTACGCATTTTTTCTCTTCTTCCCGGGTTTAGACTTTTTTCGCATTGCTTTAGGGGTGTCTCACTGCAGACTGTGGAAAAAACCTTCATCGTAGACACATGACCTCTATCTTGCATGGGATGCATGGCTATTTTTCAAATGCGTCCCACCTTTGCATCTGTTTGGATTTCATTTCCTGTTAATCTTCAGTCCCATTTTTATTTGTTGATAAATTGTTTGTTATTATCATTCTAAATTTGTTTTTCTTTAGTTTTTATACATAAAAAAGTCCACTGTTATTAAGAAAAAGGAAATATTTTCAGCATAGTTTCAGTCAACAAAATTTACAGTTGGGCTCTGCTGTTGAGCAAAGAACAAACTGTATTTACAGAGAAAAAAGATCTAGAAATGCAGTGAAAATCGACTGGTGACCAGAACATGTGATAATAACTTCAGTAATCATTGCAGTTAATATCCAGAAATAGCAGTCAAGACTGTGATGCTCTCTCTCTGTCTTTGAGGGTATTCTATCATCTCTAAGATGGAATTAAAAACTACTTTAATTCGCTCAAAGAAATCTAGGACAGCTTTAAACATCTACCTGTCACTGTAGAATTGTGAAGCAGTAATTATTGAGTTGTGGTTGCACTGCTAATAATAAAAATTGCAGCAGTGTATTTTATAGAATGCTGTTCTGTCAAAGGTACTCCTGGCCCAGTGCTTCTGTGTTTTTCAGTGTATCCTTTATATAAAAAGCAACTGATGAAGCTATTCCTTTTGCTATTGGGCGTGTACCCCCTTTCCTTTTTTAAAAAAAAAAAGAATGGAACAAGGACCATTTTTCCCTTTTACCCCAAAAAACTGTCTCAGCAGGTGGTCCTGCTAGAGGTTTGTTCCTGCCCAGAGGGAGTGGTTCCTCTCTGATGTAGCCACATGCTGGCCTCAGATGAGTAACTGCAAGGGTGAAAATAAGCTTTCTGAAACCCAGTTAACCCTGATTTGGAGCAGTGGAAACTATCCCAAAACTGGAGGAGACAATATACGATTACGTAAAAACAAAAAAAAAACCTGATGTGAATTTAAGTTCATATCCTTGTATTAGAATATCCTTGAACTGTTCTACTTTTGTAATAAACACAAGGTCTATGTTTTTACATTCCAAAAATTATTCAGAGGTAACTGGACATTACAAAAAGATTACATTAAATGAACCTTTTAAAATTAAATTAATTTAGGAAAGGAAAAGAGATGCCATAAGGCTCTGTATGTAGACATGTATGATATACAGTATTATACATTTCTTTTCAGTACCATATTTTTTTTACAGTACTTGGAATAGATGGCTTTAGATTCATGATAACCAAATTTAATTTGGTTGGTACACTCTACCGCCATATGCTGAACCCTTGGAAGGAAATTCTAACTTTCACCTGAGGATAAGGCCAGCAAGTCATTGCTATCACCTGGGCTTTCTCAGATTGGTAACTCTATACCATTTAGCATATTTTGCATTGAATTGTATGCATATCATTAAATATTATTGGTTTTAATTTAAAGAAATGCAAATGATTTTGGGCCCCTCCTTTTTCGTAATGTTTTTTAAGGGGGTATGTAATTTTTTTGTTTTTTTTTTGTATTTAAAAAAAACTGAAAACGGTTTAATTTTATGAGCAGTCTGCCCCCTTCTCTGCTCTCTTCCCCCTATGTAAAGCAAAGTGACCCGGGTTTGTGTTAAACGTTTTTCTGTTTCTTTTTCTCTTGCACGTTTCTTGAAAACTAAAAGATGTTATTTTTTATCCCACTCTCCCCAAAAAAAGGGAAACCCCGGCCCATGAATTTTTGTTTTCCTTTTTTAGGTCTTTTGCAGTTCAGATCAAGTGCTTCAGCTTCATTGATGCATGTTGCCTTGTGCATACTCAGAGTTCAATTGCACCAAATATTCAATTATTTTCCCCCCCCAGTGACTTTTTTATTCAGCCCCCCACTAAAAATTACCGCAATTTGCATTTCAGTCAGCTTGATTAAACTGAATTTCCTTAATCAAATGGCCTTGCTTTAATTCGAGTTTGTTTGCATTCTTTGTAAAGCACCTTGGGAAGGAAACTGTTGCAAAATGACACTGTACAAAAAACACTAAACTGCGAGCAAAACTTTAACCTTTCTGTTTTACAGATTATGGTGGCATCCTGCACAAATACAAGAGGTGAAAATGATACAGTCACAAAAAGTGACCAAGAAGCATACCAGACATACCAGAGTTCAAAAGATGACAAATTGTTGGTGCACGTCTTGCTGGCGCATCTGGGCCCAAAAGCACGGGAAAAGGTTTTTGTGATGAATCAAGAGCCAAAGGATCCAGGGTATCCAGGGTCAAGATACCACCAAAAAAGGACAAAACCACATCCAACAGGATTTTAAACTGGGGGGACGATAGAGGAAGCTGTCTGAAAGGGATGTTCGGGTGCTAACCGGGGATTGTATCCAAAAAACATAAAACCACGGCTTCCCCCCAAAAATCACCCCCAAAATTAAATGGGGGCCCCTCAACTCTTACTTTTTTCCCCAAAAACCCAAAAACTGCCTCCGTCGGGGAGCCCCCACAGGGTCAATATAAACGGCCGGGCTGTCTATAGCCAAAAACCCTTTTGGGTCACTCATGCCAAATTTTTGGCCAAACCCCCCGGTTTTTACAATGTGAAAAAACCTTTGGTTAATTTTTCCCCCTCTGATGAGGTTCCCCCCTTTTTTTCCACTGTTTTCCCCACAATCCCCCGGGGGAGAGGTTACCCCCCCCGGGGGTGGGAAAAAGCCCAAAAAGAAGCGTACCCCCCAAAAATCTTGCATGCCCAGAGTGAAGCAAGGGGGGGGATCAGTGAGGGGGTTGGGCCCCCATATCCCGGGGCATTCCCTTTTGGCCCCAATACTTGTGCAAAGAGGGGCCCCGTGTCACTGGCCCAAGGCCCCTACCGAAACCATTCTTGGGGACCATGTGCATCCAAGGGTTTTCAAACATTGTATCCTGAAGGGGGTTTCCCTTTGAAATTCAGGATGACAAGGAAAACTGGTGAAAGTTTGGTTTGATGAACCATGAAAGTGAAGTTAGAACATTTTCCCCATGGCCTGCACAGTCACCAGATCAAAAATTATTTTTGGACCCAAATTTGGGGGTGTTTTGGGGGAGCAAAAGTCAGGAAAAAACGTTTTCCTCCACCAGTATCACGTTTAAGGGTGACCTGGCCTTTCCTGCAAAAATTCCATTCAATTCAATTCAATTCGGGTTTATTTTTTTTATAGCCCCCAATTTTAAAAACAATGTCGTCTCAAGGCACTTCACAAAATTTCCAGGTACATTGGCATTACAATTTAAATCCGAATAAAACCCAAAAACCCAGGACAGCCGGGGAGTTTCTGTTTTTTATTAAAAAATTGGGTTATAAAAAGTTTGTCTATCTAAGGAAACCCCACGCAGATTTCGCATCCAGTCAGTGACTTGCAGCATTCACTCCTCCCGGATGAAAATGTAGAGACAGGGGGACAGTCACTGGGGGGTTGACTTTGCAGAAACCCCTCATACTGAGCATGCATTTTAGCGACAGTGGAGGGGAAAAAAACTCCCTTTTATTAAACAGGAAAGGGAACCCCCCTTTCCAGCAGAACCCCAGGATTCAGTTTTTGTGAGCGGCCATCTTCCCAAAGGGGCCCCAAACTGGGGGGTTAAGAGGGGGAACAGAGCAAGGACACAAAAGGAGAACAAAAAATAAGCACTGAATTTCCCAGGAAAATTTTTCCTATGGGAAGGAAAAGGTAATGTTAATGGATGTAGCTCCCCTTTTAGTCGTTTCACCTTAGAAAGAATCAAAAAACAAATTAAACTCTGGGGCCATTTTTCCCAATGTTAGAGTCTGAAGAGAGATCATGAGAGTTAGTTACAGTAAAAAGGGCCCCCTTTTTCAGTAAGGCTATGTCTAGGGGAGAGTGGAAAGGGTTAAACACAAAAAAGACAGGGCAATGGGGGGAAAATCATCGGTAGAGGGTGAGCATTAAGTTTTTGGCCCAGGAGAAGCTCGGAAGACCCCCTCTCCCAAAAAGGGTTTACAGGTAGAAAACAGAGTCAGGCCAGGTGTAGCCTTTAGGAAGAGAAAAGAGGAAGAGAACCCAAATTTTAAAAGCTGACAAAACAACAGAAAAAATGCAAAATTGTAGAGTAGGGGTGAGAATGTAGCAGAAGAGGGTGAGAGTGGTCATTATGTTTTTTCCCCAGCAGCCTAAGCCTATAAGCAGCATAACTACAGAGATAGCTCAGGATAATTAAGCCACTCTTACTATAAGCTTTACCCAAAAAGGAAAGTTTTAAGCCTTTTGCCTTAAAAGAAAGACAGTTTGTCCATTCCTAGAGCCCGCTGATGGCCATTTTTTAATACTAAAAAAAACCCACAACGATTCGGGATACCTCTCTCTGTCAGATTGACCAAAAAAAAACCTTTTGGAAAAGAGAGGGGGTCATACAGGTAGCAGAAATGGAGGGGGTGTTTTTTTTTTTGGCACCTCAACCCCCATAAAGGGGCCTGTTTAGGCTTAACCTGACCCCCCCCCTTACTCCATCCAAAAACAAGGGGAGAAGAAGACGGGGGGTTAAAAAAAAGGGAAAGGGATAGCTCAGGGAAAAACCTAAGCCCCCTTTTAACTAAAAACCCTTTATCCCAAAAAAGGAAAGTTTTAAGCCTAGCCTTTTAAAAGTAGACAGGGGTGTCCGGCCCTCACGGACTAAAATTGGAGCTGGGTCCCCAAAAAGGGGAGCCTGATTACCCCCTAAAGGATCTGCTACCCATTCTACTTCTAGAGACTCTAGGAACCACCAGTAAACCTCCCAGTTTGAGAACGAAGTGCTCTGTTAGGAAAATATGGAAAACCATCAGATTTCTGATGTATGATGGAGCTAAATTCATTAAGAAGAAAAGGTTTAAAACCCCTTTCCTTGACCCCCCTTTGTGCGGGACTTGTTATATGTCCTTTCCCCCGGGACGAATTTTGACCCCTTGGTATTGGTTTTTTAACCCACCTATACTAAAAAAATTATTTTTGGTCTAAAACCCCGGGGTGTTTCAGTTTTATTGTCCAACCCCTGTAGGTCACAGATGATGGAAATAAGCCAAGTTTATTTTGCTCTGAAACAGAAGTCATACAATTCAGAGCTAAGCTGAAGAGCAAGAAATGTGGTCATTTTTAAAGCTACATCTATCATGAGGAGATTGTTATAAACCATTTCTAGCCCACAGTTTTAGAAGATCGCTAAATAATAATTTAAACCCACTGTTCAACAGGAAAATATGTACGTCCCTGCCACAGTCATGGTCTTTGGCCTATTTACTGTAAATGGTTTCTTGATGGTAGTATTAAATAAAAACAGACACAATTGGAAGCTTGAAATAACTTGCCACCTACTGTCAAGAAACATTACAGAGAACATGTGTGTATAATGTTATGATGGCAACTGTCTAGATTATAGTAATTTAAGAGAGACAACATTATTCTTTAACTCAAATGATCACTACTAACCCACTTAATTTCACCCCTGCTCATATAAGGAAATTTATGAGGCTGGAGTCCCGCACCAAGAGTCTAAGTCAAGTCTCGAACCCTTATAAAGTCAGGTCCGAAGTCGTAATTTTTGTGATTTTTGTGAATTAAGTGCAACTTGTGATCATTACCAATCCACATCTCAGGAAAGAAGCAACAAAATTAACAGTGGTCTTTAATGAAAATTACATTTAACATCTGCCATCTTGTTTGCAACAGATATAAATATTTTCAGTGTGAGTAATTTTAAATGGCTAACTTCATCTGTTGACAGAAGTCCTTCTGAGCAGCCGTGTGCTATCCCCCACTCATTGGATTTCTTTACCTTTTTACAAATTCACTGATGTATGTCATCTGACTATTATTGGTAAGGGAAGTATTACTTCCCTTAACTTCATTAAACCTCTACAAAAAACCAAACTATCTCTTCCCTAGTTAGATGGGTTTTCTGTTTGGACTTTGGACAGTCAGCACTTTGAACTTATAGTTAGTTATTTTAAAATCTGCTTTTTAGTGGCTGTCCCCTGACTAGGTTCTGCACTTCTCTCCCTTTGTAGAGTATAGTGACAGTAACTGAGGACAACAATTATTTCTGCATTTGTTAAAGACACAAAAAACAACTTCATAATTTACATTTTTCTTTCCTTTTATACTCTTGGATCCAAACACACATAATTAAGACCCCACTTTGAAAAGAAAGTATTTGCAATGTCAAGTTGAGGTCCTCTGATGCATTTCAAAAAGGTTTCTAGAATATACTAACCATGTACAAAACCTCTGCTCTGAGCTTGTGTTGATTCATTATCAAAGAGACTGCATATTGATGTCCTGGATGGAGTTTGGTAACAGTGGTTACAGTGTATCCATAATGCTAGGACTGTGTGCACTATATAACTTGGGCACTAAAAAATTCAAACATGACAGATCATGCTTAGGCAACAACCTCATTATACACATACTGTGCTGGCTGCACTCTGAGTAAGGTATTGCAATTCTCTATTTGTCTTTGCACCTGCATGCATACAGTGCCTCATGCCACTGACTTCAACAAGAAGTATAAAAAATGTCAGATTATCACAAATTCACTATCAAAAACTCACTTACAATGGTCTCATCATCAGCTGCAACAACTAGTTTGTGCCTTTTTTCACCAATAATTACTGCATGAGACTCACATTCCTGCACATAATCCACAGCATGTGCTGCACTTGTTCCTGGAATGGTGGTCCCTGTGTAGGTGTAATCTCAAAGACAAGATATTACATTATGTTGGGTTCACAAGAACAAGATAAGAAATATTTTTGGGAAAGCTATTGTTCTTTAGCTGTTGTTTTTACATAAAGTCTTCACAAATTACAAACTGAATCTCTGTTCACTGCAGAATTAAGTTTGGTTTTGATCAGTTGGAATATTTTGGATTCTGAACTTAAAAAAAGCAATCCAGACTCAATGACAAGACGCCAACCTTTAGGGCCGATAGGAAACAACAAAACTGCTAAAATTTTTTGCGATGTTAGTGGCTAAAAGTTAGCCAGTAGCGGAACTCGGACAGTTTCTAAAAATCATTTGTATGTTGTCACGCACTCTGTCGTTGTTTCTTTTAGCAATAGAGTAAACAAAATGCTGGCAGGTCTGAAAACAGTGAAGGTTTCTTCAATGCTTTTGTAACTGAGTGTTGACGGCAACCTGGATGAGCGGTTTTTATCAGCCCACTTCGTCAGCACAACAGAGCAACTGAAGCACTAATTCCTTTCTTATTCCAAAATAAGAGTCCCAAACAAAGATACAGATAGCGAAAAGCTTAAAGCAGTCACCTTCATATCTAAGACTTATAATAACTTACATTTTTTAACCAGACAGTCACATGCTGGCAGCCACTCCATAGCACTGTATGACAAAGACTTCACTTTAAAGTAAAATAACTTTGCATTTTAATATCACCTCACCAGAAATACACCTCTACCAGAGTCTGTTAAGTCTGGATGCTTCCTACCTTTCTCTCAGGGTCAGATGAAAAAGCCTCCATGCTTGTTTTCACTGGATGAAGTGGTTACAGATGATGAATGGATCATTTCAGCATACAATGCTAATGTTACATCATTACCTCCTGCATTTGAGCAGAGAATGGAACATTTCTGTCATTTATGCATACTGCATATGTTTTTGAAACAAGATAAATGTTATATTTCATCTGACCTTATCATCTGACAGCTAAAGGTCTCTGTGCAGACATACATTATGTGTGTAGCCTATGTGCTCCCTTCTTTTCTCTGTGTTTACACATGCACATACATAATGTCTCTATGGACATGCCACACTCTGTTTTCTCACAAATTAGCTCAGGTTTCTTCTGATCTTATTTTAGGAAGAAACAAATGAATGAAAACCACATTAATGTGTCACAAAACCATGCAGCAACTACATTTGGCACCAGTCTCTAGTAGAGCTAACCATCCAAATACAGTGGGCACATTTAGAGCACGCTTAAGTTACAATACGACCTCAGGACTGAATTGCTGTTTATGTGGAAAATAGCAAAGTTATTCTGACAGATTCAGCTCTAATATTTCTAAAACTCATTTATCAGTCTCTGCCATAGCATAGGTATAAAGAAAGGATACTTTTTATTCATAGCCAGAGGGGTTCTGCATACTGGGAACTGGTGAGAGCCTCAGGTTTAATTAGAGTATATCTGTAAAAACTGAGAATGTGCTGTGCTTTAACCCAAACTTACTAATATTTAATTAAATCATAAAATGCAGTTAATTACATAACCCTGAAGTTGTGTACATGACATGCTGACATTATCTCCAGCGGCAGCATGTACACTTCATTATGATAAAGTATTGACTCAGTGGGCAGTCAGCCACAAACTCATTGAATCACATTAAACTCAAAGGTTTCTACAAATAATACACACCTTTCTGTTTTTTCACTAATCCCATGCTGCAACTCACAGAACCTCTTAGTTTTTTTCTGTTTAGCACATACATGATTTATAACCAAGTAAAACAAGAGTGAGCTTAAGTCATCCACTTTGATTCAATCATGACGAATTTATCAAGAATTTATCTACGACATATGAACCAATAAGGTCAACACTTTACATTCATGAGATCGTGATGATTTTTTTGAAACAGAAAACTCTGATATGAGATTTATCATGGAGAACATGGATGAAGAAGGATGGTGCAGTTTATGGATGTCTGATATGATAATCTCCTCTACCATCCGTCTAAAAGTTGACTCCAGGGTACAAATTATACCATGACAATTAAGGGAGTCCACTTTTTTTTTTTCCGGAATGTGAAATGAAACCTATACAATACAGGCATGTACTTCAAAAGACTCAAATCTTACAATATTCTTTAAGTTCTGTTGTTTTTACATCACATGTGCCATCTGCACGGGTTATAGTGAATCATATTCAAACAGTTTACAATGGCATGAACTCATTAATCTTTGAAGTCAAAAGTCTACTACAAATTATTTTGGAGCAAGACTAGCAAAAAGCAGATCTTAAACATACAATGAGACATTATGAACTACATCTAAAAGTCAGTAAAGAGGAAGATGGTGAGATGTTTTGGACTGGTGGTGTCATTCTCAAGCTGTCAGGTTCATAACATCTTTGTTTTCTTTCCCAAAAACTTAAACTCAAACTACGATATTTATTATGCTATGAACAGATGTGAACCTGAAGAGAACATGGAGAGGTTCCCCTTTGTAGCACCAGCTATTTTCTTCAGAATATTTAAATATGGAAAACACATTCTTCACAGCAGAATTTAGATTTCTGTTCCATAACAGAAAAATGTGATAAATTGATCAAACTGTTTTATGAAATAAATTTGGAATCTCACTCTGGTGAAAATCTTGTCCCATCAGTTCCCTTTTGTCAGTTCCCTTTCTGTTGAAAAATGGTAATCAGAAAACTGTAGTTTAAGACAGACATTTGTTGGTAGGAGACTAAATAAAAAAATTTATTAATTCAAATACTTATTTATCCACACTGATTCAGCTTAGACTGTGGAGCTCTAAGGTTCACTTCTAAAGAGAGGTTCAATTTATGGCATATCTGACTGACTGGAGGTAAAAGTTTAAAATAGTTCAGATTTTTAAAAATGAGGTTCAATGAAAATATCATAAGAAATAGTTCCGTTATCTGTCAAATGGGCACGACTTTATAGAAACAGAATCATCCTTAGAACCATGAAAGGCTAACAGCTAATTCGATGAAATACCCGTTTTAGGAAAATGTAATAGTTAAAAGAAATTTAAACTGAAAATACTCCTATCTGTGAGATACAATGGCATATAATAAAATATTAAATGTCTACACTTTCAGAGGAAATCATTGTTAAGTTTTTCACTGTTTTCTCAGCTGAGGAGGAGGCTTGGCAACTTTGTTTTGGCAATATGTGAACCTTTGGTTCATGTTAAGTTCTGAACCAAACTTAGAAGATGTGCATCAGTAAGATTTCTCATCGGCAGCAAAAAAAAGTCCACCATAGTATAACTGTAGGCCTAAAAATGCAGTTGGATTGCATGGATATAAACATTTCTGTTTAATCACTTTTAATTTGCTAAAATCAGCTAAAACAGTCTGACCAGCTGTAAGCCTCTGACTGTTCTAAGGGTTTGTTTACTATTCTGCAAGTTCACCTTGATATAACATCTTTCTAAATGAGGAAAGTATTCTAAGATAACTCTATAAACCCTGACTACAAAAAGTCAAATCTTTGCCTTTAAGACACAGTATTAAAATTGCCACTTTCTAACTGAGTTGGATGTGTTCCTAATACAAGTAACATGCAGGTAACACACGATATAAAAATCATTAATGCCTCCTTCCCCCCTCCATAGCAACGTATTTCATCTCTTTTATGGGTGCAATTTGTCAGACTCCTCTTTTCCTTACGTAATTAACACTATGCTTGGAGCCTAAACTGGCTATGGAAAAACCTCAACCAAAACCACATTTAGGCCTTTTTCTTTCTTTACCTCTCAGGCTTGCTGTGCTGTCCAGGTTTCTGCGGTGAGCCTTTTCACTGTCCTGAATTAAACAGAGCTGGGCATTGACCTGAGAATCCTGACGTTCCTCTGACATTTTGTGTAAGTAGCCTAGCCCTTTGATGGATGACTCATATTTTCTTGTCAACCTTAGACCACTTTTGAGTTTGTCTTGATATCTTCTTGTTGGTCTTTCATTTATCTGGCACATACCAGACAGGGCAAGACAGAACAGGAAGGAAAAGATGGAGCTTGAGAAAAAGGGAGTCAATCAAACAGGAAGAAAGTGGTAGGGAAAGTGGTAACGTGCCAGGCGGAAAAAAGAAAAATCAGTTGGGTCTGAAGAGTTATACAACAATAAGCAATGATTGCAATTTCTCTGTCCAGAAATTTTTGCATTAAGTGCTCCTTAACCCTCAACACCTTTGTTTCAGCCTCCAGCTCAAGTTTGAATGGACTCACCTGACCCACACTTGACTCTCGAGCACTTAAGCTTCACTTTTACGATCATTGCTAGAATCTGTGCAGGCTGCAGATATGAATGCAGCTCAGACTATCCAACTGTGTCTTCACTGGTTAATGTTTGGCCAGTGAGCAAGGTGGGAAGAGCCCTTATCTTCTCAGAGTAATTCCTGGCCTAGTTGTTAGCTACTTGATGAGGAGCACTCCACCTGTGCTACCCAGGGGAAATATACCAATCTCGCACAGCTTTTCAAGGCCCCCCATGAAATGACCTTAAAGATATCTCTGTGTGAGAACTCTTAAAAGTCAGAGAGTGCCTTTTTATTCACCAACATCGGTTCTGTCAGTGTTCACCCGGTGAAAATACTCTCACTTGAGAGCTTTAAACTTTTTAGACCTCCATTTACTAGCCAAGATAAGGTCTCTCATTGTGCTTTTGCATATTTCTTTCCAAAGATGGCTAGAAGCTGATCACCACATTTGTGTTGAAATGCATTATCATATTTGAGCTCTTTCTTGATAGATGTTATGGCCAGAAACTCGTAGATTTTATCTAGGTTACAACAGACCAACAAACAATGAAGGACTTCACTATCTGCTGCAAAAAACACCACAACCCCTTCTCTTCAGTTTGTGTTGTTTTGTACCAGTACAGTCTAAGAGCCGGGCAGAAAGGTGTTAGGGACATATACAGGGGTTGGACAATGAAACTGAAACACCTGTCATTGTAGTGTAGGAGGTTTCATGGCTAAATTGGACCAGCCTGGTAGCCAGTCTTCATTGATTGCACATTGCACCAGTAAGAGCAGAGTGTGAAGGTTCAATTAGCAGGATAAGAGCACAGTTTTGCTCAAAATATTGAAATGCACACGACATTATGGGTGACATACCAGAGTTCAAAAGAGGACAAATTGTTGGTGCACGTCTTGCTGGCGCATCTGTGACCAAGACAGCAAGTCTTTGTGATGTATCAAGAGCCACGGTATCCAGGGTAATGTCAGCATACCACCAAGAAGGACGAACCACATCCAACAGGATTAACTGTGGACGCAAGAGGAAGCTGTCTAAAAGGGATGTTCGAGTGCTAACCCGGATTGTATCCAAAAAACAGAAAACCACAGTTGCCCAAATCATGGCAGAATTAAATGTGCACCTCAGCTCTCCTGTTTCCACCAGAACTGTCCGTCGGGAGCTCCACAGGGTCAATATACACGGCCGGGCTGCTATAGCCAAACCTTTAGTCACTCATGCCAATGCCAAAAGTCGGTTTCAATGGTGCAAGGAGCGCAAATCTTGGGCTGTGGACAATGTGAAACATGTATTGTTCTCTGATGAGTCCACCTTTACTGTTTTCCCCACATCCGGGAGAGTTACGGTGTGGAGAAAGCCCCAAGAAGCGTAGCACCCAGACTGTTGCATGCCCAGACTGAAGCATGGGGGTGGATCCAGTGATGGTTGGGCTGCCATATCATGGCATTCCCTTGGCCCAATACTTGTGCTAGATGGGCGCGTCACTGCCAAGGACTACTGAACCATTCTTGAGGACCATGTGCATCCAATGGTTCAAACATTGTATCCTGAAGGTGGTGAAAACTGGTGAAAGATTGGTTTGATGAACATGAAAGTGAAGTTGAACATCTCCCATGGCCTGCACAGTCACCAGATCTAAATATTATTGAGCCACTTTGGGGTGTTTTGGAGGAGCGAGCCAGGAAACGTTTTCCTCCACCAGTATCACGTAGTGACCTGGCCACTATCCTGCAAGAAGAATGGCTTAAAATCCTTCTGACCACTGTGCAGGACTTTGTATATGTCATTCCCAAGACGAATTGACGCTGTATTGCCGCAAAAGGAGGCCCTACACCATACTAATAAATTATTGTGGTCTAAAACCAGGTGTTTTAGTTTCATTGTCCAACCCCTGTACCTGCTGTCAGGTTTGGGGGCTCCATTTTTGTGCTCTGAGCTTTTGCAGTTTCATTTGCCAAGGGACCTCAAATTCTCCCCGCGATGAATGAATGAATAAGCTGAACTGATTTTTTGAAAGGAATCCAAGAAAGTAATCTAAACACATGAATGAATGAACTGAAATAAAAACTGAAGAACATGGCAGTCCAGACAGAACTCGAACTAAAAACCGCTAACATAGGCAGATTATGACAAAACTATTTTTGAAAAACCCAATCTTTACTTTAACTGCATTAGAAAAGCTTTTAAAAAAATCCAGTTGTCTCTATTATAATCACCAGCACTACAGTTAGCCACACTGCAAACAATTCCTTAAAAAATAAATGTAGCGGAAGCATTTTTGTAATTTATGAATTGCTTTTTTAAGTTTAAAAACCTTTCTAGATACTCTCAATGTGTAATCCATAGGATCATGCCTCAATGGGGTATAACTACGATGTGATACAGAGCTATTTTTCGTCGCTGTTCAAAATGGGAAAGACAAGAAAATATAACAATTAATTAAGTGAGAGTTGCTTAAATCTTTGTAAATCAGAAAATGGATATAAGAAAAATGCTATTTCTTTGCACTTTGCACAAGCTTAACAAGAACTAATTTGATCTGGCAACAAGCTCCAACTCTCACTGTTAGAGAAATGCAGTACATTTTTTTTACACATTGTTACCATGGGTGCCACTAAATGAGAAGGGTGCTGTGTTGTACTCAGCCAATAAGCACAATTTTATTTAATTTTCCATTTTCACAATCTGAATTTGGTCCAAATAACCTTCCCCAAAACGGTGCAAGGTTTTATGTTTACAGTTTTTTCAGTTGCTAACAATCGTTTGTCCAATCTGATCATTTATTAAAGCTCCAAATACAGATAGCCCAACATTAGTCTAATATTCTTGTTGTTTTCACGATATATGCATTCAGTGCTTTCAGTGAACCCATTTTATTTGCAGACATTTACACAAAACACTAGAGAATATTACACAATATTGCAAACATTTCATTATGTATAAAAACAATGATGTCTGCTCAAAACCAATAGTAAAACAATTAATTTCAATTTGTGATACTGACATATGGCACTTCACATCAAATGTGACCCAAAGACAATTTACAAGGCAAATAGATCCAGTTCATATCCAGAAATATATAATCAAATCAATCAATCAATCAATCCAATCATATTCTGTAGATTCACAATTAAGGACATATAGTCCAGTTAGATCTTAATTATAATACTGTAAAATGTACACATAGTCAGTGTATAATACCAATTGGTAACTGATATTCTGTCTAAACAAGTAGAGTTATTTGCATTGAGTCATTGACTCTGCAGCAATCCCTTCGCCTGAGCAAGCATTTGGTGAGTGGAAAGGAACCACTCAGAGGAAGACATGACCAGCAAAACCATGATCTGTATGAGCAGCCAAATAAAGGGTTGGGGACGAAGGGTGGACAAAACCACAGAAACACTGGTCAAGAAATACTTTTCTATGTTCAACATAAAAAAGAAAAAAAAAAGTAAAGGCCCAATTCATTCAGTAACTTAGACCGTAAATGGTTAAAATCTTAGGTAAATTTGGCCAACCACAGCTGATTCTAGAATCAGAATCAATCAGAATCAGAATCAGCTTTATTGCCAAGTTTGTACAGACAAACAAGGTATTTGACTGGGGTATACTTGGCTGTCCGCAAGAGCCAAGTGTTTTTGTATATATAACAGTGGAAATAAAGAATATCTTTTAAAATTTACATTTACATACACGCAAATGACTCTATAGGAGAAGATAATGTGTCCTCTCTGCAGACCTGATTGTTCGTTGCAGTCTGGACCTGTCCTGTTTTGTGGATGAGCCAAACCACACTGAGATGAACGAAGACAGGACAGACTGAAATATGGCAGTGTAGAAGATGACCAGTAGATCTTGTGGAAAGTTGTACTTCTTGAGTTGCCTCAGGAAGTACAGTCTCTGCTGGGCCTCCTTCTGAACATTGTCTATGTGTGAGGACTATCTCAGGTTTCGAGAAATGGTGTTTCCTAGGAACCAGAAGTGGTCCACAGCAGACACAGTGTTGTTGAGGATGGTGAGGGGTGTGTGTGTGGGTGGTGTTCTCTGAAAGCCCCCCATCATCTCCACAGTCTTGAGTGGATTCATATCCAGGTGGTTCTGACCACACCAGTGTACCAGCCGATCCACCTCCTGTCTGTATGCAACTCATCACTGTCCTGGATCAGTCCAATAACAGCGGTGTCATCTGCAAACTTCAGGAGTTTCACAGACGGGTCTGCTGAGGTGCAGTCATTTGTGTAGAGGGAAAAGAGGAGTGGGGAGAAAAAACCAAACTGCATTAGAGCAGGGGTCTAGCCTTTTACCACTGAGTGAACACAACGGGCTGACGCCTTCCCTAGGTCCTCCACTCCTTAAAAACCCAGCTGATTGCTGTCAGGATGAGGAACACCTGTGCAGAAGCACCTGCCCGTCACACCCTAAAGGAAAAAAAAGAAAAAGCAAAAAGCACAGCAAGGCCCAGCACAGCATATAACCTGCACACAAACACTGTGGTGGTTGACAGTGTGTTGCTTAGCAACACTACTGGCTTGTTGTGGGACAAGGCACGTAGAGAAGGTCGGCGTTCAACACGCATTCTCCGATGGGGTTCCAAAATTATAAATGGAACGTCTCAAAGTCTGAGTTGAATGAGCTGCTCTTCACCCTCACAATAATATTGCAGCTGTAATAACGGCATAAATATGCTGAACAGAGGTGCTGCACGCAGCACGTCTACAGCTGTTTTCCTAAATTTCCGGGTCTGTGCTCTGTCCCGCCCCCGTCATTTCTGTCCGATGGGAACAATGATCGTCACCCGCGTGGCTTTGTTTACAAGTAATAGTTCACTTGCAAAAAGTACAATGTGAAAACAAACCTCACCAAATGAAAAAAATAAAGTTCGCTTTTGCTCCAAACCAAACAAGTGGACCAAAGGACTTTCCTGCTGTGAATACACCCTTAGAATTGATCAGATGTGATGTTGATGAAAACATGTGGCCTAACCCATGAAGACTATGGAGATTTAGAGAACTGTGTTTTTGTTTGGACATTTCTCTCTGGTTCTGGACTGTTTTTTTAGTTTACTTGGAACACTCGTTTCACTTACTTTGTGCACCATCAGACTTTCTGACATCTCTTCTTTTTTTCCTTTCCCCAAATTTGGACTTTCCTCTATCTGGACTCCTTTAAAACCAAAATTGACCAATTGTAGTTGTGCTGTTGTGTTAATAGTTTAGAACAACCAAAAATACCAACAAACGAGGTCAATCAGTCCGCTGTGTTCTGGGTGAGTCCGCTGCCATTCACCCTGTGTACATTGCAGTGGCATCCAGTAGGACTCATAAGATCCGATTTCATGGAGGCTTTAGTCTCACGACTAGTGACACAGTATGAAGATTGGAACCCTTAATCTGGGTGATTCAGGGACCACTATAGGTCTATTTAGTGTATGCCAACTTTTGATGTGGAAGAAAATTACTCTTATTATTCTAGGAAATATTTTTTAATTCTAACTGACCTAAACAGAAATGCTTTAAACTGATTTGATTTCAGTGAGAGAAATGATTGTCTTTATATACGTGTCTGTAAATATCTGATTTAAACTGTACAGCTGACCGCGGCGTGGTTATTATTGGTGAAGGAAGGGATGTTTACCAACAACGAAAAGGATTCCTCAATGAACAAAACCATTTTTATGCTGTATTTTGCATATTCTCTCATTTATTTTCTATGTTAAAATTAAGTTTCCTCTCACATATTGCAGGTGATATGAGGCAGCATGCTTATTTTCCCATCCAGCATTCAGAGATCAACACTGACTTTGTTTTTGTTGTGGGTTGATTAATGCAATGCTGTCTTGTTGTTAGATTAATTTAACATGCAGAAACTCATCTCGGTTTCAAGAAAAAAAAAATTCCAGACAGCTTCTTTTTGTTGTTTTATTTATTAAAGTCTGAATTATTATCTCGGACAGATTCACACAAAAGTCCATTGTCTGTGATCAGATAATGTTAGAATATTTGCTGATGGCTTCATGAAGTAAAGATAAAAAGAAAGGAAAAGAATTTAACAAAAATCTTTTTTTTATTTAGCATGGTTTATGGTTTTTGATTGATTCCCTGCTTGTTCCATGAAAGGATTTCAGAATATCTCATTTAGGTCTTGATCATAAAAAAGTTAAGATTGTCTTTCACAATAAGAACAGACAATCTGTTTACAGCGGTCAGGTGTGTCGAGGTGGAGAGACATATAATTCAAGTCTCAAATCAGTGAGAGCAAACAGCTGTGGCTTCTAAAACAATGCTGTCGCCTTCACCCAACCATGGATAGCCTTCATCTTCCAGGCAGCTATCAAATAAATCCTATAAAAGTGCCTCGTTGTGACACCTACGTGCTGATCAGCTGCAGAATCTACGAGCTTCACACATCCAGGAGGGGGGATTTCTAACAATCAATTCCCCTCGGTACATGGTGTGTTTGGAGTCCCCGTGATCTGACAAGTGTTCGCTGGGTAGATTTAAAGTGCCTCCGTGGATGTTTCACTTCGGCTGGGCTGTGAGGGGTGCTGTGGCAGGGTTTTTAGAGATAAGCAACCTGTGACAATTTGTAAGGGAAAAATATGCTTAGGCAATGGGGGAACAATGGGGGAACATGAAGGAACAACAACAACAACTAAGGAAAAAGGAACATCTGCTGTACAATCAGTTGATCAATTTACAGTTTGGGTTGTGCCAGAGAAAAAATAAAGTTACAAAAGTCATAGTTAAAAGGATAATCCCTTTAACTATAACTAATCCATCGGTGGGGAGATACCTAGACATTCTAGCAAAGGACCTCCCTGTGCACTTGTCAGCCACAGAACTTGATCATTTTATACATAAACATATAATCTTGATCAGTCAGTATTAAAAAGCCACAATGTTACTCGTCAAAGTAATGCCTGTCTTCCAAAGAGAAACTGACACCCCTTATCTGTGTTTGAGACTCTTATTTTGGAGTAAGAAAGGAAGTACTTCTAGAGTTTCCCTATTGCATTGACAGAGTCAGCTAATAAAGAGTTTTTGCCAACAAATCCACCACTTTAACATCATTTTGGGCACTCTATAGAAAAAGAAATAGATATAACAAGATATAACCCCTGTGAAAATATTGGCTAACCATTAGCTCCTAACAACGATAAGCTTGGCATCTGTGCTAAACAACAGGATTATTTCACAAGTCTGGACTGTGGCTGATCATACCTAGTACTGATTAAACCTGAGCTTGTTTTCTACACTGAACATAGATTATCTGATTCAGTCAGAGGTGTATGTAGCTTTTATTCTATTACTGTAAACACAAAAGGGAACATTAGGACCACCTTAGCATTAGACAAGTATAAAATCTTGATATACCGATAATTCAAATCCGGACTGAAATATTCTACACCTATTACTAAAACGTTTGTTAAAGCAAACAAAAATAATCTTGTTTCATTCTCAGGAACCTATTGTCTTGTCCCATGAGCTGGATATATTGTTAAACCCCTAGTTTAATGACAGCTTGGATAAAAACTGAATAAGTGCAGCATAGTTTGGTCTGTGTCAGAGCTGAACCCTGATGAAAGTGCATTTTTTCCATGTTAGCAACCACATATTCAGTCTCAATATTTCACAACAGCATGTTGCAGTATTTAGAAAATATAGCAGAAAAACCACTGTCATGTTTACATTAAAATCGTATTTAGATAGAGGTCAGTGATTATTTACATCGGAATAGCATTCCATAGCAAGGGTTTCAGTGCATGCCCATCACACACATTTTTATACCAGCTAAGCCCAGGATGTATTAAGTAGGTACTACTGAAAAGTTGCAGCAAAGACCCACTTATAAGATTTTTCATCTCTGTTATGCAGTTTGCAGCGATGGAGATTCACTCACCTCAGATTGCTAAATGCTTAGAGCGTGCTTAATTTTTAGACTTACATAACACAGATTTTGCTAAATGTGTCTCACTTGGGAAGGTATTTGTTAAAGGTTGTGAATTTTAGTCTACTAGATCACTCTAAACCTGTTTGGCTTTATCCAAACCTAGCCTGTTAAATGAGTTTCTCACTGCAGGTAAAATACTAAATGCTCATAACCTTTCCTCAGAACCCCATTTTAAAAAAAAATCTGTCTCTTGTATGTATTTATGAATCCAGACAGCTACGCTCTGAGAATTCTGTTTATCCAAAGTATAAACGTATGCATAGCAGTGAGTTTTATTCAAATAGCTTTGTGCTGGGATGTATTTATCTTTCTGTTAGTTTGCCTCACTGAGAGTTTACTTTGAGTGGTTGAAATCCTGCACATATAACTACGGTAAAGGCATAAACAGCATTTCCTTTGTCATCACACACAATATGTAGGCAGCAGAAAGTAAATCCCTGGAAAAGACTGCACAGCCCTGCAAAGGCTGTGCAGTCTGTGCAGTCTTATCTGAAGGTCTGTTTAGCCAGACCTTCAGATAATTTCAAGGCTATCTTTCTATCTTGTGAAGAGAATAACACGGAGCACATCCAGGAAGTCAGAACAGAAGATGCAAATGTATCTTAGTGTGTGATGTCAATACTGATCACCATGTGCTAGGGCATTACACACCTGCCATTTCTGTCTTCTTCTTTGCGTATGCAGATTATGGTAAAAGAAGCCATTTACAGTAGCCCACTGCATAAGCATCTGATCTAAACTGGATTTCCCTTTAAATTCAAAACCTCTCCTCACTTTTTGACACGATAAAATATACTATCTCACTTCAAGTCTCTTGCTGATCGCTTTGGCCTTCACTGACTTTCTTTGAGGGGGAAAAAAAGACACCATTAATCTCGTGTCTCACCTGTCAAACTCACAGCGAAGTGTTTGTGATGCAGGCTATATGAATTCTGCAGTCTCCCATTCTCCAAGGACACACATTGTTCCTGCAGCATTCGCTAGTCCCCATGTATCAGAACAAAAGCTTTCAAATAACTGTTGAATGACTTTTAAACAGTGTCAATTACACTCATCTCACAGTAACCCAGAGGGGGACCAACAGGGATCTCTCTGTGGGTTCCTAAGTGGGCTTTTTGTGATTACAAATAATCGCCAAGCCCTCATAAGCGCCAAGCCTCAGGAATCAGCTGAACTATTAACTGAATTATTAAAAGCACGATGGGTTAAGGGAGGTGTGGGTAAACTTACACAAACTATTTAGTTCTTAAAAGAAAAACAAAAAGGTTATCTCCAATACCAAGCAAAGAACTAAGAAACCTCTGTGATCTTATTTTCCTGAGGGTACATGGTTGCCCCCAATTCAGTATGTGACCATTGGTTGGCGATGCTGTGTGTTTCAGTGCAAAGCTAGAAGGATGAACGGAAATGTCAAAGGTCTTGAGATGAAGACCTTATAATTGTGATCTTGAAGCTGCGTTTAGTGTTAACACAAATATATGTCTTACTATATAGTAGTGAGAAGCAAAATGAAACCAGGACTATTTTTAAAAACAATTCAAGAGAACCAAGAATGCTTCAAATTAAAAATGTTTTTTGTTTTTGTTTTTAGAGACAATGCAGTTTTTAAGAGTTGTCACTTGGGCTTAAAAGATACCTCCTCTAAATCTTTTGATTTGCACCATATTTGTCAAGTGTTATCTTTTACAAGTTCCTTCACACATTGGCTCCATGACTGTCAAAAACAAGTCTACCTCAACGAGATGCTCTTTTTAAATTTTCAAGCAACTGACCCACTGCTAATTGGCCTTTGAAGCATTTCTGTTGGTGGAATACTGAATAGTTCAGGCCAAGGGTGTAAAGGTCCGGTCCTGACGGACTGGTGGACAGCAACTTTTAGATGTGATTCAGTCCTGGTCATAGATGGGTGATGCCTCTTCTCCAGTACATGATCCCATCCACTGGGCTGGCTTCTCGTGGTGGCCTACTTCCCAAAGTGGTCTCCAGAAAACTGCCATGACTGTAACAACTTCGGGACAAGCCCAAGGCTGTATATTATGCCTTCTCAAGCAAACTCTGGGCCATCAAACTAAACTGATTTGCCCATCTTGTCAGCCTTAAGGCTGCTCCAGATCTGTTTTACTGGTCAAAATGCCACCAGAACTTTCAGTATTTAAAAACCTTATTTACGTTACTTAGGTACATTCCTTAGAAGTTGTTTGATATTGACAGAAAATAATGGAACAATATTTGTTCGCTTCTCTGATAATAATAATTTGAAATTTTTTGTGAATCCCAAATCACAAAATAATGGCTAATCGTTAAAAACAAAGGATCTCTTGATGAATGACCTACCTTTTCAGTGTTTGTAATAAATATCAGATGATTGGCTTGTACAAAACCTTTTATTTAGTCAGTTCACATTAGCTGTATTGTAGATTTTTACCATTTAAAAACAGCAAAACAACATTGTCTGAAATCAAAGGCATTATAAAAGAAAACACTACAGTTAAACTCTGAAAATAAAAATATTTTTTTCAATTTTTATGTAACCCGGTTTGTGTTTAAGTATCAAATAAGTTGATTTTGATGTTTAGATATTTGGAAATATTACCTAACAGAGTATTTGGTTGAGTTTTAGAAAATGTAGTGGTCTTCAGGCTAATTAAACATTTTTTCATTGACCAAAGCTTCAAAAATATGCCTCAGCTTTGTTGGAAACAGGAAGAAAAATAAAGATGACTAACAATATTCAGGGTATGTTTATGTTATCAACATAAATTCTCATAACTGCAAACTACAACAGCAAATGAAACGCTGTACTTCAGGGGACAGTGCAGTCAGTAGCAAAGTCACCAATCAAAAGATTGGAGAACATACAGGCTGGCTGAGTGCTACACACCCACTGGTTGTAATTCCAGAGTACACTGACATTACTCACATTACCCCAAAACATGAGCAATTTCTGAGATATTATTTGTTTATTTACCCATCTCAGAGACACAATTTGTTCCTATTTTCTTAGCTAAATAAATCCCTTGTAAGTCCTACAATGACATAGACAAAACGTATTAAAAAAGTACACAAAAAACTTGGAGAACCTTTGATTAGAACATTTTTCTCGGATGAGAAATATAAACAAGATGTGAACAACACAAAAGAAAGTACTTATTACCTAATTTCTGTTTAAATAAATTATAACTGGTAATGATAACTTTTACCTCAAAGAAAGAAGCTTGGGCTAACAATGTATGTGTGCAGCATTATTTGTAGCTTGGTTTTGGTGGAGAAAATGATGAGGAAAACACAATTTTTGACTGGAAAGGGGAATTTACCCTTACAAAACCATTCAAAAGATTACTTAAAATAATGTGACCCAAATATTAACAATTAGAGTTGGTTAGTGACATATAATATAAAGTCAATGGCCAATTTCTAAAGGTAAACTTACTAAGTTGCATTTTACAACAATTGCAAAGCAGCTAATCTCATTGTAGCAGCTCAATGATGTTTGGAATCGAGGTGAAGGAAAACTCAAACTGGTTCCATCAACATGAAAATCAAAATGAGTTCATTGTTCTCCAACGACTTCCACTGTCCCCAGATCAGACTCCAGCAAATCACCTTTGGGATGCCTTGGAACAGGAGACTCGTATCGTTTGGATGTGGAGCTCCAAAAAGTCTAAGTAACGTTTCCGACATCTTGATATACCACAAATAGATAAGGGAGTTCTGAAGGCAAAAGGGGGTCCAACCTGATACTGGCAAACTGTAATAAAGTGGTCTTTGATTGTACAAGTAAAATACGTATTATACATGTACGTAAATGTTTTTCTCAGTAAATATTTTTCTAATATTACCATTGACATGAAATTCACATCAGCTGGTTTGCTGGTTTCTTGGCTTTGTATACCTTTTTCATCCTTTTGTTCATGTGTTCAATTGATATTCTCTATTTCATTCCACTTCTTTCCTTATAACTTAATATTTTGACTATTTGTTTTGGTTTCTATTGATTGGTGAATTACTTGAGTTGTTACCATTTTATGTCAATAGAAAGAAAATAAATATGTCTACTAAGAAACTAGCTGACATGGTCAATACTTATTTTAGCTGTTGTATGTTATATAACAGAAAAAGTTAATTCTTTAAAATATAACCTAGCTATGAATTAGTAGTATTTCTGAGTATGAAGTTCTTAGTTAAATGGCTTCCAGTTTTAAAACTCTGATTATTGGCACTGAAATTAAATACTGACCACCCTTTCAAAGAAAATCACTGTGCAGTGTCAGAAGACAATGTATCTATGATGGTTTTCACATGTGGCCTAGGGATACAGACCTCAGGAGGTGTTTTGCGGCACACCTTGGAAGAGGTGCAGTCTAAACTACCTTCTGCAGTTTATGGCCAAGACCTAAATAAGCTCCCGACAACAGATGGCTGATGTAATAGACTGACATTTTTCTTAAACAATCATATCCCATATACTTGTGTGTTTAATAAAATTATCATGAACACTTTATACACACACACACAAACAAATACACAAACACACACCATCCCTGGAGATGCATAGTATTCCAACACTGGTTTCTCAGCCTTAAGGCATAATACCATTCAGGTGCCATGTGAATACTCTGGAAAAAAATCCCCAAGGGGGAGTCCTTGGCCATGACCGAGTACACAGACAATGTGCAGAGGTGGGGATGAACATACCTATTTTGGCCTTGATGCTCCCTGATGGATAACCAAAGAACACTAGCAGAAATAATGAATAGTAGCTTGCCCTTTTGTTATTTGTCCTGTCTGTTTGTATGCTGATGGTGTCAGTACATCAGCAACCAAGTAATGAAACTAGGTTTTAAAGAATCCTGCAGATTATTCATGGCTCTGCAAATAATGATCTTTTAGAACATCTATGATTATTTTTAACATCTGCAAAGCTTCTGTCAGTTACAACTAGCGAGCAGGAATCCCTCCAGTTATCAAGGTATACACCTCAGTAGCTCTTGGTGAATCCTTGATGTGGTGAACTGAGGAGTACATAATTGAAATGATAAGAAGGGAATAGATTCTAAGTTTTACATCATACTTCTCAAATCTTGCATTATTTTTGCCAGAAGCAGAGCCTCCTCATGTCTGCGAGAACTGCAGTCACTGCAGTGAAGCAAAGGCCATGAGGCATTACTGTTGAGATGCACATCCTACACACCACAAACTGAACAAAAGAGAAAACAATATGAGCAGAGACAGATCATACTAAGTGAGCATGTCAGTCAGCTTTAAGAACTCCTTTGCTGCTTTACCTCCTCATGATAAACCTTATAAGGTACCTATAGATAAATGTCAGACTCTGTGCTAAGATATGGTTGGTTGTTCTTTAGATATACAGAGCCAGCATACACTGGAGAGTGTACATACACTGATCCTCGGTATCAAGTTTTTTTTTTAGGAAGGATATGTAAAGCAGTGCTAGAATTATTTTAAATTAATTGGCTTGCTGTTACAAACCTGGCTTTTAAGTAAAGTCCATACATTTTCAAAATGCTGCACCTTTTCAGACCTACTTCATTGTTCTATTTTGTGCAATGCACCAGTACCACTTGTAGCAAAACAGACCCCTAGCATGATGCTACCACCACAATGCTTGATAGTTGGTCCAGCGTTATTCAGTTTGAAAGCCTCAT
This sequence comes from Crenichthys baileyi, assembly GCA_036173005.1. Classification (NCBI taxonomy): domain Eukaryota; kingdom Metazoa; phylum Chordata; class Actinopteri; order Cyprinodontiformes; family Goodeidae; genus Crenichthys; species Crenichthys baileyi. Next base: position 408,392 of record JAHHUM010000904.1, read on the forward strand.
CTTGACTCAAACATTTTCTTGGCCAGATACTTCAATCTTTATCTCATATGACCTTCTTCCCACAGGGTATTTGGCTTGAGGATTTGGGCACCTTCAGTTTTCAATCATGCTTGAAGGTGTCAGGTTTGAAACCAGTGCTACTTTGTTGCTCAACACACTCTCTCACGGTGTACAGTCATGCTAAAGTTCCAGCAGTTTCTAGATTATGATATGCTTGATCCTTGTGGTTCCTGAGTTGTTCCCATCCTGAGCAAAATTCTAAGCAAATTCCTTTTATTAGAGTTGGATATTTGGGTCAGATAGGTGAGTAGGAAAGTGATCCTGTCATGTTTTTTAAGGCTGACTTGACCCACATGCAGAGAACACACACGCTCAGAGAAGGGTTTCCTTAGTGCAGTTTATTGACTAAGTCGGGGTGGGCAGAAAACCTCGTACGCTGCAAGGGAAAGCGGGTACCAGTGAGTAATGTGAAAAAATGGGATAATCAATTGATGTTTCAAAGCTTACAATGAGAAGTAGGCGTGATCCGCCAGGGAGAGAGGCTGCCGAGTCTGGGAGGCACGGCAGGCTGGGTCCCCAGGAGCCCGGGTGGTCTGGGGGCGCAGGCCGTAGGAGGGTGGACAGGTACCGCCTAATCGGAACAGGGAAAACGCCGGGGGCTGACTGCCAGCTGAGGCAGGGCTCGAGTCCAAGTTATGATGTGACGAAACGTTTGTGAAGAATCCCAGTGGGAGTGTGACGTGGTCCCAGAAACACCTGAGGCAAGGAGAACGAGAGATTAGTCAAGACTTTACAAACTCTTAGAACGATCAAAGTTCTTAGCTTGAGACTGGTCAGGTAGATACCGTGAAGGCAAAAACACTCAGGCATAGAAATGCTGACAGTCCGCCGTCTTATAGTTCCCAGCTGATGATGAGACGCAGTACACCTGTCACACCCTCTAGCTCCAGTGGCACCTAGTGGTGGTAACAGGTTAGCAGCAGTCAACGAAAACAACCCAGACTCCGACAGATCCCAGTCACACATCAAAACTGGTTTTGGAGATAAAGCAGACTAACATCGAATGTCTGGAATGACTCTGACCTTAACCCAGTCGAGAGTTTCAGGACCATGCTAAAAACCTGACTCCAGGTAAGAGCTTTACATTTTCTCCCAGTGGTTAAAAACACAGCCAGAATAATGCCAGAAGCTTGTTGATGGATAGAAAATATTTGTGGTTTCTTTGCAACTAACAAGGAGATATTTGAGCAAATAATTGTGGGGATGCATGTATATTTTGGAGTCTGAATGTATAATTTCAAACCTCTATGGATTAGAGAAAATATATCTAAAATTCAAACTGCTTAACCAAATTATTGTATTTATGCATCACTTACCAAACAAAATCACATTCATGCTGATGTTGAGTGTATCTAAACTTCTGACCAGAACTGGAGATATTAGGATCTTTGCTGTCCAGTAGTTGAATTTAAAGTGATTACTGGTCTATTAGGTAGATTTATGAGGATTGCTTTCCTGAAATGTATTTTAAAAATGTAAAACCATATTTTAAAGGGTACATATCATGCAGAATCCACTTTTTTAGCCCTTAAATGCATGTTGTTGTGAACTTGGAGTCTGTAGGTATGCAGAATAGTTGAACTTAGTCTCTCCAAGTGCTGTGTAAATATGTTTATATTGTGTTTGGGTCCTGTTTTCCAATTTGTTCAGTTTTCTGTTCCCTATAACATTTTTTGAACTATTATGTCTGTTATTATTATCTAGTATCTATTATTAATATTAGCTGCAGAACTACTAAACAAGGTCATTGACTTCCAAATAACCAATTTTGAGAATGTGCCATTTTTATCTCTTATTGCGATTTTGTAGTCCAAGCTCAACTATGCCAAAGCTGCAAGTGGATATGTCTAAATGTTTGGTTGTTGGGTGTATTAACCCACACAATTCATTACACCATCCTCCATTATCACAACCTCTTTGAAGTGCCTGGTTAAATTTTATTTTCGTGCAAATGCATCCTCATCAGCAGGGAAATTCCACCTTGTTTCTGCAAAGCACTTCGAGGACGAGTGCTTCAGCAACCTCCACCAGTATCAAGAAGGATTTGCTGAAAGACTTCATCTGATTAAGGGGTCAGTTCCTTCTGTCTAGGGAAACGAAGGACTCAGCAATGCGGTAAGCTGCAAATTACAAGCTTCATTTTAGACATGGATTTATTGTGTGTTGATATAACGTGCTGGTCATTGTTTTGACAGAAGTAGCTTCTTGCCTCCTCCTCTCACTCTGTGTCAGACTCCAAAATGTAAGGCTGGATGGACAAGTCTTCTGTTGTTGACATCTTTTATTCAGTTTGGAAAGAAAAGGTTTCTGCGCCGCCAGATACTCAAAACAGGGTGAAAGAGGGGCCTGTGGAGAATTGCAGCTCCACTTTATATAGACCACAACTGAATGATTTAAATGTAAAAAGGCAGGACTTAAAAGCATGATATGTCCCCTTTAAGCCTACAACTTTTTTTTTCTAATTTATGTCAATGCACATTAGATATTTGAGTGATTTTTCAAAGTGTAATACATATTTTGCCTAAAGTCCTGTGGAAACATTAGGACACCCTATGAAAGCAATATAAATAAACTATAAAAAAGTCATTTTGTTTTATGTAACATTTGAATAACAAATGCAATTTTGGGTGAGGACTAAATTATGACACATTTATTCCCACTTAAAATGGCTATAATTACACAATAATGTATCACATAAGGTACAAAAATTATTTCTCAGCAGTTTGAAGGAGGTTTGCCATTTTAACCTCAGATGTTTTGTTTGCTTTTGCTGTACTGGGAATCAATGAGGGATTTGTTGTACTGGATTGAGTTACCAAGTCAGTGCCTCTTTCATTCTGTGAGTTGTGCTAGGCTACTGAGTGATTCTATTATGCGCAGCTTTGCAGAGAGGGAAACAGTGATTTGAGTTGTTTTTCCCACAGGACTAATACAGCAGTTAAGGTCAATTTAAATACAGTGACGATAGCAGCTGTGCAGTTACATATTGTTTAAATTCTGTTCTCTGTAGTTGGCTAGCTAGCAATGTGTAAAGAACTATTTGTTTAAAACCTGCACACCAGTACTGTGGAGCTGAGAGTATGTCACCATGGCAAGGTCAAAAGAGCTGTCTTAAACCTTCAGAAAGAAAATTGCAGCAGCTTATGAGTTTCGTAATGTCATGATCCACGAGTGTTTGTGTTTTGGCTTTGCTTTGTGTTTTTTTTCTGATAATTTCTCAGTTTATTACAGCAATGTAGGTCTTGCTGTGTTCGGTTCATTTATCTGTGCTCATTATTGTTATTAAGGTCTTGCCATATTAGTTTACCTTTGTGTTTAGTTTGTTACTTATTTCTTGTGTTCTGTTCTCTATGAATTTTGCTTTATTTTCTTAGATAGTATTTTTCTTCTTGGTTTGTAGACACTATTTTGTCTTAGTTCAGCTTCCTTGTGTTAGTTAATCTCCCCTCCCTCAGTTAACCTGCTCCAATTCCACCACAGCTGTTGCTCATCCCCTCTGATAATGTTCCTTGTTGGATTCTTCTGTTACACTAACATTGATTCCATGACCTGGTCTCCTCAAGCCAGCTTTGAAGTCTTCATTTTCCATTATTCAAGCCCTTTCAATTAAACCAAACATGACAGGTAAGGGATTTTAAGAGGCCTCAAAATGATTTAAAATCAGGTATTTCACTGTAAAGAAAACAGTCTACAGGTGGAGGACATTTAGAACAACTGCCATCATGCCCAGGTCTGCCTATCCAAGCAAGTTTACCCCAAAAGCGAACTGCAAGATGGTAAAAGAAGTCTCCAAAAACCCGAAAATATCATTGCAAGACCTTTAACAGACTCTTGCTATTGTTAATATTAAAGTGTACAATCAGACAGATTCAGCACAAGTTTAACTTTCATAAAATTAGTGAGAGCAGGAAACTTTTGCTACCTAAAGAAAAAACATAAAGGTCAGACCAAAGTCAAAAGAGAACATGGACAAAGACCAGGACATCGAGAATATTTTTTTTTGGATAGATGACTCTAAATTTAAATTATTTGGACCACAGAATTGAGGACATGTTTGGCCTCAATTCCAGCATTCCAGGAAAAGAATCTCATACCAGCTTTAAAGCATGGACGCTGCAGCAGGACCTGGTCTGCTCACAATGAACTGTGTGTGTCATAGTGTGCTTGAGGGAAATGAGAGACTATCTGTAAATAAATAAATAAAGCTAGGGCAGAACATTCTTGTAGATCCATCAAGGACTTGCTGAGTGTGACTTTAAACTGTCTGTACACACAAGAAACCCCACAAATATATTAAAACTGAAAGTGAGGAGTGGTGGAAACTTTCCTTAGACTGATGTAAAGACTCCGTAGATGGCTAGAAGAAACGTCTCACTCAGGTTATTGCAACAAAAGGGAGTAACAATTGGAATTATGAGGGTAAGATGTCCTTATTTCTTCTTTAATTAGAAAGCACATTTTTGTTGATATCTTTTGTTTAATGAGTAAAACAAGGTTAATGTTTGGTGTTAACCTTTAATAAATCAATGCATTTTCCAGAGACAAATTATATAAAGATTGCCCATTAATATGTGGACCTTTCTTTTAAAAAAACGTGAAAATCGACAATTCGTCTAAAATAAAAGGAAACCTATTCAAGACAACACAGACAAAGGGATACTAATGGATTTTCAAAAACTTTAAATACTCTGGTTACATATTCTGTGTGCTTTATGTAAAAGCTTGTGCTAAGGGTTATGTTGCAAAAGCTTACATCACTTCTCCTATGTTGTCAACTCAAACTGAATAAACACAGACATAAAATTTTCCTCAGCGAAATGAAAATGTGCTTTTTTTTCTAAGCACGTTGTTACAATTGCAGATGCAACCTTGGCAGGACATAGGTAGGTAAGAAAAGATGACTTGCAAGTACAGTTCTTGAAGAAGGCAAGTTTTTATAGGAGAAAACAGACAACACATAATTAACGGGGGGGGGGGGGAGACGAAAAATGCACATTGCCCATTATCAGAAGCCATAGCACATAGAAAAACCATGAGGCAAACATCTTTGTTTGTTGTGTTGTTGTCATAAGTCTATGCAAATGGACAAATTTCTCTATTGGGACAATAAATATATCTATCTGTTTATCTTACTTTTACAACTAGGCTTAAAACCTTCCAATATGATGGTTAGCTATTTCTGTGTTTAGCTTCTTCACTTTCCAGGAAAGTGTAATTTATGGAGCTATATTTGCAATTATCTCAGTGTATTTTGTTTTTCTTTCTTATACAGAGAACTTCAGGTTCAGTGCTTCTGTATTTTTATGTCTAATTTGTAAAACTAATTGTGTAAAACGTTAATAAAAACAGAATACAATGATTTACAAATCCTGTTCAACCTATATTCAACTGAAGTCACTACAAAGACATGATATTTCTTGTTCAAATTGATCAACTTCATTGCTTTTTGTGAATATTCACTCATTTTGAATTTGATGCTTGCAACACATTCCAACAAAGCTGGGACAGGGGCATGTTTATAACTGTGTTACTTCACCTTTCCTTTTAACAGCACTCACTAAGCGTTACATAAAGAAAAGTGGTGTCTGAGGACACTCATTGTTTGTTTGTAGGAGGAATTCTCTCCCATTCTTGCTTGATGTACAACTTCAGCTGCTCAGCAATGCCGGATGTTGTATTCTGTGCTTCATAATGTGCCACACATTTTCAGTAGGAGACAGGTCTGGACTGCAGGTGGGCCAGTCTAGTATCCGCACTCTTTTACTACGAAGCCACGCTGTTGTAACGTGCAGAATGTGGCTCGGCATTGTCTTGCTGAAATAAACAGGGATGTCCCTGAAAAATGGCTACTTGGATGGCAGCATATGTTGCTCCCAACCGCCATACCATGACAGATGCTAGCTTTTGAACTTCGTGCTGATAACAATCCGCATAGTCCTTTTCCTCTTTTGACCGAAAGACACGACTTCCATGATTTCCAAAAAAAATTTGACTTGTGGACTTGTCGGACCACAGCACACTTTTCCACTTTGCATCGGTCCATCTCAGATGAGCTCGGGCCCATGGAAGCCGGTGGTGTTTCTAGATGTTGATATATGCCTTTGACTTTGCATAGTAGAACTTTAACTTGCACTTGAAGATGTAGCGATGAACTTTGTTAACTGACAGTGGTTTTCTGAAGTGTTCCTGAGCCTGTGTGACAATATCTGTTACAGAATGATGTTTGTTTTTAATGCGGTGCCTCCTGAGGCCTCAAAGGTCATGGGCATTCAGTTTGTGTTTTTGGTCTTGCTACCTACCTGCTAAGATTTCTCGAGATTCTGTGAATCTTTTGATGACATTATGGACTGATGAAATTCCTAAACTACTTGCAATTGTACGTTGAGAAACATTGTTCTTAAACTGTTGGAGGATTTTCTCATGCAGTTCACAGGGGGCTGAAACTTGCCCCATCCTTGCTTGTGAACGACTGAATCTTTCAGGGATGCTGCTTTTATACCCAATCATGACACTCACCTGTTTCCAATTCACCTTTTCACCTGTAGAATGTTCCAATCAGGTGGTTTTTGACCATTCCTCAACTTTCCCAGTCTTTTGTTGGCCCTGTCCCAGCTTTGTTGGAATGTGTTGCAAGCTTTAAATTCAAAATGAGTAAATATTAAATATAACAGTAAAATCTATTAGTTAAATGTCTTGCATTTGCAGTGCATTTGGTTGCATATAGGTTAAACATGATTTGCAAATCATTGTATTCTGTATTTATTCGAATTGTACACAACGTCTCAACTTCATTGGAATTGGGTTTGTATATTCAGCATGGTTCTTCTGGAGGTCCTTCATGTTACAAGAGAGAGGTCACTTTCCAATGTCGCTACTTAGTTGCTCAGGATAAGGGATTGCTGGAAAGTCAATGACTGCCATTAAATTCTAAACTGAAACTGAAAGAAAAAGAACTTTAAAAAACAGTACAGATTGTGCATGGCTGAATTCGATTTATTTCAGTTGAACCTTAACTGCATTGAATTCTATATATTTGGATATTATTTTAATCTGTTATTCATGAAAAGTGCTTTGAGATGACGTTGGTTGCCATACAAATTGAAGTGAAAGAGATAGGAGACTGTCTTTTTCCAGTGCATGGACTGCAAGAAAGAAAATCTAAAGGACAAATGTTCCTCTGCTATAATGTCAGTTAGATTTAGAAAATGAAAAATGAAATGAAAAACAAACTTAACACAGATCTGAAGAATTTCTGCACTAAGTGATTACATAGTGTGAATGCTTTATTTGTTTGTCTGAATGATGTTAGTCATGAGAAAAAAAATTAATCAGAATGTTTAACTCCCTTCTGTGGTATTATATTTTAATTTTTTAATAGATTATTTACCTCTAAACTAATCTTTTCTGTAGAGATGTTTCATATAAAAGACTGATTCTGAATCTAAATCAACCCACCCTGGGAAGAAATGAAAATACTTTCTCAGTCACAAATTACCATTTGATTTTCTTGGAATGTCAAATAAAGTGATCCATTTCTGATACGCCGCTTTCTTTGTATTTGTTTTGCCTTTCAAGTGCCATTTTATGTTTTATATAACCAGGGCTTTTTCTGAAAAATCAGATTTATTGTACTTCCTGCCTGGACTGTTATTAAGTTGCAAGATTCAGTCTCTAAGCACTACTCGTCCCAAGGTTAGCTGGGTAAATCAACTTTCTGTGTAAAAAGACTTCCCATTGTGCCTAAGTGAATAACGAGTCATACTTAGTTTCATGGCTAAAATTAGTAATATAATATTCTTGCTGTATTCTTGCTGTAATATTAAATTTAAATGTCCTATTTATAAAGACAAACCCAATATGACACATGATCAAATATCAGGGACAAAAAAATCTGCTTTGGGAAAAATTGGGATGTTTTTGTCCCTGATATTTGATCATGTGTCATAATGGTTTTGCTAGTGACTCTGGTGGAGGAAGCAAATATGGACAACGTAGAAAGTTGAATCAGGTTTATTATAAAGGCAAACAAACTGTTTCGAGGTGGATTGCACATGGGCCTCCAGGGGGAGCACTGAAGAGGGGAGAATGGAATTAACACTGGCGGCCCGAAGAAGGTTGTGAAGGAATGAGGTTTTGGATGTTGTAGGGGGTCTTACTGTTTCGACCGCCTGTGTCCGCGATCTCATTCTTTCGGTCACTACAAAAAGTTTGTGACCATAGGTGAGAATAGGATACTCTGCTTCTTGGCATTGTTTCATTGATGTAAGTGAATTTCATCAGATGATTGTCATTCATTCAGCATGTTGTCTCTTTTTTCACGCATCCATTTTTGGCATATCATTGGGAGAAAGTGGTTGCCTACATGTGCCAGGGGAAAAAGGATATATCAAGATGGTATCCTTATTGTGTGACTGAATTTATTAAATCAAGAATAGTTTCGGCATTAGAAGATTAGAAATAATCAGTGCGAAATAGAAAACCCTGTATTGTTTTTTTGACCTTGCTATTGTTGGAATATTTTTCCTAGGTGCGATCGTGTGTGTGATGTGATGATGTGTGTGTGTGTGTGTGTCTGTAGCAGCTGTTCTCTTTCCCATGTCTCCCTCTACTATTTTTTTACCTTTGTTTACGTGTCTTTAACCTTCACCCCTCACCTTGTTGCTCCGTATGGACACATACACATCAACACAATTCATGTAGTGACCAATACTATGCTGCTTCAATAGAAATAAAATATGCTAGGAAAAAAAGTAACTGCGCTATGGCTACCTGTGATGAGCTGCCTCTGTTTGTTCATTTCAGAGAGCCTGCTCTATGAGCTGTTTCGTTCGTAACAGACCTGTGCTATGTGATCAGTACAGGTCACATGAAACTTAGATTTAGAGCTGAAGCCGCCAGTAAGTCTCTCTTTTACTATCAACATGATTTTAGAAAAACACTTACTGTAAAAAAAAAAAAAACACTTACTGTAGATTGTTTGGACAAAACGCAGATTTGGCTTGATATTATATATAATGTGCCACAGTTATAACAAAGCAGGCGCACAACGCAAAGAGGCAGGAAAAAGGTAAGAAAGAAGAGGGGACGGCGGGAAGGGGAGCAACAGAGCAGAAAGAGAACAAAGGCGCCAGAAAAAAACGCGGGGAACTGAAAAAGAGAAAAAGAGAAAACCAGCTATAAGGAAACCAGAGAAGCACAATTAGGAAAGCAGATATATACATTAAAGTGAATGTACAAGAGAAGACTATCCTCAATCACGGCTACGGACATCAGGCCCCAACCCCTATCATATAAATTGTTTTTTTAAAACCCCCAAAAAAAAAAAAAAAAGGGGGGGGGGGGGGGGGGGGGGGCCCCGGGGGAAAAAAGGAAAAAAAAAAAGGGGGAAAGAAAAAAAAAAAAAAAATTTTTTAAAGGAAAAAAAGAAAAAAAAAGGGGAAAAAACCTTTTTTTTTTTTTTAAAAAAAATTTTTTTGGGGGTTTGGGGGGGGGGCCCCCCAAAATTTTTTTTGGGGCCCCTCCCCCCCCCCCCCAAAAAATTTTTTTTTCACCCCCCCCCCGGGGTTTAAAACACAAAAATTTTAAACAAAAAAACCCCCCTTTCCCCAAAACAAAAAAAATTGGGGGAAAAAAACCCCCTTTTCCCCGGGGGGGTTTTTTCCCCCAAAAAAGGGGCCAAAGGGGCCCAAAAACCGGGGAAACCCCCCGGGGGCAAAAACCTTTTTAAAAAAACCCCTTTTCCCCCCCCCCCCCTTTTTTTTTTTTTTTTAAAACCATTTTTTTTTTCCCCTTTTTTTTTTTTCCCCCGGGGTTTTTTTTTCCCCCCCCTTTTTTTTTTTCCCCCCGGGTTTTTAAAAAAAAACCCCAAAAAAAAAAAAACCTTGTTTTTTAAAAATTAAAAAATTTTTTTTAAAAAAAATTTTTTTTTTAAAGGCCTTTTTTTGGGGGTTTTTTCCCTTTTCCTTCCAGAAGTAATGGGAAAATTTGGGAAGGGGAGGTTTTACTCCTGGTTCCTCCCACAGCTTTGGTTAAATATACCATAAGTGTCTGTATGATAGTTTGCCTAATGTTTCTATGTGTTGAACCTTTTGTAGCCCAAATCTAAAACAAAAGTCTTTCAAAGACCCAAAAACTGACCAAATGCTGCAACTTTTTGAAACATTTGTATTTTGTCAATTAGATTATTTCTATTTGATAAGCTAGCATTTTTTATTGGCTAAGAATATATAGATAGTGGATAACTGAATAATTTATTTCCTCTCTGGAAAAAATGCCCACTCCAATTGGAAGGTTTCCTAAAAAGATGTTGGATTGATTTGCTTGCTGGAATATATTTTTTTTAATTTTGCTGGGATTAGTTATAGTCTTCTACTTTATAATGTGTGACAAGTTGCTCTCTAAGCAAAAAGCTTGTGCAAGCAATGTTTGAGGTCTGTTCTTTCAACATGTGTCTCCATCCTGAGAGCTTATTATTCATTTTGCTGATTAGGGTTGTGCTCAATGACTACTTTGAGGCACTTATAGTGTGTCTGAAGCAGCTGCAGCCAAACCTCATAAAATAAAGTTGTCCTATTCTTATTAATGATTCAGGCGTGGAGAAGTGAACGCAGAGCGCAGCATAGGTATTTTCGCTCTGGGTCTCTAGACAAAGTTAAATATAAGGTATCGTGCTTTAAACAAATGGAGTAACATTAAATTAAAACAGCTACAGTGAGCTCCCAACTCTGAAATATTTAAATATGACGGATTAGAGTGTGTTGTAATCTTTGATTGCTGAACGAGCTCAGGAATAAAACCTCCAAAGGTCAACAGCTCGCTATTTCAAACATATAGACATGTATTTGACGGTTTTATGTTACAAGACAAACACTTCGTGAGCAAAACAACAATACCAAGAATTTTCCCATCCATCTTATTCCTATAACCCATGATGGTTTGAGTGAATTATGTGTGGAACTTTTGGACCAGCATTCTCACATGTAAACAGCAAATGTGGATTAAAACATGTTAGAGCATGGTTTTGATTATGATTATGAATATATTTTGTAAAAGTTATTAATACTTTAATATTTTATTAAATATTATTTCAGTCTGTTAAGGGTTGTCCTGATAATACCAGCCCAATAAGGCGGTGGTATTAGGGCAAAATCGAAAGGGATGAACCATCTCTGGCATTATTGAACAGCAAAACTCTGTATACACACAGAATGAATTCACACAATTTCTTAAAATACAAGAATTTATTAACAAAAAGTCAACTCAATGTCAAACATATTTCAATCAACAAACTCTTTACTATGCTAAAGCAACCCAACTAAACTACCAAGCAGAATGAAAGAATAAGGAAGAGTAAGGGCTATGTACAATATAAACAACTGAATCAAAGATGACCAAAAGAGTGATGCAACATTATCATGCAATGTTATTTATGTTTGAGAACCAAGGATTATCTTGAAAAATCTGGAAATTAAGTTAGTCTTCAAACTAAAGTAGGCAGTAATTGGTATACCTTCAAACAACAATTCACAATGCAAAATCAGATAAAACATTATGTAAATAAAATATTATTTTAAAGAATGATTTGCTGAATAAAACCAACCTTCTGGATGACTAATCCTCAACAGTGTTTAATTAGTTGCCTTTATTTAGTTAAATAATATTTAAGGAAATGCTATCAAGGAAATATTAAAATAATATTTAAGGAAATATAATTAAGGAAATGTTAAGATAATATTTAAGGAAATATTCTGAATGAGTACCAACAACCTTTCTGGGTAAATGATCCTCACCTGACTCATAAAGTGGACGAGCATGTGTTCTTAGCTGTTAGCAGATCCAAGTTGAAAAGTCATGTCTGCTTGCCAGCAAGAGACATTAGTTGTCCCTCCTTCCAGCTCTGCTGGGGACCTGTATGGAAGAGGTCTGTTTGTTGGAACGCGGGGTTTTTATTCAAACAGTGACGTCACAAGTAATCCGCTGTTCCTCCCTTCTTGTTCCTGTTCCTGGCTGTGCTCGAAGTAGGTTATTGTGATTTATTTTGAAGATTCCAGAAGAGATCAAACTGGCCTTTAAATGTTGTAATCCATGGCTGACCCAACAGCATCAACGTTTTCATCCTGAACAGGATAATATAGTCATAGTTGCACCTTCATCTTTCAAAGATTGTGGAGGGCAAGCAGAAGAGATGGCCTCTGATTACACATATTTTCATATTTAGCTGCTTTGTCTAATAAGGTCTGATGGGCATCGGTAGACACAGTTTTAACACTGGTCCCATCTTGTTGAAGGAGGTCAGACACCACCTTATGTACCTCCAAGCAGATATAGAACCCAGTCAGCGCCTTTACGGCACACATAACCAGGCTTGAATTTTGGTGTCATCGTCAGGGGAAACTCACTCGGCTGGCTCTTCATATATTGTACATGCTATGAATTAAAAATATCAAAACATTTGATACTGATTTGGCATTGTCTATGCTCTTAAATCTGCTGAGACTATACGAACTATAATATAAAACTACTAAATATTACTAAGGTTTAATATTTTGTAGGTTGAGAATAAAGTCAAGGATGGGATATTAAGAATATTGACATATCAAGCACTGATGAATCATAAAAGGATGTAATCAGATTATACTTTATTTCTTAAACCTTTCTTTCCCATAGTTCAATCACGACATTGGGTCAGGATTCAAATTCAGAATTAGGATTCAAATTTTGATTCTTCAGCTCCATTAATCTTGAGTCATCTGTCAACCTGTCATGAACTGAAAAGGGGACCCGAAATTTCAGCCTGACACAACAGATGAAAGTTTCAAGGTTTATTGAGATCTGTAGACGTAGCTCGGCAGGAAGCCACAAGCGGCGAGACCAGGAACCTCTGAGGGCACACAGATAGATTAGTGGCTGAGCAGAGATTTGTGGGCAAGGTGAAGCTCAAAGACAAAGTCACTAACCTTTTCAGAATCCGTGAGAGAGTAAGGATGCTGATTTTCGGCTCCTCAGGGCTGTACACTGGTGACAGTGGGATGACATCACAAAGAATCTGAAAGACTGTGAATGAGACTCCTTGGTTTAACGTAACCTAGTAGGTTAGTGGAATCCAGTGGTCAGGGGACAGAAACAGGGTCAAAGACGGGGAAGTGGTAACAGGCGACAGGATGAGGGGACTTGGCTTAAATCGATAGATGCCAGATACAGGCAGACAGCTCCAGGGGTTAGGCAGGAGGCGGCAGTCAGGAGGCAGAAACAAGTTCATAACAAAACTTCTAAACACAGGAATATTTCCGTGTCTCTTTTGGAATATGTTTAGCACACACTTGTTGAGGACAAGAGTTAAGCTTTGGCCATTTATTGGTACAACCACAAACAAAGTACCACTACCGGGCCTTGGCATGGACATGTCTGTAAGCATGTGCTTATAGAGAAATAGCAAAGATATGACAAGACTGCAATCCAGTTACTTGAAAAACACCAAAAGCAATGGCTTTAGTGGCACTATCGTATTGGAAGTTGCACCCACAATCAGTGCTACAGCAACAAGACCAAGAAAAAGATGGATTGAACCTTCAATAAAGACGACACATGGTGGAGTGTTACTGTAAGCGTTTTCATCATATGGGAGAAAGGTCTTGGCTGTACATGTTGGCTGTGGCGGTGTGGTTTTTGTTTTAGACAATGTTAGCTTGGAAGAGGTTCAGACAAATTTGTTTATCTTTAAAATTGGTCAAGAGGCTAGATGAAATCATAGTTCCATAGGAACATAGGAACTTTTCAGGCTAAATTCTGTAGCAAGAATGCAGAAATGAAGTGAGCTGAGCTTATTAAAAGTTCATAACACCTGTGGCATTCCAGTGGAAATCCATGCCGCAAAAGGTAACATAGAATCCAGCTGAATTTCAACCTCAGCCTTGGACGTATAGTTTACTACTTTCTGTTTCTGCCACCTTGTCCCTGACCAAATGCATTTACATTAATGATTGGTAAGGATGCTCAAAATGGCTGTTGGACAAGTTTAGGAAGTAGTGGGAGTTAGTGGTCAATTCCAGGCACATATATTCAGTGTAAGGGGGAGAGATGCTCTCTTTCTCAAAAAAGCAGTAAAGCACTGTCAACAGCATGATGGATGGATTGCATCTGGATCTAGGAGCCAGCCGTTAGTCATTTCCAGGCTGTAGTTGGCATTGTGAAGGAGAAGGTAAGGAGTAACTAAAGGCTTTTAGAGAGGTGACATTCAGCGAATCCATTTGATTAAAAGTCAGAGATAATTTTCTTCTTGGATAGTTAATATTGTTGTTTGTCAAAGTCTGTTGGAGTATACCCCAAACTCTTTATGTTTCTATTAGTTCTGACTAGACTATTTGTGTTTCCATTCAGTTTCTCTTGTGCCCATTACTCATCTATCCCTTAGTTCATTGCTTAGATTCTCCCCCAGCTGCTCTACATTCTGTTGATTGTAATCACCTGATTTCCATTTCAAATACATCTCCATATTATTTACACTCTTTGGTTTCTTTCTGTTAGTGTTTGATTCTACTGTTGCTCTCGCCCTGGTTTGTCTGTGGTTTCCCCCGTATTCTGTCAATTTATCAGTTCCTTCATTAAATCCTATCTCCCATCATGCATCTCCTGAACTCCTGTCTGCATTTTAGTGTTTAACCCTTTCTCTCTCCTAGACATGGCTACTGGCTGAGCTTTTATTGTGACTAACTCTATGTGCTCTCTTTCAGACTCTAAACTGGAAAACCGGCTCAGAGTTTATCTGTTCTTTCTTTCTAGATGAAACGACTAAAGGAGCTACATCCATTAACATTTACCTTTCCTTCCCATAGAAAGTACTCCTGGACCAGTGCTTCTTTGTTCTCTTTGTGTCTCTGCTCTGTTCTCTCTAACCCCCAGTCGGTCGTGGCAGATGGCCGCTCACACTGAGCCTGGTTCTGCTAGAGGTTTCTTCCTGTTAAAAGGGAGTTTTTCCTCTCCACTGTCGCTACATGCATGCTCAGTATGAGGGATTGCTGCAAAGTCAACGCCAGTGACTGTCCACTGTCTCTACATGCTCATCCGGTATGAGTGAACGCTGCAAGTCACTGACTGGATGCAATCTGCTGGGTTTCCTTAGACAGAAAAACTTTTTATCCAATTTGAATAAATAACTGAATCTGACTGTACTGTTCAATGATTAGAATTAATTGTAATGTATGTACCTGACTTTTGTGAAGTGCCTTGAGACAACGTGTTGTGAATTGGCGCTATATAAATAAAACTGAATTGAATTAAATATAATATGTAATTTTTATAGGAAAAAATGAGCATAACTTTTAGGTTCATAACTACTCCTTCAGTTAGTTAGCTGTTGCTTAGCCAGCAATAGTTACGTAAGCAATAGCTTCCAACCAGCCACAAATCTTAGCGCAAAATCATTAGGCCTTTTTTCTAATATGATTCAACTTTAATATAAGCATTTTTATACTGTCATAATTTTCACAGCCAACTTGACCAACATGCAGATAAACCAGGGGGGTGGTCGATGTCGGAGGGTGGACAGGGTTCGCTTTGCGGGGAGCGTCCAGGTGTCCGGGACTGCCAGCTAGGGCTAGGTTCCAGTTCAAGAACAGTCCCAGGCTCTGAGTCAGTGGTTCAGAGTGAGAGCAGAGAAAGGGTCCAAATCCTCACCTAGGAATGAGCAGTACAAGAACAGTTAGCGATCTTTGCAAACAACAGATTCAAAGCTTCTTTCAAAACTTAGAAACGGGCCAGAATGTGATATTAAAGAGGGCAAAACACTCAGCCGAAGATGTGCTGGCAGTCCGCCTTCTTAAGCTCCCCAGCTGAAGGAGTAACGAGCCACACCTGTCATACCCTTGACCTCCTCCTGCTAGGTGGCACCTAGTGGTGGTGAAAGGTTAGCAGCAGGCAGACAACACACCCAGACCTGACACATACCATTTTTAAATTTTGCATTATGTCGAGCCCAGAAGAGACGTTTTCCTACCTGGTTGTCACACAGTAGGCGGATGCTATAATGGTCACATACAAAAAAATCCCAACATGCAAAGATTTTATGATTGACGATATGTACGCTCTATGTGTTTCAGATGGCTGTCCTGTTGCAAATGTATCACTTCAGACCGTCAGTATAGTTGTACCTCCCAGCCGAACCTCCCAGTTATGGGATGTTATTGTTCCCAGTTTCATGAACGCGCAGTGGTTGCAAAACTTCAGGATGTCTGAATAAAAAAACTTTAGCTTCCCGTGCAACAAACTGCATCCACCTCTGATGTGACAAGATACATCGTGGCATGAATGTATGCCCTTAATTAAGGAAGAGAGGGGCCATTGCATTGTGGAAGCTAGCTAACGGCTCAGAGAACAGGAGTATCGAGGATCTTTTTGGAGTCAGCGTCACAACTGTGTGCCGGTGTGGGCAAGGGTTTTGTGCAGCTGCAGAAAATTCCAGCCCTAAGATCAAGCCTGTATGATTGGAAACGGTTGGATAAATTTACCTGGTTTCGTATGATGCGGTCAACAGAATTAGGACCCATGAAATACTTGGTTAAAACAAAATAAATTTCAATTAAACACCAGCACTGTATCAAGAAATACAGGTGCTATTATTGCACAGAATTTATTAATTGTATTAATATAAAAGTGCTATCACTAAAGTTTTTTTTTTGCACTGAGGCATTTGTGGGATGACTTCAAGCAGTAAGATAGTTAACCTATTTAGGATAACCCTTTTTTGAGCCACCAATGCACATTAATGTTAATGATAAGTTTGTGCATCATGATTTTGTATTTTAGGTCACAATTTGTTTTTATTCCTGACAACAGCAAAATAGAAACTATTTACAATAAGCAAAATTGGACAGCCTTTCCTATGACAAAAGTGAGGGCGAAAGCAGAGGAGCTTGTAGGGTTCAAATTAATAGAGGTGAAATGACCCCTAGCATGTGGAAAGATTCTATAACAAAAGAAACCATGCAACTTTAAGTAAACGGTCAACATGTAATTGCAACACGAGACAGAGAGAAAAAAATACGAGCAGAGCACGGAGTTAGCATTGATTTTAACTAGATATCTGATTGTCTTCATGCAGGAGACAATGGCTAAAAGATGCTTAAAGACACAAAACACTTACCATTGTCCATCATGTAATTCTGTAACGTAGTGGATGAATCGAGGCCACTCCGGTTGGTGCCCATAAATCCCATACATTTGGTTGAACCAATTAAGGTATTTTTGATTCGAGCCACTCTCACCGTTGTGGTCCTTGATGTCTTTTCTGAACATTGCTTTTGTGTTCGCTGGTACCTGTGAGCATCCATCAACAGAATCACTCTAGTGACTCCACCCCCGAGTCAATCAATGACCGACAGTCGTCTGCTGTCGCATTTTCAGCTTGATTCAGCTCGACTGGAACCCAGGTGTGTCATAATCTGCCTATGTGTTGGGTTTTGAGTTTGACTTCTGTATACTGTCTCTGCACAGCTAGGTTCTTCTCTTGCTTCATTTCTGTTCATTCAGGTTTATTAGATTCTTTCTGTTTAGTACTGTTACCTCCCTGGATGTTAGATATGTTAGTTTATTTTTCCTCGTAGATCTGGCTCCTTCCTGTTTATGTTCTGGAGTTTATTCATTGTTTTCTTAAATGTTTTCTGTTACCTCCCTGCACTCCTGCTAATCAGCGTTAATTAGTCACACTCCCTTAGTTCCCTGCAGTCCCTTTGGGTATGTCCCAATAATTCAGGGGCTGGATCCTTCGAAGGACCCGGTCTACGTGGGCTGGGTCCTTCGTTGACCGCTAAAACGATGGAGGCCGGAAGTGAGCAGCTGCAAATTGGGACAGTCTAGCCTCACCGCCGGGAAGGCTGGCGAGGCAAGCCGGCAGTTAATACAGCAGGAGCGGAAAACTCCGAACATGTCGGAGCACGTTTGAAATTAAGCGATGTCTTGATAAATCAAGCAGATATTTCACGTCTACACAGTTGTATTTCCGCACTAAAAACATAGTAGAAGTTCATTTGTGTTACAGAAAGTGTAATTTTTTACAATTTAATCACAGCTTTTGCCGCTGTGGTCCGCCATGGCTGCTCCTGCTTGACCAATCCGCTTCGACCCGCAATGAATCATGGGAAATGATGGGCTGCGAAGGATACTCACGACCCATCCTTCAAATCGGGCAAAAGAAGAGCACATTTGTCGGCCACATTTGAAGTAGTCTCCGAAGGATTCATGAATTGGGACAGCCTTCGTCGCCGCGCTGTGACGTAATCGGCCTACAAATAATGCCTTCCAAAAATCCAGCCCCTGAATTGGGACACACCCTCTGTCTCCAACAGTCTCATATTCCTCCTGATTATTTCCCCTGGAACTACCTACCTCAGTATTTATACTACCATATTATCATTGTTCTCCACGTGTTCCTCCTGGAAACTACCCTTAAATCAACTCTGCTGTGTACCTGGAAATTACCCTGTATACTACACTGAATGCTACCTGTTATCCCTGTAAGTCGTTTTTATGTTTTTGTTATTAAAATAAGTTCTTCAACTCACCGTGCTGCTCCTGAGCGTTCGTCTGCACTTTGGTACTACAGACACTCAGCGTAATATGACATGGCGAAGTAGGTACTATAAAAAGGAGCTGATATCAAGTAACCATTAATAATGGAAAATCATAATAACCAAGTAGTCTTATCTAAGGTTTTAGAAAAAATAAAATTTTACCCAGCTATAACTATTTTAGAAGAAAATTAGATCTTTGAGAAATTCCAATCTGGCTTTAGATGGAGATAGCACAGAGCCCGCCCTATTACAGGTGCACAACGGCATTGCTTTGTCTGTCAATAAAAGGTGTGCTGTTGTTCTGGTGCTGCAGGACATCACAGCAGCTTTTGATACTGTGGATCACTCTGTCTTGTCTCGAATAAAACGGTATCTGTGGCAAGAAAATCCTCATGTGAAAGGCATTTTACACCAAAAATGCAAGAACTAAAGGACCAAGAAATAAGTCAACGAGAGAAAAAGTTCATTGCAGTTTATGGAAGGTGTAAAACAAAAGTAAGAGACATTCATACAATATTACAGGAAGAATGCTTTGAAAGGGATTTGTGTAACATGATAGATGAAGCTGAGATGTTGGACTCAGATTTAAAAACACTTTTTGATTGCATTAGACAGCTAACAATATCAAGACAAAAGAAGTCCGAAGGAAAGTGTATTGAGCTTCCCCCAGCTTACGCAAGAGACTTCAGTGCTAGACCGTGCTCATACATGTCATACAGCCATCAAATGGCCGCACCTGGCTAATCTAGCTGAAGAGATGGCCTCCTTAATGGACTGTGCTGTTGGACTGTTGATAGGTTATGATTGCTCCAGAGCTTTAGCTCCCAGAGAGGTCATCACTGGTGTACAATGAGCCATACACTGTGAGAACTGCTTTAGGTTGGAGCATCGTAGGGGGGCACCTCAGCTGGTTAAGGCTGGAAATGTAACTGGTTTATGTCACCGTGTGTGTGTTAAAGAAGTTCCTGTGTTAACACCTTCTGCTGTTATTAAGGTACTTGAGTCAGATTTTGCTGACACCAAACAGGGTCACAGCAACATATCACAAGAGGATATCCAGTTCCTTCAGACTCTAAATGACAACATCAAGCAAAATGAGCTTGGACATGTTGAAATGCCCCTGCCCTTCAAAGCACACCCACAACTCTCAAACAACAAAGCTCTGGCTCTGGTTCATTCAAAGCATCTCAAAAGGAAACTAGACAGAAACCCAAAGTTCAAAGGTGACTATGTTAAGTTCATGGATAGAATCCTAAAGGACGGCGATGCTGAAAAGGCAGACTCGCTGCCAACACCTGGAAACGTATGATACCTACCGCATCAGGGTTACCACCCCCATAAGCCAGACAAAATCAGGGTGGTATTTGACTGCTCCGCCAAGTTTGAAGGGACAGCACTTAACGACCATTTGCTAACTGGTCCCGATCTTTCAAATGGACTCACAGGAGTGCTATGTTGTTTTCGTAAGCACAACATTGCAGTCATGTGTGATGTGGAAAATATGTTTCATAGGTTCCATGTTAACAAAGAGGACAGAGACTACTTGTGGTTTCTTTGGCAGGAAAATGGGGACACAGAGTTACAGCCCACGGAATACCGAATGAAGGTTCACTTGTTCGGTGCATCCTCATCTCCTGGCATGAAATATTTGCCCGAAGAAAATGAAAGAAAGTACCCAACTGCAGGGAACTTCATCAAAAACTATTTTTATGTAGATGATGGTCTCACAAGTGTAGAGACTGTAGAGGAAGCAATTATACTTGTGAAAGAAGCCCAAGCTTTGTGTGCAAAAGGAAAGTTGCACCTTCATAAGTTCATGTCAAGAGGTCCTGGACTCTATCAAAGCAACAGAAAGAGCTGTGGAATCAAACTACATTGACCTCAACTACAATGACCTCCCACTAAAAAGAGTTCTGGGCATAGGTTGGGACATTCAAAGTGACAACCTACTCTTCCAAGTGACACTTGATGAGAAACCAGTGACTAGAAGGGGCATTCTTTCAGTTGTAGCTTCCCTGTATGACCCTTTAGGGTTCTTAGCCCCCTTCATTCTCGAAGGAAAGAAAGTGTTACAAGAAATGTGTCAAAGAGGTGTTGGATGGGACAACCCACTTCCTGCTGAGCTAAGGTTAAGGTGGGAGGGTTGGATAAATGATTTAGGAAATCTTAAATCGATTCAAATCCCCAGATGTTTTAAGCCTGTTAACTTTGGTGAAGTAATGAGTGTAGGGCTTCATAATTTTTCCAGTGCAAGTAGGCATGGCTATCGACAGTGCTCTTACATCAGATCAGTGGATGATCACAAAATACACTGCACATTGGTTATGGGTAAAGCAAGGGTGGCCCCAGCCAAAATAGTCACAATCCCAAGACTAGAGCTGACTGCTGCTGTGACCTCAGCTGCTGTTAGCTGCATGCTGAAAAGAGAGTTAGAGCAAAAAATTGACAGAGAGTACTTTTGGACAGATTCGAGAGTAGTACTGGGTTATAGTAAGAACGAGGCTAAAATATTTTATGTCTTTGTGGCGAATCACTTCCAAAGAATTCGTGAAACCACTAACCCAGAGCAATGGTACCACATAGACACAAGTGAAAACCCAGTTGACCACAACACGTAACACACAACACGGCCTTATTCATTACATTCAGTTTCTTATTTTAAAATTAACAAAGCTGACTGAGCACATTTTAGTTGGCAGTAATGCCACCACCAAAGTTAGTGCTCTGATTTTTAAATTCAGTAGTGCCATAAAAAACAGTGATTTTGATAATGATTTTAATTTTAACAAGTAAACTGATTCAATAGTCAAGTTGATTCCTTTTATCATTTATCTCTTTTAGCTACAGTTAACCCTTATTTAAACCACTAAGATCTCGAGAAGGCTATACATGCTTTTTGTCAGAGTCTGGTTCTCCTGTCTGCCTGCTGCTAACCTGTTCTCACCACTAGGCGCCGCCAGTTGGAAGACACTGGAGGACGTGACAGGTGCGGCTCGTTATTCCATTTGCCGGGGAGCTTTAAGAGGATGGATTGCCAGCACCTTGTTGCCTGAGTGTTTTGCCCTCTGCGTTATTTCAATCTGGCCTGCTCTTGCCTTGAGCCTGTTTCCTGAGAATCACCTCGTGTTAATTCTTCCCTTCTCTTGCCTGTTAGGTTCTGACCACGGACCGGAACCAAGCAATCCTGAACCTTCGACTAGCAGTGTGGAATTGTTTCCCTGACTTTGGACTGAATCTAGCTGGCAATCCTTGGACCCTCTGGAGCTCCTGCCTGCAGCTCGAACCCTGTCCACACCCCGGCATTTGCTTCAGCCTGGATCAACCTCTCTGACTTCAGTGGTGCCATAGGCAGTCGTACCATTCATCCCAGACTCTGACTCTCTCCCTGGCAGTTTTCCCGGCTCTACTAGTAAGCACTAGATCATTTTTTCTGACCTGATTCTGAGGTTCGCTCTCTTACCTGTTGTTCTCTCTCTCCGTGCAGTACGTGGCGTTCTGTTCCTGAGCCGTTTGTTTGGCCTGCAGCCTGCATTTAAATAAAATCAACTAAACTGTGCTCTGCCCACTAGTGTCTCTGCATGTGGGTCAAATCGGCCCTTTACATTATGACACTTTTATCAGCTCAAGAATAAAGTATTGTAATGTTCTTCATGTTGGTGTTAGTTCTGTTGTAGAAAAATTGTATTTTCTAAAGAAAGAGAACGATAACCATTCAATCAGCTTTATTAATTTAGCCTTAAGGGATACAGATCTTTCAGCATCAGACGTATTACTTAGCAGGGCCGAGACCAAATCTGACGAGACAAGTGCTGACCCCTTCTTATATCAGTATGGTCCTGACACGCCCCTCTAGGAATAGTAGAGATGAGAATTCACGCAGACATCTCGGCTTCTCTGCAACAATTTGTATGTTGGATCAGCAGGGGTTCCAGGGACAGGCAGAGAAACAAAACATCTGTTGTTCAGATACATTTCCCCTTCAGCTTGTAAATGCCTTGGGAAGACCAACCAAAGGGGGGCGGAAAGGAGGTTGAAGCTATTGTCATTTCAGACTTGGTCATCACCTCAGAAGCACAAAGGCAATTAAAATTTTAACATCACAGTTCTCACTCAATTGTCTGCAACTGGTCCAGAATATGGTGGTAGACCCCTACGTCTTCATCTAAGTTTTTATTGAATGTTCATAGGACTAAGTATGTACATCGGGGTGACCGGGCATTCTCAGCAGCGGCTCCTACCAGCTCCCTCCAGACCTTTGCTCTACCTCTGACCTGGTCCGTTTTAAATCCAACCTTGAAACCTTTTTATTCACAAAGCTTCCATTTTGTGTGGTGCCTGGGGAGCATTCAGGGGCTAAGGGTCTTACTCAGGGACCCAGAGTTGCAGGCTGTGGGTTTCAAACCAGGGCCTCTCCAGGATGCAAATGCCCTGCTCTCTAACCACTAGGCCACCATTCCCCAATTCCGGCGCTCTTATGATACTCTTTGATGTTTTTCCTTTTATGAAATGTTTTTACTTTTATGTAGACTAAGCAGTGTAAAGCACTCAGGTTGCATAGTCGACTGTTTTAAAGGGCTATAAAAAAACAAAATGAAACAAATGAAAGAGCTGAATCGAGCTGTACTGAGTAGGTACTAGTGGAAAAGCGGCATTAGTCATTACAGTCTCTGAGGAAGGGAAATTATACAGAGTAGAGTATGTCTCATGTTAGGCGACACCACTGCTCGGTGCTTGCACAAACACAGCTGTTGGGTACAAAAAGGGCTTGTTATATGTACAAACCGTACACACTCCCTTGTGCTTAATCTATTTGCTGCATGCTCACAGATATTATGTTGATGATGATGGAGAAAGCTGATTACACTGGATTGGAGCTGATGACAACTCGTTGTTTGAATAAGAGAAAGCAGAATATCTTTAGGCTGCTTACATGTTTTGCTAAACAAGTGCAGTATTACCGACTCGTTAAAGCCACATACACTAACTGGAGCTTTCAGGTCTGTATATTTGTTTTAATTGTCTGTAGAAATAGTTTTTTTGTCTTTTTAACCATATTTTATTTTAGTAATATTTTCATTTTTATGCTCTGTTTTTGTGAAGCACTGTTTTGTAAAGCACTAAACTAGTGAATTTAGCTAATTTGACTCAAATTACTTGCATTTCTTCAACTTATTTGACAGTGACAGGAAAGGTACCTGAATAAAAAAAAATATTCTGCAGCCATCTTAAACGTCTCCACCACCCCATTAACAGAATTACAGAAAGAAAAAGAAGCTTCTGCTTAAAGCAGCTCACGTCAGGCTACTACTGATCAGGTTTCATGTGAAAGAAATGAGCAAAACTGCAATCACAGGTCACCAAAAACTGATGACATAAACATATAGAGGCTAAAACACTAAAACAGTATTGACCTAAAATATTGACCTAAATTTTAGTGTTCGATCTTACTGGTTTTGCTGTCATTAGATTCTAAAAAGACACCAGCTAATGCCTGTAGATTGCACAACAACCAATATATAGGAAAAGAGAAACTTTAGGTTAACTTGTATTGGATGTGTTCAAATGGTGAGTTAAAATAAAAACAATATTCAATAAGTTCTCTTCTGCAAACTTAGCCATAACCAAATTCATCTTAAACATCTTTGGCTAGTGCTGATTACTGTGTAGCTCTTCGGAATATGGTGTTAATATTTATACAATAATCTATGATAAATTCCAAATTTCTCACTGTACTGTCACTAAATCTACCTCAGGTGTACCTGGGTTTCTGCTACTAAACTACAGCTCCTAGTTTGGAGAAAAGTTCTGGGGGGAATAGTTTAGAGATGTTATTACTGGTAAATATATTCAATAACTTGCATGTTTTTGATTTTCCAGGTATCTATCTTCAAACTAGGACCTTCTTGCTGCAATGCAACAGTGCTACCAACTGCAACAGTGCTACCAATTGCAAACTCTTTTGTCCCTCGAGTCAAACGTTTTCAAGGTCTACAGGCAATTTCTTTTTTCAACAGTTGGTTTCTGCTCGAACATGCAGTCTAAACTGCATGTTCGAGCAGACATGCAGTTTAGACTGCATGTCACAAACTGCAGTTTGTGCAGTTTGTCACACACATTATGACGGGTGTGTGCCTTGGTAAATCCTATTTGAGCTTCATGGCAAAGGCTATGACTGCTTATGTACGTATAATTTCTTAGTTTTTAATTTGTATCATATTTTTTAAAAAAAGCACATTGTCAGTATGGTTTGTTGTGTGTAGAGTTTTGAGGGGAAAAAAATTAAGACAATCAATTTTGGAATAAGGCTGTAACAAGAGGGGAAAAAAGAACCACTGTGAATACTTTCGAAACGCCCTGTATCTAACATGTTTGGACCTGTTTTCAGGGGTCCATTAAAGCGGCACCAGCTGGTGGTACCCTCACATAGTTTTACAATTACTCAGTTTTTTTACACTCAGGCAACACCCAATATTGTCATGCTGATACATAGAGACATTCTGGGTTTAGCATATTCAGCAAATGCTTGTGGCTAATGAATGTAATAAATGAGATGCAGTTTTCTTGCTTGGTGCTGAGCTCACATTTCTTTGCCTTAAGGTGAGGGCTTGTCATAAACACCTCCTCCATGCTGCTTTCTGCACCTCTGTTTAATCTTTTGTACAGTCCCTCCACATGCTGGATGAAAAATAGGAAATAAAGTAATGGCTGCAGAGGAGGCAAAGAGTTCCCTTCCTCTCTGTGTTGCTAATGCTCCATTAGACAGTTGGCGGAGCCATTCATCGCTGTTATCGCGTGGCCATAACTGCCCTTTTGACACCTTCTTCTCATGCATGGATTGTTGCGCACAACTGAGCAGCTGACACGGTCGTGTACTGTATACATCCACACATCCACTGAAGCAAACATGCACACAATTACACCTTGGCGTAGTTATTTGCAGCACAGCAATGCTGACACTTAGATCTTATAGCCCCATATATCTTTTATGTTAAACTTAAAACCTCAACAGTTTTTGCAATATAAAATGAATAATTATCTGGGCTGCATTTCACTGATGAGGAACCAGTAGAACAGATTGTGAATCACATTCTATCACACAAGTACACAGTTTCATCGAACACGTGAACACAACCTTGGCTGCTATCCTTGACTCATTAACCCCGAGTGTTGATTAATCCCTGCACCGGTTGGACTGGAGAGCACTGCTCCATCACCTAATTTCAGTGAGTTAAAACATAGATGGAGCTGTTGCCCTAATTAGAAGATTATTTAGGCACTCTTAAAGTGCACCTTTCATCAACATTGCAGATCTTTACATTTGTTGTAAGCCAGTAGTTACAGTAGTTACAGGAAGGAAAACATTTTAGTTCATCCATTCATTCACTGTCTCGTGCTTATCCAAGACTGGGTTACAGGGGTAACAGGTCCAAGAGAAAGGGGGGGGCAGATTTCCCATGATGCCACTGTCTGAATAAGAGCACCCCCCCTCCAACAAGCCGATCTCTTCCACGGCCTTCCAGAGGGACCGGATAGGGGAGACAAAGCGCGCTAATGTCTCTTTGCTGGCAAAAAGACATAAACTCTTCAAACTGGATCCAAGGGTGTCATAAGAACACGCGATCATATTAAAAGATAAGTACAAATGAATTGCTGTCTGTGCTATCAGCTATCAGCTTCTTTTTTTAGCTCAACTGCGAACCGGTAAGAACACGTGCTTGCTGCTAAAGAA
Source organism: Crenichthys baileyi (assembly GCA_036173005.1). Lineage (NCBI taxonomy): Eukaryota > Metazoa > Chordata > Actinopteri > Cyprinodontiformes > Goodeidae > Crenichthys > Crenichthys baileyi. Next base: position 434,744 of record JAHHUM010000904.1, read on the forward strand.
TATTTAACAGAAAGGTTGTTAGTTTTCAAGCTAGTGAATAATAGTCCCTAAACATTATTTTACTAAACTTGATAACTAAATAAACACCATTAAGCTCCATTTCTCCAGAAAGATTTGGCTCTTTTCCAAAATATTTCCTTAGATATTTTGCCATTTCCTTTAATAATATTTCTTTAAATATTATTTCAATAAATAAAGGCAGCTAATGAGACACCATTGAGAATTAGTCATCCAGAAGGTTGGTTTTATTCAGCAGATCATTCTTTAAAACATTATTTTATTAAAATAATATTTTATCTGATCTTGCATTATGAATGGTTGTCTAAACGTTTGCTGATTATTGCCTAAGTTAGTTCCAAGACTAACTTAACTTCATTTCCAGATTCTTCAAGATAATCCTTGGTTCTCAAACATAAATAACATTTTATGGTAATGTTGCATCACTCTTTTGGTCATGGTTTTCAACCATCTTTAATCAACTTGTTTATATTGTACATAGCCCATCAGTCTTCGTTAGTCTTTAATTCTGCTTGGTAGTTTAGTTGGATTGTTTTAGCATATTAAAGAGTTTGTTGATTGAAATATGTTTGACTTTGAGTTGACTTATTTTTGTAAATAAATTCTTGTATTTTGAGAAATTGTGTGAATTCATTCCATTTGTGTGCGGAGTTTTGCTGTTCAATAATGTCAGAGCTCGTCTCACACCTTTCTATTTTGTCCTAATACCATCGCCTTACTGAGCTGGTATTCACAGGACAACCCTTAACAGACCGAAATATTATTTGATAAAATATTAAATATTAATATTGAATATTAAATAATATCGTCAGATTAATAATCCTTACAAGGCTTTGTAAAAAAATCAATCAGGCAGCTGCAGGTCAACCAAAATGCCACAGCCAAGGTCTTGGTCAACACCAGTAAAATAGATCACATTACACCGGTGCTTAAATCACTGCATTGGCTCCCTCTTCATGACAGGATCCAATTTAAAATATCGTATTGGGCCTACATACATTTCAGAATTACTGGTTAGGTATAAACCATGTAGACCCCTCAGGTCATCAGAGACCAGTTTACTCTTGCCCCTTTTCCACGAGTAACTTCTTAGAGCAGTTAGCTACGGGTTCGACTGGCTTTTCTGCTTATCCATTAGCAAAGGTTACGTAGAACCATTACCATTTTTAGTACCTGCTTGCTTGTGGTTCCAACTATTCCGAGTCGGACTGAAATCACAATGTGACTGTCGGTCACTGATTGGTTAAGGGGCGGCGTCACTAGTCACAGCGTATTTCAGTAACTAATATTTTAGTCGTTTTATGCTAGGCTTATTTTTTATATGAGCACTATTATAGCAAGCTAGAATTAAGCAGAGTTAGCTTACCTTCACACATTCTCTAGTTTGTATCCTCCCATTTAATACGGCATGGTTTCCCTCTCTCTCCTATTCTTAACCAGAGTGCTTAGGGGTCTGGCTGCCCTTAACCTCCTCTGGCTTTCTTCTTTTACTCTAAGTCTGACAACAGCCATAAACTGAGCAGCAGTCAAGGGAATTGTTGTGTTTTTTGTGTCACTAAAATCACATCACTTCGGACTGTGGGGCCACCTTGCTATTAACGATCCTGTTCCCATTGAGATGGTGCTAAATTTTAATGGAAAATGAATAAAATCATCTTAAACTGACTGATCTGACTGTCGGGATCTGGGTTGTGTTGTGTATTTTTGTACTTGCAACATGTTTTCAGATGGTGCTGGAGTTCTCAGGTGTGCTGGGTGACAGGTGTGACTTATTCTGCTGATTGCTTGGAGGAGTACTTAAGCAGGAGGCTGCCAGCACTTCGACGCCAGAGTGTTTGCCTTCTGTGGTAACAAGCTCAGCCAATGCTAAGTCTATGCTTTGTCTTTCGCCTTGAAGTAACTTTGTTTATGTCCCTTTGCAGAGTAAGAATCTGAACTTTGGATTTATGTCACTGGATGACTGACTTCGTATCTAAGAGTTTTCTGAATGGCCTACGTTCTGAGGACTTCGTTTCCTAACTATTGTTTCTGTCTGGATCACCGATCAAGCTGGCAATTTCCTGCTTCCTCCGTCTTCAGGATCAAGACCTAAGTGTACCCTGTCCACCCTCCAACGCAAGTATCAGCACAAAGGAACTAACTCACTCATCTCCAAGCTCACCTAAGAAGCACCTAAATAACCAACTGAACAAACTCAACTACGACAACTCGGATCCCGAATCCCTCTACCCCTGGCGACCTGACCACACCTACTCAGTAAGCCGTTCACTTCTCTACCTGAAATTCTTGTCATTCCGTTTGTTCCCTGTTTCACCAGTTCTCTTCCCCTCTCCCCTTACAGTTGGAGTTTCGTCCGTTTCCGTTCCAGATTACTTTGTGACAAAATAAATATCTTTTCACTCTTTCTATTTTCTCCAGAGTGTTCTCTGTATTTGGGTCAGAACTATTTCGAAAACAATGACACTGACCTTAATAGATTAGGTACTAATGGAAAAGGGGCATCTGTGATCCCAGTACCAGACCTAAACAAGGGGACTCACCTTTAGTTATGCTCTTCAGCTCTTCAACCAACTACCTGAAAAGCATACAGTGCCTTGCAAAAGTATTCAGTCCCCTTGCCAATTTTCATGTTTTGTTGCCTCAATTAAATGAATTGAGAGTTTGCACCATTTCATTTATAAAACATGCCTAAAACTTTAAAGATACTTTGAAGTATTTTTTTATTGTGCCACTCTAAACCCTTGCTGTGTTATGGTTCAGTGTAACCAAATATGATCCCCTTTTCACATTTACGAGAAGAGGCAATTCACAGCCCTGACCACTTGCTGGTGAGTTAGCATATTAATTAGCTGTTTTGTCACTTGATGCATGACCTCATTGGCTTCACTCAGAAAAATGTCATGGCAGGTGAGTGTCCGAAGTTTCTTCAAAAAGCCCAATAACGATGGTGTTGATTAAACAGGTGGAAAAAGAGGGACTGATGCAGTGGAAGATGAAGTACAAATAAGTAAATCACCCCTTGACAACTACGGAACGAGCAAGCGGCAGGTCGTAGATGGGAGTACAGAGTTCAGTGGGAGCAGGAGTTCTGGCTGAGAAGGAAGGATGGAAAAATGTTCTGCAACATGTCTAAAAAATCTAATATGAAAAACTGATTTGGGTACAATAGATTAAGACAGGAGTTTTTTGATCCTTTCAGTCAAAATGAAAAACAACGAAAAAGTTTAGCGTAACCTCTGGGTGTGAGCCAACCGAACAAGATTCAAGTACAGACATGCAAAGTAAAATAAACACTCACCATCACACATCATGTCCTCTGCAGTGGTTTAAAATCACTGTGAATGGATTTGGATTTGACCCACTCTGGCCATTGTGGTCCTCTATATGCTCTTGAGTTTCTTTAGCTTTTCCTGGCACTGCAGTGTGCGGTAAAATATGTGGCTACCTTAGCTAACACCTTCTCATGCTGCTGACATACGGCTGACCACGCTCAAAGCCAATCAGTGAACAGCAGTCTGTTCATGTCACATTTCGGCCCTGCTCAGCTCCGACGGGACCTGCAGGGGAGCAGGTTACCAAAAACGCCAGTACTGGGTTGGAAAAGGCCGAATGGAGTGGAGCCAGTAGAGGCAGTGGAAAAGGATTGCATTAGTTTGCGCACAAGTAGACTGCATTTTACTAATTATGTAAGTTTTGATGGTAATTGGTTGCACCAGACCTTTTTAGCGGCTTCAGAGCAAAGGGTTTGGATACATATGCACATGCAAATTTTCACATGGATTTTTTATTTTTGTATATAGATTTTTTACATTTAACTTTACCAACTTCGAATATTTTGTGCAGATCCATCACATAAAATAAGATTAAGAAACATTTATATTACAGGTTGGAATGTAACAAAATAGTTAAAAGGTCAAGGTGGGTTAATACTTGCAAAGCACTGTAGATGTGCAGAAATTGTTGGCTTCACCAGCGTTGTTTTTGAATGTATATTTCATGAAATACACAAAAGTATAAAAGAAAGAGAGATAAGACACAATGTGGTTGAACATTGTGTCTTATCTCTCTTTCTTTTTTCCAGTGAAGCACTTTGAATTAACCGCATGAATGGTGCTACACAAATAAACTTGCCTTACCTTGCTTCATTGTGCAGTTCAAATTTGAGGAGCAGGCCAGGGATTGGAGGGACTACATGAGGGGATAGCTTCCGGGTGAAGTGACTGTCCCCATTGCACACCCGCCACCCGACCACACTTCCAATGCTAACCTAATATATCAATCAGACAACGTATTGACCTACCTCTAGTATGTCATTAATGTCACTAAATGTTGCCATAAATCATCTTGGAGCATAAAACAATGGCTGTAAATATGGCAACGGAATACTGGAGAAAGCACACATCAATTAAGTTACTGAGTGGGGTTATAAAGACAAGCTGACAATGTATCCATGGACTACAGTGAGGTGGGGAACTTAAGTTCTTATTACCTGGTCTCCTGCATCTTTTAGTTGGAGTTGCACCCCTGGACTAGACCCATACCATATGCCAATTAGCAAATTATGGAAATTATGATTGATTCAGCTACCAAATATTTCATACATCAATATGGTGACTGTTAGAGTTAGAAAGCTGATAAATACAAGTATAAAATAAGACACAAGTGAACCAAGTAAGTTTGACTTGCAAGGGTGAGACAGTCCTTTGCCAGAACAGCGACTTCCTTCTCACAAAGGGAAAATCCTTGGACCAGCCTTTTATTTACAACTCACATTCCTACAAGCAAAAATGGGAATTGGTTCAGCCAGAGATTTCAACCTAAAAGAGTAGTCATTCCCATATATGGTATAAGCTTGTCATGTCCAGGGAGTGATCCACTCCAGACCGCATTCTTTAACCTTCCACAAACCCTTTTTCACACTAAAAAACAATCATAGGAATCATCTTAGTTAGAGTAAAACTTCAAACATAGACACGATTTAGACTAAAAAAAAATAACTTATATACATTTTTCCAACAATTCCCTCCTGCTTATTATTGATTAGTTTAATATCACATCCATGTATACACTTCCAAAAGGCTTTATGCATACACCTCATTAAACATTAAACTATTGTTAAGTTTAGTGATTCCTCCTCCATAATGTCATCATAGTTCTGGTCCTCGTCCAGAAGCTGGTAATCCTGGGACAACATTGTATCAACAATTCCTCCAACTATCCTTAATATCATTGCTCTGATACAGGGAACAAAAAGGCAGGAGTAAAAAGGCAGAACAACAACAACACAGCGATGACAGGGGTCATGATTTTCAAAAACAGTTGCCACCACGATCCTGAAGTAAGTCACAAAAAAAAGCTTCCTCGGCCGGGATGGACATCCTGCTGCATACCCCTTTTAATTTTATTTAATGGGCGCATAGCATCGCTCACTCTGTGTCCATCTTCGCCGTTGGTCTCATCAGGGATGTAGGTGCAGCAGGTCTCGTTCAGGAGAGCGCAAACTTCCCCAACCGAAGGCGTCAGCAGGTCCAACACCATCCTGTTCTGCAACACCACGGTTCGAAGAGCTGTGACTTCTGTGGAGAGTCCTGTAAGAGCTTTTGTGGTTGCATTAACAAACAGTCCCAGTCGATAATCTATAGTTTCTAATCTAAGCATATTCTTTCCTATTCCCAACCATGGGAATAAACTTAGCAAAATCTTATTTCCTGTTGATCTATGCTTGAATTCCTCAGGAACATCTGATCCCCACACACCGTCATGTGGCTTCACATGGATTAGTTCCCTCTTATCCTCCTATTTAGGGAAGGTTGAACTGAAATGACAGTGACATAAACAGGTGCACAAACACCACTCCAACTTGGAAGCAACTGCAAATAAATGGCAGTTCCACACATCCAGTGAAATCCATCTATTGCACAAGTGCCTTTTATTTCATGGACCTTTCCCCCTGGTTTTCAGCTTGGGGGGGAAGGGAAATAAAGTAAGTCGGGGTTACACTGCGCGTTGGAATAGTCCCCATTTGGGATGGAACTGGTGCTTACGCCCCCAAGGGAAGAAAAAATAGGAACCTGAAAAAACTCCACATAGTTGGGACCCAGGGGTTTTTGTAACTTTAACTTTTAAAACTCTGTAACATCACAGTTGTAATATGTTACATTACCCATTACCACGCAGAAACTGGTACTGACACCAGAAACACTATTTCTGATAAAACACTCATCTCTTGGAGCTGGTACTGTTTTAGCTGTCAACCTCGGCTGGTTGGAAAAGATAGGAAGTTTAGTAGATACATAACAACCAGAAATTTTCCTGGACTTAGTTACAATTTGTTTTGCATATTGGTACCAGCTGTTAGTCTCAAACAAGTAATTTTTAATCTTTTTAAAAACATTCCAGGAAAATCTTTCTTTATCCCAAACCTTTTAATTTCTGGAGATTATGAGATTGTGGAAATTTCTAGCATATAATTAACAAAATCAAGCCAAACACATAAAAAAAAAAAACAAAATGTTTCAAAAAAATTTTCCCCCTTTAAAAGTTTTAACTGTCAGTCTCTCCCCCCCCCCTAAGGGCTAGGTAGGATCGTTGGTTTCTTCACTGACCTTTTGGAGACGAAGCCTCCATTAGATGGCGACAACCCCCTTTGTAGTCAGACTATCACTTCCTAGCCTTTGGGGGGAAAAGACTGACACGGGCTCCCCCTCTTTACAGTGTGCTTTGTATAAGTAGCCCCCTTTTTGGATTTTTACATAGCGGTAGGAGTTGTCAATAACACCAAAAAAGGGCCCCTTTACCACTTTGGCCCTCAGACCACTTTTCTTCTTATTGGTCTTAATCAGCACCCATTCACCTTCTGTCACGTCACCAGGAACTTGTAGGGCTTCAGAAAACCATCATTTGGCAATAATTTTGCCAAATGATTTTTTCTGAAGCCCTACCCATTCACCTTCTGTCACGTCACCAGGAACTTGTAGGGCTTCAGAAACATCATTTGGCAAATTATTAATAATTTGTATGTCTCTAGACTGTAATATCATCCTCATGTAGCTTGCTAACGTCCCTCTTTGTTGTGGATCTTTTAGGTTTTTTTTTTTAGATCAGGGGTTTAAAAATAAGGTCGGGCCATGTATTATTTAAAAAAGGTTTTGTCCACCCTGAGCTGATGGGGTTTCCTCATATTAAGTTTTACTATATCTAAACATTCACCCCAAATTTTTCTTTGTTTTTTCTTTGGCTTTTAAACTGTCCCCATTTGTTCAATAAAACCCTGCACTCTGGTGGTGGGTTTACTACAATTTGTTTTTTTTCAGGTCAATCTTAAAACATTTTCCCAAATTTTCTTGTATGACTTTTTTAAAAATGTGTTTCCATTACCACTATAAATCCTTTTTTGGGAAATTCCAAATGTAAATACCCCTTTTTGCCACGGGGTTATAGCATTTTGGTGCTTTGGGGGAAAAAGATTTCCTTGGGGTTTTAGGGTTTCAGACATATCAAACAAGATGCACATAAAACATTTTTTAAGTATTAAAATCCTATGTAGTGAATTGTCTGTTCACTAGGCCAATCATCCTCCCTTTTTTGAGACATGGGCTCGCACATGACTCACAATTAATTGAAACTTTTGATTTAAGTAATACAAGCTTTCCTTCAGGGCATCTAAAATTTTTCTTCACATTTACCCTCAACAATGTAGCTGTTAATAGCACAGCATCTAATTATTTTCCAGTAAAAACTCTGCATTTTTCCATTGTGCTTCCAATTATACCTTTTATTTTATTTCTTTCCATACATAATATGTGCCATCCAAGATGTTTAATAAAACCTATATGGTATCACGATAAATAGGGTTAAATAAAATTAAATCAGATCTTTCCTGCAAATGTTTCTGTTTGGCCATGATAACATTGCTCTCTTTTAATCATCTGGTTCCATAACAATTTTTTTTTGGTATTCATCAGCAAGTATTAAAACAGCTCTGAATAATCTATTCTTATCTAGCCTTTTTTTTTTAATTAAATGCAGTAACTCCTCATTATTTTAAGAATGAGGTCACTAATTTTTTTGTTTTGCTATTATTTTAATAAAGCTTGGTTTAGTTTAGTTTTAAATTAGTTCTAAAAAAAATCACTTCTCATTTTAGAAAGCTTAAAAAAATTTGATGAACCAAAAATGAAAGGGCTTTTTGTCTTATAATCTTAGTTTGTTTTACCCAGTTTTTTAAAACACCTTACAGTCTCAGTCAGATTTAGAACTTCCCTTTTAATTACACTTTGTATTTATTTCAAGTAACTAAAGTTTGTTTTTTTTTAACTCAATTTTTTTCCATTTCGTCCAGTAAAGTAATTCTTTTAAGGTACATTTCATCCTTGTGTTAAAATTTGAGTCTAATTTAGATCATTCTGAACCTGACTGGAAAAAGTCCAAACAAATTCTTTTAAAATCCTTTTGTTTTACCATAAAGAACTGACCTAACATTATTATGGCACTGTTGAGGATAAGACTTGCTCTTGTAGTCGTGCACATATATATATGCACATATATAACATGAAAGAGACATTCATTTCACAAAAACAGACAGAAAAAATGGACAGACATTGACCACATAAAAGTTTGATTACTCTGTTTGTAAAAGAATTGCAAAAAATTGAGGACAGGTCTATGAGCTTTCTTGAGAGGTAGAACCTTTGTAATCGTTATATGATTTTGGAAAAATTCTTGAAACCTTATTGAGATAGAAGTTTGGCAATGATCATCAGAACATCAGACCTTTATTAGTGCCTTTAAGGTCCCTCAAAGATGCTCTATAATGGAATCAGTTATTCCCATTTCACACACTGACAACTTTCCCCCCATGACTGTCATGAATATCCGCTCGTACGAGTACTTACCTCTCTGTCAGAGCAATTTCATTTGCAAAAATTCCAATATAATTTTCTTTTTATATTTTTAAAATGAAAATTTTTTCCACTAGGTCTGTTTTGAATGCTTCAATTCTTTTTTAACCACCAAGGATCAATAAGGTGGTGTTAGTGGGGTCCACCTTGAAGGTGTTGTCTGTTTGGTCTGTCCAGTCTGGAGAAGTGTCAGGTTATCATTGTCAGGTCAGTGAGGTTCATAAGTCAGTCAGAACCTTGGTCTTTTGGTCTGTGCACATAATATTTCATAAATCCAGCCTATGATTAGTCAACAAAACTTCCACACAGTGTGATGTTATTTCTCCAGCTTCCACCTACCTATTGTTAATAAATGAGCTGCATTTCCTAGAACACTGCATCCCACTGTCTTCCTCCTGGATGAGCATCACCTGTTGACAAACTTTCATTATTATATTAGTCAGTTTATTTCACATATTCACTCAGATCTTTAAACATTCCAGTAGGTGAAGTTATTAATATCTCATGTAGACTGACATATACTGTTGCACTCTCAGCTTATCCATGTATGCTGCTGCAATGTCTATCATCTCATTGTTCTCATCAACTTCCCCTTTTCCTTCTTTACCAACATTCTGTTCTCCCTTATCCAGTCCAGTTGGACAGTAGTTTTTAGCCCAGTGTCCATGCTGTCCACAAGCCCAACATGCATCATCTCTTCCGTCATCTTTAGCGTAGGAGTTATCAGTAGGGGTTGTTTTTTCTTTCCACTGACCACCTTTTCAGCATGCATTGCCCAGTTCTGCCAACTGCTAACCGAGCAGGTGGGTAGATAAATATTATGTTTTGTGACCCAGTTACGTATCTTAGGCAGAGCATTTGCCTGGAGGGCATTTTTGAACTGCTGTTGATAGGGACTGTCATCAACATTATCATGTTGCAGTCCATTATTCTTTTTAAACACATCTTCCATTCCTCATTCTATACTCGATGATTGGCTCCCCTATTTTCTGTTTAGACTGGTTAATGATGGAATAATCTGCTCTCTGTTTAAACTCTCCTTCTAACGTTTCCCTCAACACCGCAAATCATGGATTATCTGTTCAACTGGCGCTAGGGGTTCAGGGCAGTCGCAGCTGCAGCAGTGCCCTGGGGTTGTGACTGCCTGCCCCTCCCCCTTAGTACACAAGCGTAATTATCTTATTCTCTGTCTTCTGCTATATAAACCTTCTTGCTTTTTTTTTTTTTTTTTTTTTGACTTTCTGTTTTAGTCTCTGTACCAAGTGGGTACAAGCAGGAACCGAAAAACCTCCTTTAAAATTATAATCTTTCTACCATTTGGCGAGGTTTTTTACTGTATCTGGATCTTTTTGAGTGCATAAACTTTGCATCTCCTTCTAACGGGGGCTGCTTCCGGACGCAGTTTTAAGAGTTGTTGTTTTTTTATCTATTAAAAACTATTGTTAAGAACTGAGTTCTACTTCTATTAATTTATATTAGCGCTATTTATTTGATTCTTTGTGCTTTATTATATATACTTTTATCCTATTTTGCTCTAGTTTATTATTATTATTCAGACTCCGCTCTTTTTTTAATATAACAGGGGAGTATTTATTATACATATGGTGTAATATCAAATCAAAACAGAATTCCTCAACGGGCCCCCCAACATCTCCCAGAAAACAGGCTTCTAGATCAAACACCTAGTTTTGAACCGGTTTTCCGCATTGAGTTCTAATCTCAGAGACTGCAGGGGTTTTAGACTGAGATTTGATGGCACCTAATATCCAAATCAGAATTCCTTACGACACATCTCAGCTGTCAACAACTTTATGTTAACACCGGCAAGGTTTCGGGTTGTCTCACTGAGAGTGCTATATGATTCTGCAGACACACAAACATGCACGAACACACAATCACTCATAGGCCTAAATCACCTAGATTAGGTTTTCGTATTTTGCGCAACACTTCTTTCTAGAGTAAGGATTTTTTCTATGGAGTCGGCTGCCTTTGAATCTCCTTAAGGGAAATTTTGAGGACCGTCTAAACTCAAGACCCCTATTTATTATTAGACCTCTTTAAACTGCAGTTCTGTTAAACGCCGAGCATACTTATCTAGCGCTAACGCTAAGCTTACCGGCTTGCGTATTTCTTTTTATATACTTAATTGGTTCTGTCTTACCTGTGCGTTCGTTCACACAGAACGCGTTGATCCACTTTCCGGTGCCCCTCGGTCAATTCGGCGGTTACCAACACAGAAATCACTGTGCAGAATTTTGGTTCTCCAGACGTTCTGGAGGCTGTGCAGACTAAAACCCCACATGCACCGCAGGGCCCTGGGCGGCAGATTTCTAGCGATCCGGCTTGAAGGTCCAAGAAATGTTAGAGTTAGAAAGCTGATAAATACAGACAAGTATAAAATAAGACTCAAGTGAACCAAGTTTGACTTGCAAGGGTGAGACAGTCCTTTGCCAGAACAGCGACTTCCTTCTCACAAAGGGAAAAAACTCCTTTCCAACCCCTTTTTTTCAACCCATTCTACAAGCAAAAAACGCGGGGAATTGGTTCAGCCAATTCTTACAGAGATTTCAACCTAAAAGATTAGTCATTCCTTTATATGGTATAAGCATTCTTTAACCTTCCACAAACACTTTTTCACACTAAAAAACAATCATAGGAATCATCTTAACTATAGTAGAACTTCAAACATAAACATGATTTAGACTAAACAATAACTTATATACATTTTACCAACAGTGACTTACTTGATGACTTAATATTCAAATTTGCTGAGGCAATGAATATTGGGTTTTTATTATCTGTATCACATAATCATCAAAATTACAAGAAATAATGTTTTGAAATAGTTCACTCTATGGGCCTGCAATTAAACCAGGTGAAAAACACCTTGAATGAACTTAAATATAAGTTTTGAAACAAAAAAATCTGAACATTAACAGCCACCAGAGAACCTGACATTGAAGGGACATAAAAAATAAACAAACTGTCTGAAATCAACTGAAAGTGTTTTTTAATTTCATTCAATGTTCCTTTCAATGTCCCCTTTGGGATTCCAGAAACACTGACCTGTCTGTCTGTCTCAAGCGGGTCAGAGGAGAATTGTGGCGGCTACTGGTGTTGAGTCCTGTGATCCAAACTGCATGACAGCAAAGTCGATTAGGAGGAGGGAGAAACGGGTTGTGTGCACAGTGATCCGGTGAACGGCAAGTGCACTTGAATAAATGCCTGTCAAATATCAAAACACTTTTGGTCGGAATTGATGGCAGAGAGGGTCATTTTAATTTTTAGAATGCAAAAAAAAAAAGATTGGGCTCCAGCAGAGAGGACCCTAGTCTTATTCAGGGTGAAACAGCAGATGCTTGAGCACCACTAGGGGTCTATCTGTGCACGTGCCTGAATGTGTTCAAACTTTCCATGGTGACGGTGTGTAGCAAAAACACAATCCTCATTTAAATAGGGTGGTGAGCACCACTTTTGCACCTGTTATGAGTTGTGCACCCAGTCTTGGATCATCCGCAACACTCACACTAATAGCATGTGCATTTTTTTTAACACACACAATGTAGTGCTCCTTATTTGGGATCTTAGTAGATCAGGCTCTATGTTTAATGAATCTATATAATATTTGAGTTTCACTTTCTAAAATCAGTGACAAATGAGTGACAGAAATATTGAACTTTTTCATGATTTCTTTCAAAATCTTTTTCCAAAACATTTTGCTCTAGCTGTACATCGTAAAGAGTCATGTGGTCCACTTAGATCTCAACTCATGTACTTTAATAGTTTCTGTTTCCACCTTTGTTGTTTTTGCTTAGACACGGTTGTACAAAGTAAATGCTTTATTTTTTTTATTCTTCCAAGGACACCTCAGTGGCAGTCATTAAAAAAGCCACATCTCATTACATGGGAAATCGCAGGCAGTTGCCACTGTGTTGGTGTGAGTGCTAGCACACTGTGTAAAACTTGTGCAAGTTGAATGTGAGGACTCACAGACACAATGCATAATTGACAGCTTCAGCTTACGGTTCGATTGCAATAGGAGAACAGCTTATTTCTTCTGAAGAACTCACAAACTGTTGAGAGTGTAGAGGGTGTTTTGACACGGTGCTTCCTCCAGTTTATCTCTCAGTTTAAAGAACTGCCGTATCTTTGTGAGTCCCCTGTTGATGGAGGTTCAGGTTATGGCAATTCTATCATTATTTATTCAGTCAGCGATGCTCTTTTTTCCTCCAAAAGTGATCAAGGTATTCTCTTATAAAGACTTGAGCCAGGGCACTGACAACCAGCAGTGGGTATAAAGCTGTCTAAACTAGTTCACCACATCTCCACCAAACTTCCTGGCTGGGTCACAGCGTCCTTTGTCTGCCGCTGTGTACCTATCCATGACAGCTCCATATTTCAGCTCTGCAGGTATCCAGACTCCTCTCTGCAGGGCTTCAGAACAGAGTTATGGCATGCAAACATTTATATTTACTCACAATTTCTCAGCCCCCTCATAACCCTTGCAGATCCAGTCAGTCAGCCAGCAACCAGCACCAAAACTGAGGTGTGCTCTAAAAAGCACAAAAGGTTATTCTAAAAACAAGGAAAGCAATAAATCTGCTGTGAGTGAGATGATTACTTTAAACATGGGTATTTTGTTTATTTAATCAGATTTAAAGACACATAGACCTATTTTATTGCACTAAACTATGATATGCATTATATACCCTCATGATGAAAGCACAAAGCAGGTGTTGCTACTATACTGATATGAGAAAGACACACGTGTGGCAATATCATGATGTGTTGTTTTAACACAAAATAATTGATGATACCATAAGTAGTTTTAATAACTCATCTATCCCCTGCAAACAACATCATGCAGATTTCACCTCAACACCTGTTCACCTTCCTTCAGTCCGTGTCTGCCTCACTTTCTGCCCTTCCTGTAAATCCCACAGCCCCTAGCTTTGGGGACCTGGGAAAGTAATTAAATGTCTGAAAATGACAAGCTCTCTTTCTCCCACTTACAGCAGTTGCAGAGCCCTTTTTCTCAGGATCTCAGGAACGAAACATTGATTTCCCTGCAGTCCAATTCTCCCAGGCCGTGTCTTCCTCGAATTCTTTTTCTCTCAGCCTGTGGAGAACAGGGTGGCAATATGAATTGGGTAGGAGGGCATAACGGGCTGCAGGATCATTGGCAGTGCCACTGTGGGTTGCTTGTAGTGGTGTGGGTGGTTTTCGACAACTTTCGATTCCCAAAGTCATATGTTTCTGTTTCTACCTATGGCCCTCATCAGTTATGAATGCTCTTCATTAACTTTCTGCTTAGTTCTGTAGGATGTTTGCAGTTTAGAGAGGAAGGTCACTCAGCCATCCCACAAGGACATCTGACTAAGTTATGAATGAATTGTCCGCTCAAACCTATACTTATATTTATATTGCGACAAAAAAAAGAAAAACTGGATATATCAAACCGGTCAGGTAATATATTAATAAATATGTAAGTATATTTAAATGAAACAAAATGAATCCTATAGATTCACAAATACTGTTGTAATTGTGATAGATAAAAGCTGTTTAATTCACAGAACAAGCGATTTACAGGAGCTTGAATTGCAAACAAAAGAAGCGACTCAGGAAGTCTGGTAACTTTCTGACCTTGAAAGTGGCTTTGAAGCATGTATACTATACTTTAATGCCAACCCAGAATGGATCGCTCAACGGTGAAAGTAGAGGCCCAAAACGCGTGGGAAAGAAATTCATGTGTTGCTGGTATATTTGGCAGAAATATGTTTTAAACTGTGTTAGAATTATCTTTTTTTTTTACTAGAGGTGTGTTAAATCTGTTTTTGAGTTTAATTCAATGTGAATATTTGTAGCGTTTTAATCACGAAATCACGTTGAATAAAGACTGTAACATTCGACTTACCATTTGCTTCGTGCTCCATGTAGGTTCATCAACCCACAGCAGACATCTGAAGAAAGAAGGATGCATTTTAGCAGTAACTGTGTGGCTCTGGTTGTATTGTCACTTTACATGCAAACACCAGGCAGCAAGGAAATAACCCAATTTACTTTACTAGTGTCTGTAGAGTACTATTCTACTTTTTATTTTGTCGATCTTAGTAAATAAAGTGAAACAAACCTGGTTGGGGACAGATAATTCATATAATTTGTATAATACTCACCCTGTCAAACCTATACATCCACAATTCCTATGAACTTGGGATGTTGTGTAAAACATAAATAAAAACAGAATAAAATGATTTGCAAATCCTGTTCAGTCTATATGCAATTTAATACACTACAAAGACAAGATATGTATTGTTCAAACTCACAAACTTTATTGTTTTTTTGCAAATATTCACTCATTTTGAATTTGATGCTTGCAAAACGTTCAAAAAGAGCTGAGACAGAGTCATGTTTACCACTGTGTTACATCAACTTTCTATTTAACAACACTAACTTTTGGGAACTGAGGACATTAATTGTTGAAGCTTTGTAGGTTGAACTCTGTCCCATTCTTGCTTGATGTACAATTTCAGTTCCTCAACCATCCGGGGTCTCATTGTCGTATTTTGCAGTTTATAAAGCACCGCACATTTTTCATGGGACACTGATCTGGACTGCAGAGAGTTTTAAAAATACAAACTTATTGTTTCTTTGGCCCAGTCTGGGCAATTCAGTGGGTTCTTTCTTTAGGTTTATAACTGAATTATAAGCTATTTGAAAAACTATCTTGCTGGAACATTAAAGCACATTACAGTGAATAAGAAATAGGCAAATTTTGTGATTATGATTATAGTATTTAATATTAATATTTTATTAAAGAATAATTCGATCTGTTCAGTGTTGTCCTGTGGATACCAGCCCAATAAGGCGGTGGCATTAGGACAATAATGAAAAGGATGAAATAAGTTCTGGCATTAGTGAACAGTAAAACTCTGCACACACAATAAATTCGCACAATTTCTTAAAATACAAGAATGTATTAACAAAAACAAGCCAACTCACAAGTCAAACATGCTCCCTAATGCTCAACAACATTAAGTTCACAGAACGCACTCAAAGCTGGTCTTCGGAAAACCCCTTTGAATCTGCCCACTTCAATCGCCAGAGGAAGAGTACCAGTTCTTAACTGCGCAAACAATGACCTTTGTCTTCTTTTCATATTTAACTTTACAAATAACTCCATTTGAGACACATCTTTAATTTTAATACAAGTTCTAAGTTTAGGTTTCTTACAAATGTCCTGCACCCACTGATCTTTATACTTCTTAAACATCCCTAACTATATTCCGATCACAACATACATTATTCCTATAAATAAAACTTAAATCACAAAGAGAAAGTATTTTAACAATCACTTTAAACCAGGGGTAACTGTGAGGTCGATCACAATTAAACATCTTCTTGGTCAGCCTTTACTCCGACATGAGAACAGGACATAATTTCATTTTATTTGAATATAGAGCCCAAGGCTTTTCCTGCTGAGTCTGACAGAACTTGTATTCCCTCAGTAAAGTCAATATTTAATCAAAAACAAAACCAAGATATTTATTAGAGTGTTGGAGTCATCCATTTTGGTCGCACAGTTTGACATGCGCAGCTCAACAGACATCGCAGCTCTGACGTCACCGGGATTATAAATCCGCCGAAAATAAAGATTTCGTTGCCATTTTCCACGTGTCTCACGGGACGACGCAACGGAGGCGCATATCTGGAGAGACAAAAGCTCGCAGGCGAACTTTTGCTCCACAAGGCCATTCCCAGAAGAGCTTGAAAGCTGAAAATCTGTCTGATACAAGTAGGTCAGAAGATTCATACGCCGATCGTAGACCACGCCGACACCCAGCGCAGGTGAAAACCCACAGAGGTTTTATTTCCAAGGAGATGAATTTCCTCCTTGTTGATTCATTCGACTAAACGTTTCTTCATATTTTCCCCTCCTGGACGGATGACAAGTTTACCGTTTTTTTTTTTCCTTGAGATGATCACGGACGCGTGATCCCCCTCCCCCCTCATTTTTCTTCAGACCTGATCCATAGTCAACCAGAGAATAGAAGAAATCAACGTCAAAGTAATTTTGTTATTTTTATATCAAAGTGGATAGGTGCATTTAGAGGTCTGGGCAGGATGAAGCATAGTTAAGGTGACTTAGACTCACCAGTAGTTAATCCAAGGTATCAACTTGTTGCATGCAATACTGATTGAAGTGTTCCATGCTGAGCTGTGTTTTCATTTGCTGCGCAAGCGCTGCTGAATCATGCATGTTCATGTTTTGTCTGGCTGATCCCAAATCAGCCAGGAGTTAGAAGTTGGACTCTTAAAAGTTTTTCATTCAAAGCAACTGCGGTCTGGGCCTCGTGGTCTGACCATTCTTTTGTTCCAGTTTTATTGGTGGAGTTTTTCCACTGAGTTCCCGCCTCAGAGTTTTATGACTCTTTGTTCGAGATTTGGGGCGTTCAGCTGCTAGAGGCTAAAGGGGCGTGGCCCTTCCGTTTTATCAGCTGATCGCTGCAATCGAGACATCAGCACCAGGAGGACTTCTCTTTCCATTTAACCCAAATTGCACATTTTGTCCATAAAACTGCTGGTTTGATCTTCATAGACACTAAATGCGCATATATTTTTCTTTTATTATTATTGTTAGGTAGTCATTTTATCTCCTTTGTGCTTTGTCCTTTGTGCTTGTTAGTTAGGTGAAGGTTTTTGGACCAGAATAATGGTATATCAGAATTATTTGGCTTCAATAAATCTTCCTATATATAATTAAGAGAAGCGTTTCGTGTAAGAGAAGCGTTTCGTGCAAGAGTGATTTATATGTCAAAACAAGGTCGAAGTTCCCCCACCTTCGGTGAAGCGGTTGAATAAACAGTGACATTTTTTGGTTTCGGATAATAATTTATCAATTATTAATGATGAATAGCTAATTGTAATTATTAAAGAGCTTTGAGCCCATTATCACTACACCAGAGCACATCTCTGATTCCTATTCGTAAGTAATCATTTTTGGTTAAGAAATTAGTTTTTTTCAAATTATGATTTTAAATTATAATTCTTGAAAAATATGAATTAATCAATAATCATAATTTTTACAAGAGCTACTGAAACATATAGGCATTAGTCCATTTTAGATACGGTGGCGATTGCTCTAAGACTGCAAGGGAAGCTCAGCTTCCGCTAAAACATCGAAAAATAAGTGACCCATTCCCGCAGCTTCACAGTGTTAAACAGTGAGTTCAATAGCGAAGCAAAAATGCTGGGCTTTGTCCCGCCCATTGGACGCTCAGCGTCACTGGGGGTCTATGGGGCAGCCTCGGCTGCAGCGAAACGAGACTAGTCATTGGATAAATGCTGGCCTTTGTCCCGTCCATCGGACGCTCACCGTCTCTGGGGGTCGATGGGGCAGTGGGCTGGCCTCAGCTGGCCCGGACGTTCAGCTTCTGAAAGATGATTGGATGATCTGTCTGAGGCTGAATCCCTTTTTGATTGACTTAGTTAGTAGACTTAGTTAGTTAGTAGACTTAGTAGATTTAGTTAATACTTTATCCAAAATAATTCTAGAGGAAATAACATCAACTGACTCCACGAAATCCTTCTGATCTGAAATGCGGCTATTGAAATCCGCACAAATATATACAGAGTCTGCTTTGGCAGAATAAATCAAAGCCAACAAATTATTAAACAAAGAATCCACATTTCGACCCCATAAAGACGTTTCTGGTCACAAGTAACAGGAAATAATCATCAGAATAATAATAAATAATAATAAAGAATAATTTGACACCTGATGTTCACAGCATAAACAAAGATTCCGTCCTAGAATTTGTCCACAAGCTTGACATTGAATTGATCCAAAATAAAGTTCTTGACAAAAATACCAACACCTCCTGAAACTTTAACCGCTCTTCTATGAGCAAAACGATTATGACCAAACCAAGAATATCCTTCGAATTCAATTAAGGCACAGGATAAATGTGTTTCAATTCAACAAATAAAGTCTGGCTTCAGGGAGTGTAGAAAAAGTTTTCTCAAGGAACAGTTTGAAGACGTCCATCCATTCACATTCCAATGAACCAGCAAAAAACGTTCAGAACTTACAGCCTGGGCAGAACCTCCTCAGTACGCTCCTTCCCGGGATGCAATCCTGGTGAAACCATGCCTCATCAATTGCCTATTCAGCGAGGTACAAGTCTTTTCCAGCTGGGATTTCTCTAAGGAGAGTCCTAAAATTATAATCCAACAATCTGACTTTGCAGATGCAACATAAACTTAACGTAAACAATCTGAATCCTTAAGTTTCGCCTTTCTCCGAAGAACTGCAAATTTATCTCTAATCGACTGTAGTTCCTCTTCCAATCAACTCAACTCAATCACTCCCGGTTTACGTCCGACTGCTTGGATCTTGGCACCAGGACACCCTAGGCTGCAGTTCGATAATTGACTTTTTGTTGTGTCTTCTGATAGGCGGCCGCATGTCTTGGAAACTCGGATGAAGAGGGGAGCGGAGCTTTCCACTAACTACTACCTGGTGGTGAGCTGGCTCTGATGGTGGGGGAGGATGCCGGTCAGACCTGGCAGACCCAAACGAATCTTGAGGGTCTGCTGGGAACACCTAGCGGAGTCTCCCGTGAGGCGGAGCTTCAACTCCCACCTCCGAGAGAGCTTCAAACACATTCTGGGGGAAGTGGGGGACATTTAGTCCGAGTGGGCTATGTTCTGCACCTCCATTGCCGAAGCAGCTTATGGGAGCTGTGGTTGCAAGGTTGTTGGTGCCTGTCACAGCAGCAATCCTCGAACCCGCTGGTGGACACAGGCGCTGAGGGATGCTGTCAGGCTGAAGAAGGAGTCCTATCGGGTTTTTTTGGCTTTTGGGACTCTGGAAGCAGCTGATAGGTACCGGCAGTTCAGGCGGCATGCGGCTCAGGTCGTTGCTGAGGCAAAAACTCGGGCATGGGAGGAGTTCAGAGAGGCCATGGAAAACGACTTCCGTACGGCTTTGAGGGGATTCTGGTCCACCGTCTTGGGGAGGGGGAAAAAGGTACACCACCAACACTGTTTACAGTGGGAAGGGTATGCTGTGGACCTCAACTCAGGACGTTGTGGGTCGGTGGGCAGAGTACTTTGAAGACCTCCTCAATCCCACCGGCATGTCTTCCACTGAGGAAGTGGAGCCTGGGGACCTTGGGGCTGGCTCTCCAATCTCTGGTGCTGAGGTCACCGAGGTGATTAAAAAGCTCCTCGGTGGTAAGGCCTAAAAGTTCTGGATGTTGTAGGGTTGTGTTGGCTAACGCAACTCTGCAGCATAGTGTGGACATCGGGGACAGTTACACTGGATTGGCAGACCTGGGTGGTGGTCCCCCTATTCAAAAAAGAGGACCGTAACGTGTGTTCCAACTACAGGTGAGTCACACTCTTAAGCCTCCCTGGTAAGGTCAATTAGGGGGTTCTGGAGAGGAGGGTCCGTTTGATAGTCGAACCACAGGTTCAGGAAGAGCAGTGTGGTTTTCATCCTGGCCATGGACAACTTAACCCGCTCTACACCCTCAGCAGGATCCTGGAGGGTGCACGGGAATTCACCCAACCAGTCCACATGTGCTTTGTGGACTTAGAGAAGGTGTTCGACCATGTCCCTTGGGGAATCCTGTGGGGGCTACTCCGGGAGTATGGGGTATGAAGGTAATTCATACGGTCATACAGCTCTGGGCGCTGCCTGCTCCAGTCTCACTAAGTGTGCACCAACCGAAAATAAAAATCTCCAAGTTGAGAAATATGGGGACTCAAGATTTGTGGATGTCGGATGTCAGCCATTCAGGGCTTAATATTGATAGAGGAAGAGCTGTGTCTCCTCAAAAATGATTTGAACTCTCACAGAGATGGGTGTTGGGCCTATGTTTTTGCTGCAAACTGCTTCTACTGTTGATGTTTTTTAAGCTAAGGCACTACCGTTGAGGGCACGACTGCCACTGTCGTCCAGCTGAGTGTGTTTGGCCTTTTTAAGATGAATTTTAATAACGTATTTATTGGAAGTGGTGATTATAATAATACTAACACACGTATAAACTAAGCAGAAGTAAATGGGCTATCAACAGCTGCTCTGACTGGCACTGGGTTTCGCATTGTTATAGTGTATTGAAACATAAAATGTTTAAAATGTTTAATAAAAAAATTGTATTGAAGTTTAATCAGGCTTGTTATGGATGACAGCTGTAATTGTTTCTCATGGACTCCGGTCGGCATAGGTGGTTATAGGAGCCGTGTAAACTAGTTTTCTTTCAGGGTGCTGCACTTTTAGAGCAGCTGGATGGATGGTTTTTTGCCCAATGAACACATTAGACATGTGTTAGGCAATGCTCACATAGGTCTAAAAATGTGTAAAAGTATCACAACATAACAAGTAGGACATTTATTCTTTTTAATGGTAGGGCTTCTTGTAAATTAACCTAAAATTATTTGCTTGTTTTCTGTACTGCTGTGTACGCTGACTTTCATTGCAGGCACCAGTAATGAACCTACTGAAATTATCAAGCACAGCCAGCAACATACAGTTGAACCTCTAACACAGATACTGTATTTGACAGAAACAAGTAGATCAACTTCTTTTGAACTAACCCTGTTAAGTTTCCTCATTAGCCAAGGTTGAACAGCTAGTACCAAGTTAATTTACTGGTAAGTGCGTAGGGTACTAAAGCAAACCAGTTGGCAAATTACTTGTTTCATGACCAGCCTGTTTTTCTATTAAACACATTCACTTATGTTTTATATTTTAGCAATTGTGTCCTTGCATTTTTTAAATTCTCAGCATCTGCTTTCAACATTTTGGGCTGTATAAACATTTAAGTGAGTCTGCACTGATTTATCTGTGAGTCAAGGCGGTACAATGCAGATGAGTGGACAGAAAGAATAATTGTTTTTCCTTGTGTTTAGGGTTGCTGGCTGAGGTGAAACACAAAATATAGCAGGTGGAGGAAATGGCGGGAATTTGTACTTACTTCTGCTTTGGCTTCGCATCCCTTCCTATTCACTGCGTTGTTGGATTTTTTGAGACGAATATGTTGACGCACTTTATTTCAGCAAATCAAAAGTATGTCATCATGTCCACCTGTTATGTAAAGATCACATAGTTTGCTATAGGTAGCCCAGCTCTTATCCTAGGTCTGTTTCAAAATTAGTTCTGTTTTTGTGTGTGCTATGGTTAATTCTCACTACTGTTCAATGAAAACAGTTAGAGGTTTGTGCTCCGGCTCTCATTCCTCCACTAAACAACTCCCAATATGTGAGTCTCTCTTCATTTTATTAATCAACTTTCCTTTTTCTAATATTATGTGTCATCTTTGTGGCCTTTTTCAGCATAAAGAAATGTAAAAGTATTTTAGTGTCAACTAATTCTTCTCAAATTGGTGAAAGAGGTGTGCAAAGGTATCCAACTGTATCTTGGTGGCTTTGACTGACCTATGGACAAAAAAACAATTACCATACTAAGGTTAGCATAGATTTGTTATATTACCCATCATACTCATGTTTTACAACAATTATATTTATCTTATGTCATTCTTCCCATTGATTAGAAGAAGTCACTCACACAACATGATGTTGCCACCCTTGTACTTCTATCACCAAATGAAATTGATTTGTCTCCTTTTTTGTTCTCTTTTTTTTCTCTCCTTACTACGGTGGCTGGGAGGTGCAAACCAACATTACAATATCTGAAACACTTTTACAAAGCCTGAGACAAATTCACATTTCTGAAAACAATTTAACAAGATGTGTAACACAAGTCCCAAAAGAAATTTACATTTGAGAAAAAAAATTACATTTGAGAAAAATTAAATTTCAGAAAAAAAAATTGATTTAAGAAAACCAAATACATTTGAGAAACATTACATTTGTTTAACCCAATTTTTCTCCTAGACATGCCTACTGACTGAGCTTTTACTGTGACTAACTGTATGTGCTCTCTCTCATACTCTAAACCTGAAAACTGGAGGAGGGACTGCTACAAGTCACTGACTCGATGCAATCTGCTGGGTTTCCTTGGATAGAATTTGAATAAATAACTGAATCTGACTGCACTGTTCGATAGTTAGGATTAATGGGAATGTATGTACCCGACTTGAAATCTGTATGATTCGATTGAATTGACTTAGCCCATTCTAAAGTTAACCACCTTTCACACAATGCAACAGGAAACAACACTCTCCAATTATTTTTAAGTCTGCCTTCCTTCCTCCCTGTTGGATGGAGTAAGGGGGAGTCAGGTTTAGCCTAAACCGGCTCAGTTATGGTTGAGGTGCAAACACACTCTCCATTTCTACTACCTGTGCGACCCCTTTTCTTTTCCAATGGTTATACTCAGTCTGACAAAGAGAGGTACCGCGAATCCTTGTGGTTTTTAGTACAGCAATGGCCACCAGTGGGTTCTAGATGGACAAACTTTATCAGTTTATTTTACTTAGTACCCCTACACATGGCCCATTCTAAAATGTCCAAACTCTAACACTCAGTAGTTTAATCTAACCTCCCCAGCAACCCGCACCATTTAAAACCCTTTGTGAAATAACTTGAGACGGCATGTGTTGTGAATTAGCACAATATAAATAAAACTGAATTGAAAAACACATTTTAATTTTAGAAAAGGCATTTACATTTGAGAAAACAAAATTCACATTTGAGAAATCATTTAAATTTTAGAAAATAATTTACAATTGAGAACACAAATTACATTTCAGAAAACAAATTTACATTTCAAAACACACAAGACTTTTACAAATGACAAAATCTTTCGGAAAGGGAATGTACCAACTCCGACAGCAATCGAGTGGCGTTTTCGGAATTACTCCTTCAGTTGTTTAGATACTGGAGTGCAATAGGTGTGGCAGCTGCATATAGTCATCCTTAAAACATATTTCAAGTGCTAAAAGATCACAAATGATCTGCAACTTCATTAAAAAAAAATAGATGGAAATGTCTAAAATTGACGAGCTTTAATTTTAACACACATTTAAAATTCAGAAAACAAGTTTACATTTCAGAAAACACATTTAAATTTCAGAAATTGGAGCAAAACTTTATGTGAGAGGTTTTCATGTGTGACTCACAGATTACAATTTGGGTTCTTGTACTTAAGAATCTGAAGAGGTGCAACTGTTGTTTTGTATTTGTGAAAGAAAAAAAAAAATCTATTTTTACAGAACACCTACTATCACGACCAGAGACAGAGAACCCAAATTCAGCCAAACACAAAGTGATAAGTAAAAAGGTTTATTCAGAAACTCAGGATCAGAGAGCAGAAGAACAGCAGTCAGCTTCCAGGAACCACTGAGAACAGAGAGACTAGTTAGTGGTTGAATAAAACTCAGGATCTGCAAGGAGTTAGATAAAGCCACTAACCTTCTCAGTCTGGTGATGAGGCACAGAATCCAGAGGAGGAAGAGATCCAGACAGTTAATGAGGAAGCGTCCAACAGACTGAAGTCAGATTGCCGACTTATCCAAATCCTCCGGGGAACCAGCTGACGCTGTGACAGGAACACAGAGAGCTGTGATTGTCCTCTTGACAATAAATCCAGGCAGACTAGAGAGCCAGGCGGGCTCAGGCTGAATAAACCAGTGGCTAGGCTGAGACGTAAATCCAGGGACAGAAACAAGGTCGAATTCCAGGGCTAGAGGCGTCAGACAAGGGGCAGGCAGAGACATAAACCAGAGGCAGAAAACAGAGTCGAAATCCAAAATCCAATCCGTCAGACAAGGAGCAAACAAGAGGGAATAATCCGTAAGGCAAGGTCGTGGAACGAGATCAGTCAGGAAGGAATGCTGGATAACTACTCACAGATGTTTTTGAAAATCTGGCACCGTCTGCCTGTCAGAGGGCTGTATATAACTGCAGCTCCACAGGTGTGTGGCATGACGGTGATTGCGCAGCAGCGCAGCAGCAGACAGGTGAAGCAGATGAGTTAATTGCATGAGTGAGAGCAGAGCAGGCAGATGGGCCAGAATCATAACACCTATAGCATATTTCTCTGTGACTTCAAATTGTCCATTAAAATGCACAAATACATATTCCTCAGATTTACCTTTATACAGAACTCGCTCTAGGACTATACATCTCTTGGAATCCACCAGAATAAGCGGGGAAGTGTCCCTGGGCAGACTGATGTGTGGGTTTCCCACTTAGCCTTCCACACTATGACGTGACGTGATCTCAGATAAGCTGAGGACGATGGATGGATGGATGGATGGATGGATGGACGGACAGATGGATGGACAAATGGATGGACGAATGGATGAATGGATGGACAGTCTAGGTGTGGAAACTAAATTAGCACACAGATCAATCTCAGATAACCCAGCTAATCAACCAGCTAATATTAACTTGTTATAGTTCTAATGTTAACCTGTAAAGAGAAGAACTGCAAAATGTATGCTATTCTGTACAAAAGCTCAATATACTACTACATTTAGCGGATGTTTATTTCATAGATAACATTACCATCATTGTAATAATCATTATACTATAGAATTTGTTTATATAATTGTTGTTTTTTTGTTTTACATAGAAACCATCGGATCATTACACTACGAGAATCTCACACAAGACATCTGCTCATAAAGCAATTTCAGTTTTAGTTTTGTGGAGAAAATTGGGGCAAGTGGCAAACAAGTAAAACTGGGTAGAGAGGTCAGAAAAGGTACTACTGATGGAGACAAAAAAGAAGAGAGGAAAAGGGGGAAGGATGATGGAGAAAGACTATCTGCCTTTCCAGTCTAGTCTGGTTGTCATCCTGACTGGTGATAAATGAAGTATGGAATTCCTAGGGAATTTCACCTCTCCAGACACCGAGATTGCCTCTTGCTATCCTGTGTCTGAATCTTTCCATCAAACCTTCTGCTTTGCTTTTCTGGGCACATTCAGTTATTGGGGACAGCCTAGTTTTTTTGTGTGTTTTTCTATTTGCTTATACTACATTTGTGATGGGACATGTGACACAAAATGAGGAGTATCCATTTATTGTAAACATTACTGGCATCAACATGCCTATGGATGTAAGTAAGGAGTGTTCAGCTGTTATGTAAAATATAAAATGCTCAGTTAGTTATTCTTTATAGTTCAAAGGTATAGCATGTAAGATGCAGATGCTAATAGTATAGTAATAACTCAATGGTGATAGGCTGGTTATCAGAAGACGTAAAGTTTGACTCAGGAAGGATTATGATTGCATTTAAAAACACATGAAATAGAGAAACGACAAAATGGTGTTTGTGTTGTGATTATGAATATGAACATATTATTTAATATTAATACTTTAATATTTTATTAAATGATATTTCGGTCTGTTAAGGGTTGTCCTGTGAATACCGGCCCAATAAAGTGGTGGTATTAGGACAAAATTGAAAGGGATGAGCCAAGCTCTGACATTATTGAACAACAAAACTCTGCACACACATGGAATGAAGTCACACAATTTCTTAAAATACAAGAATTTATTTAGAAAAATAAGTCAACTCAAGTCAAACATACTTCAATCAACAAACTCTTTATTATGCTAAAACAATCCAACTAAACTACCAAGCAGAATGAAAGAATAGGGAAGACTAATGGGCTATGTACAATATAAACAAGTTGATCAAAGATGGTTAAAAACCATGACCGAAAGAGTGATGCAACATTACCATGCAATGTTATTTATGTTTGAGAACCAAGGATTACAATGAAGAATCTGGAATTGAAGTTAAGTTAGTCTTGGAACTAACTTAGGCAATAATCAGCAAACGTTTAGACAACCATTCACAATGCAAGATCAGATAAAATATTATTTTAATAAAATAATGTTTTAAAGAATGATCTGCTGAATAAAACCAACCTTCTGGATGACCAATTCTCAACAGTGTTTAATTAGCTGCCTTTACTTACCAAAATATTATTTAAAGAAATATTGTTAAGGAAATAATGAAATAATATTTAAGGAAATATTATTTTGAATAAGAACCAAATCTTTCTGGAGAAATGGGGCTTAATGGTGTTTTCTTACTTTTCAAGTTTAGTAAAATAATATTTAGGGAAATATTTTCTAGATTGAAAACTAACAACCTTTTTGGTTAAATGATCTTAGCAGGCAAGCACGTGTTCTTAGCTGTTAGTGATTAAAGCTAACAAAAGAAGCTTATATCTTATCATCAGAATCAAACACCTTTAAAATACCATTAATAAAACGGTTAAAATGCATAAGTGTGGATGGCGCGTTATGGCCGATCTTCTGTGTTTAAAATCACCCTTTAAATAAAGTTTGTCTTAACGTTAAAACACAAACACAGAACACACAAACTGAGCACATGTGCTGAGCAGATAATCTGCTAGCACTAAGATGGCTGAGTTTTCAACATAAACAAAACCAAATGTCATAAAACGAAAAATGTTTAGATTATTTCATTCCAAACTACTTCTCTCTGCCCAAAACGTGAACCGCGCTGAGGAAATGTTGTCCGGGGCGACGAAGTTGAAGAAAGCATCCACCGTGAACAAAAAGTTAACTTGCAGCTAACCTCCGTAGCTGTGGGGTGGGGCGGCTCGCTCTGTCGGCCGGCCAAACTGCACGTTACTGCTGTAACCACGGTGATGCGGTCCCGTTGTCCTTCTTTCAGACCGGGAAAACTGCTCCACTCTGCGTTGTAGAGACAGGGTCTCTGCTGGGAACTCTCTGGAACACAGTTTGCTTCTGTCGACCTCAAAGAGAAACGTCAAGCCACGCTTGTACCTTAATTACCCCCGTTCATGAATGAATACCGGATACACAAACAGCAATTAATTCCTACTTAACTTAGTGCATATGATCGCGTGATTGTATGACACTCCTGGATCCAGTTTGAAGAGTTATGTCTGTTTGCCAGCTGTGTCCCTCCGTCCAGTTCCTCTGCGGACCTGTGTGGAAGAGGTCAGTTTGTTGGGGTTTTTATTTGGACAGTGACATCACGGGAAGTCCGCTGTTATTCCCCATTTCTGGCTGTGCTGGAAGTAGGTTAATGCAATTTATTTTGAAAGTTCCAGAAAAGTTTGTACTGGCCTTTCACCCATGGTTGTGGTCCCAACATTTGTATTAAAGTTGAAAAGTTATTTATAATATATACAAGGTACTCCGGCACAGAGGTATGAATCAGTTCAATCTTCTAATGAACAGTTTTCCCAACAATATTCAGACTGAATCCAAATGCTGGTAACGATTCCACAATTCATGAAATCAACTGAGTAACAGGTTATGTGTGCTCAAAAAGTTGGTGGTGTATCTAGGGGTATAAGCATCACACAGAATTAGGCACAGGATGAGTTCCAGGGAGCAGTCATATAATGTAAGGGCACAGTCTTGTTAGGTGTAAGTGAGGCTGGTGTTGAGAGTATGTATGCGGCATTGAGGTTGTGTTTTGTATGAGAATACAGTGACGAAAAACACAGTGTGGCCATGTGGCGTGTACAGAACACTTCTATATCTGTAGCTCAGACAAAAGAAATGTCCGGTAAGAAAAAAGAAAGTCAGGTAATACGGTCAGTGGGTAAGTTGTGGATACTCATATTCTACACAAAGGAGTACACTTAAGGAACGCGGGCGCTGAGGTGCCTAATATATGTGGAATAATACATGTAGAAGACACTGTGAAGCCTGGGGTGGGTCATGGTAAAAGCAAGTAGGGGACGCCCATATGTGTGTGGGTGAGCGACAGTATAATGGTACAAATGATCCATATAACGAGGTAAGTACACAGGGACTTCATAACTGTCACGCTAGCGCGTACAGGGGTGGACACATTATGCACTAAGGAGAGTGAAGACATAATGGTGGGGACAAAGTAATAACTAACAAAGGGCCTCTCATACCATGGAAGTATGCGCGTTGAACAATTCACACCTAGAAAAAGAGATGTAAAGATATCACTTATGTGGAGGGTCTCACACATGCATGTCAGAGGGGGGGGGGACCAGGAGTTGACAAGAAGTAGTGAGACATGAGAGCGTAGCAGCTCGTAAAGATAATATGGAAGAGTAGTGTGTCTGGGCGTACGATTGGAAATGTGTAGAGAAAACAAATTACTATAAGTCTGTGCTAACACACGAATGAAGGGAAAAAGTGTGTGGGTAGTGTGTATGTGGAAGGAAAGGTACAGGAACTGTAGAAGTACTGAAAAAAACTCTAGATAGGAAGGATGACAAGGATTAGAACTACAGGGGTTGACTAAATGGTTGTAGAACAACATCTCTATATGAGGGGATGATGGCTTAAACACACAGTCTAAGTAGTTGACTGTAAGGGGTACACAAACAGTGTGGACAGTAATGCCGGGATGGGGTCCAAGTGTGCTACTGGAAACAAACAAAACTAAAAAAGGATACACACTGACAGCAACAAAGAAGAAAGGTAGTGTATATAAGAAAGGCGTACTAGACACTAGAAAATGGTTGCACTAGAGCACAAAATAGAACAATGAAAATGGAACAAACAGTATGAAGAGGAAGTCATGTAACACTTGAAGATAGAGAGTAATAGATAAGTATGTAGACAAAAGCAACAGATGAAGTTAATAACATTATAAACAGTAATGATCACTGCACACCTAGCTACTGTGGAACAGAAGCTACAGATACTTACATAAGGATAAAGAGGAATCATCCTGCGGTAATGTTGGCGTCGTCTCAAGTGTAAAAACACAACAGAAGGTTGGGGCACAAAGTCTCAAAAGACAAGTGAAGGTAACAAAAGAAAGGAAGAAAAAAAGAAAAAAGGACAATAAGGTGGGTGGCAGTGATTGAGTGTGACAGGTAGATCATGGTCTAATAACTCGTCAGAGTCTCTGGGTCTGGTCATCGACACACCAGGATTGTGACAACGCTATACGTTCTCGAGCAGGAAGACACTGGTATACGGAAGTCTCACTGTAGACACGAGGCAAGATCAGCATGTCTAGTCGTGTTTCTGTGGGTAATAGGATCAATTATGAACATAGCAAGCGAAGCAGATGCTAACGAACAGTACATACTGTGGTGGGTAGTACGCCATGAATACTCACGGTGAATAGTCGACATCAGCTGTAGCACAAAGAAGAGACGCTCTCTGAACAAGATTAGCGTGTATATAGATACTCGCGAAAAGGCTTGAAAGAAGCATGCTCAACTGTGTAGTGTTGTGATATATGCGTCGCATATAGGATCTTACTACATGACTGCTCACAATGAGAAATTGACAATATGCAGCGAGGAAGTGCGCCTAACTCTGACGAGATATGTTGAATGTGATATTGTTAGGGTGATATGGGAATCATCGACAGGGTAGATGCGTTCAACAATATTATTAAGTGTCATTATCTGACGCTAAATAGTGTGTAAGCTTAAGTGTCTGGAGTCCGTGGTAAGACATGAGTAATAGAGAAGTGTAATGTCATAGAGATAAAGGTGTATAACATGGAGCATAAGCGTGTCAATATAGCTATAAGTCGACAACTTCATACACATAAGAATGTACTGAGGAGAGCAGGAGCAAATGATACACGTGATGAAGTAGAATAATGCACATAATAGCGAAATATCAATAGAGAAACAGGTTGAATATCATGTAAGTAGGTGGGAGGGGGGGGGTGTGTACATAGGTGGAGATGAGATTAGGAGGGACAAAAAATACAACTGCATTATGAGTGTGACAGAGAACACAACAGTATATAGAAGTGGGATTAAATTAAAAGGGTAAAAAAAAGGGGAATTTATTTAGAAAAGATGACAGAGTTTGGATGTGGGAAGGGAGAAATTGGGGGAGAATAGTTTTAGAAAAGAAGAATGTGATGCAAATGGATGAAAAGTTGGGTGGGTTGAAAAGTTAATACGAAGGAGTAAATACATAATAATTAAAAGATTGATATTGTGAATTTGAAAAAGTCATATATAAGTGAACCATATTATAAAGGAAAGGGGAGGTATTTCCATGAAAAAAAATATGGAGAGGAATAATTAATGATATGGACTCCTTTCTTGCCAAAGATTGATCTGGAAAGGCAACTCTAGACAGTGCTTGTATTTTACCATCTTCAATACGAGATTGAATTCTGTAATTTAAGTTAAATAATTTTTCACTAAAAGTAACAGCCTATTATGATTTTCTTTTGAATTATTTAAAAAAAGCAAATTTTAATCTAGAATTAAACTTATAAAGTTAGGGGCCGAAAACAATAAGGGGGGAGGCACCAGACTATATAAATTTAAGTTTAGAATATGATTAAATAAAATCCAGTGTTATGGGGGTTGTTCCTTTGGCGAATGGCAAATCTTGGTGGGGTAGGCTTTCATTAGGCTTCGAAGATAAATTTTTAAACTATTTCCTGGGCTAAAAACTGAATTCATATGCTAGTTCAAATCCATGATCCAACCCTGTTTTGTTATTCAACCCAGGGCTGGACCCAGCTAACCCAGTCCTAGTTCAAATATGAACCAGTGCTGGGTTAGCAAAGTACCCCAAATTTGGATGTTTTGAACCCAACACTTTTTACCAAGTTACTCTTGAAACCTCTTGAAATTTTTGACATACCTGATCTGTAGAGTCTAAAACAATTTTTATAAAATGTTTATTAGTAGTTTATTCTCTGTATAGATTATATTCTCTAACCTTTGTGATACCATCACTTCAATTTAGATTACTTTGGAGCATACAGTAACAACAATAAAGTATTTTCAATCAATATTGGGAAGCCATCATTTTGACAGTAAAAATGTATGAATATATAAAAACAGCCTACACCAGGCTCACCTCTTTTTGCTAGCTTTTCATGAGAAAACTGAATGCTTTTTTAAATGTGCTTGCCCTGTTATATTTGGTGTAAAACTAACACAGCATTTCCCAAAAAGGAGCATCATGCGTATTGTGGTGGGAGATAGTGTGAATTGTTTGGGACTGCTTTACTACTTCAAGACCTGGATAACTTGCTGTAACTGATGAAACCACAAGTTCTGCTCTCTACCAGGAAATACTGATGAGGAACGTCAGTCCATCTCCGTCTTTGTGATTATAATATATTATAGTATTTAGTATATATATGTATATATTATATATTATATATGTATATATATATATATTATATATATATATATATATATATATATGTGTGTGTATTAATCTTTTTCTACATTAAAGCCACAAACCTTAATGTATTTTATCAGGACTTTGACTAGACAATTTCAACACTTGTATATTCTTTGGTCTCTGCCATTCCATTGTAGTTCTGACTGTATGTTTAGGGTCATTGTCCTGCTGGAAGGTGCAACCTTAAATAGGATTCCTCTACCTGAGCTGTGTGTGGATCCCTGCAGCTCTTCCAAAGTTACCACAGACCTGTTGTGACTGCTTCTCTAATAAATTCTCTCTGACTTCAATCAGTGCAGCTTAAGTGGATAACCACATCTTACTGGGTTTGCAGTTTGGTATACTCTTTTAGTTTTCCAGTGATGGAATGAACAGTTTGTGAGATGTTTGGGACAGTGGTTTTATAACCGTACCAATTGGGCACACTTTCTGTTTTATTTAGTTATTGTAATAAAGGGTGCTAAATACATAAGTACATCGAACTTTATAGATTTTTATTTGTTAATCAAAAGGCAGGTAAGCTTTTCCGTCCACTTCTCTATGTTGCACTAGTTGGTGTTGGTTTGTGTAAAAATCTGAATAAAAACACATTGAACTGTGTGGTATGCAATGTGACAAAAAGGTGAAAAAGTTCAGTGGGTATGAATACAACAGGAGATTTTATCCAAGTTAATGAAAGCCAACTGTAAGGGAAAACTGAATATCCACATTAGCTACAGATTTAGAAACAAGGACTCATGATGCGAAGAGTGGTGTGCTGGCCTGTTCACAAACAACAGAGTTCCTTTGACTGATGTTTACTGTGGTCTTGCATCTTTATTCTTCTTAGCACTTTACACCACAGGTACACTGTAGAACTGACGAAATATACAGATGATGTACAAAAATTTAAACTTACTGTTTTAACTTACACAAAGTATACAATTTATAAATAAAAGAATAAAATATCACTTTGGCCTGCTAGTGAAAAACCGTGGACTTGAAAACTTATTATCCGTTTTAATTGTGACTCGCCACGGCAAAAGCAGAAACAAGTTGGCAGAGCAAGGGAAAAAGAGGAAAAACCGTCAATTTCTGAGAAAATGGTTATTTTCGTTTATTGCAAATGTGCAAGTGAAAATTATGAAGTATCCACTCAATTCTTTAAAACGTTTTGGAAGTTTTAAATGGTAAATTTTATATTTAACTCGTCTTTTTGAGCCTAAAAACTCAGCCAGTTCGTATTTACATTTGGGGGAAAAACTCATTTCTGTAGCGGCTTTGTTTGGCTCTGCGCTGGCTTTTGTTCTGCTTAGTCGACCAATACCCGCCTTCAGAAACCCTCGTGGCTACTTAAACAGCTCTTAAAAAATGTATTTCTCATGATGGACCAAGCTCAACGTGTGGCAAACGAACGAATCGCGGCTGTAAAGCGCTTCGCTGGGGGAGAAACATGTTCAGCAGTACCGTCGCCGGACTCTCTTCAGATTCTGAATCAGAAGGAGATGAAAGGGAAAGTGATAGCGACTGCATTACTTTGGAGAACATTCCTAGTTTGCAGCTGTCTTCACCAAGACGAGGAGGAAGAAAGCTTTGGACAGCGGCTGAGGAGCTAGAATGTAAAAATCAGAAGCTATTGCTATCACAACATTTGAGGAAAACAGACAGTGAGATGGAGAAGATACGTAACTTTGACTGTAAATGTTACGGAAGAAGAAAGGAGAACTCTTCACTTGGGACACAGTCCTGTAGCCGCAAACTTTCTCCAGAGATCATGTGCAACATACGGATGGATGATCGGTGGTCACAACAACAGTTTTTTGGCTAGCGTAGATACACGAGTTTAGCTGGACAATCACTGTATCCCATGTTAAAATTAACTTGAGGGGGTTGTATTTTCAATCTAAGCTTGAGATAGGTTTTTTGTTCCCCCTGCACTGGGTGATCAGTGTTCAGAACGGAAGTTTTTGTCTAGCGTAGCTACACGAGGTTAGCATCTACTGTATCCCATTCACAATGTGAAAATCAACTTGAGTGGGGGAGAGGGGTTGTATTTTTAATCAAAGTTTGAGGTTGAAAAAAAAAAACAAAAAACAAATACCTTTTCTATGTTCTTGTTTAGAGGTTTATTTCTATAAACACCCTATATGCAGAAAAAACGTGGTGTGTTGTCATACCAATTTTGTCAGCACTTGTCGATGTAAACCATAAGCTGAATATTTCCTTTGTTTTCCCCGCTCAGAATCTGTAAAGCCACGTTGACTGACATCATCAGACACTTTGATGAAAACGGTGCAAGACCCTGCTTGAGGAAAAAGAGCCAGCGGCCACAGGATCCCCATTTCATCAGCAGTGAGCAACTTCACAGAGTTTTGGAGTTGATAAAGAACTACGCAGAGGATCACGCCATCATGCTGCCTGGTCGACACCCTGGCCACAGGGATTGGCATGTGAAGCTACTTCCAACACATGTCTTAAAGGCCTCAGTGTGGCGTCTCTATATGAACTCTGCTAAGGAGCTTGGTATGTATAAAAAAATATATTTCTATAGAACAGTGAAATTTTTCTAATGACCAGTGATGTAAAACTTAATCACAAATGTATAACCCTGTGAAATTTTTCTTTCAGGTGAGCGGGCAGTTTGCAAATCAAGCTTCAAGGCGCTTTGGACCCAGCTACTCCCCACATAAAAAAGCTGTAGGCCCCGCACCAACCTCTGCTGGCAGTGCCAACAGAATAATGACCTTCTTATAAGAACTGCAAACCTTCCAGAGGAGAGGAAGACTGCAGCAATCAAGAAGCAACAGGATCATCTTCAGCTTGTTAAAAAAGAGAGGGCCGTCTACAACGAGATGGCTGCTGCCTGCAAAAAGACCTGCGACGGACTATCAGTTGTCCATCGGCCCCTCCCCACCTTCAAGTAAAAAGATCAGGATGCACTACAGCTTTGATTTTGCACAGCAGGTATTTGTTCCACATTGCCTCTTTTTTTTCTTATAAAGTATAAACATAAGACTGCTTTAAAATACACAGCTTTTTTTAAAATCTAATCCCTGTTTTTTTTGTCCTCTGTCTTCATCAGATGCACTTCCCCTCAAACCCACTGCAGCCTGGGCCAATGTACTTCCCTACACTACGGAAAGGGTGCTTTTTGGTGTCTCTTGTGAAGGACTGCAGAAACAGGTGAATTTCCTTATTGATGAAGGCATGTCATCAGGGAAGGGGAGCAATGAAGTCATCAGCTATATGCACCACTTCTTCACTCATTTCGGAGTTGGAGAAACTGATGTGGATCTTCATTGTGACAACTGCACTGGGCAAAACAAAAACAATTTTATGCTGTGGTATGGCACCTGGCGGGTTGCACACAAGCTTCACTCCACACTAAACATCCACTTCCTGATTGCTGGCCACACCAAGTTTGCCACAGACTGTGGCTTTGGGCTTATCAAACAAGCATACAAGAGGACCAGGGTCAGCACATTGGCAGATATCGCCTATAAGTCTATTCCATCTGATAGAAAATCGAAGAAGAAAGTCAGTCATATGCATGAAAACTAAAATGCTTATTTCTATCTTGGTCCTTCTGTGTACAGGTAGTGGAAAACAGCTCGACAGAAAGTTGCCTCAACATCCCACAGCTGGTCGGACTGGAAGATGTCACGGTGTTAGTCAACACGTTTGACTGGCAGGCACACCTGAGTCCCTACTTCCGAAAGCGCCCACAGATCAAGAGTTACCAGCACTTCAGGTATCTATTATGCAGACTTCCACAGTCTGTATTTCTTAATAACAAAGAGACATGCAATATTTTAATTGTCTTTTGTGTGCTTTTATTAACAGCTTTGATGCCAAAAGACCTGGTGTGTTCCTAGCTAGAACTCACAACGACGCAGAGCCTGTTAGCTTTCAGCTCCTGTTTGACCCGGGAGTTCTACCCCCGTCGTCTGTGTTCCTGCCCTGCCTGCACCTGGACTGGCCACGGACAGACAGACTTATCTTTTATTCAAAGATTAGGCCATTCTGTTCCGATGAAGCGAAGGACATTACATGCCCAGCACCACAAAGCAAGAATAGGCACACAGAAGAGGATGATGGTGTGACACTGTGACACTGTGTCTGTGACAATTTTGTAATTTTGTATAAGTTGTAAATAAAATTACATTTGTGACATGATCAAAGTCAAGTTATTGCCCATTTCTCTTCCCTTGGTCCATTAAAGTCAAGAGGTTTTGCAGACATAAAATTTGATGGGTACATACAGATTAAATAGCTGTAGCACCAGCCTTTTCTAGATTAACTGGTATTCAAAAAGGTGTAAACTATTTAACCCATAGGCTCTATTCATACCTGCACACATAAATGAAGACTGATAAACAATTTTCTGCATGCTACAATAATCTTTGGACATTTCATATTACATATTAAGAAGAACACATCCACATTATTATGATATTTTGCTAATTGCTGTGAGGATTTCAAACTCGGCCTGAGGCAGAACATTTAATAGTCTGGAAATTAAGTGAGACTGATTTTAAAAACAAGAGGAAACCAAACCAATCACCGGATGCAGACATTAGGTTGCAGTCATGATGCAATTTGCAGACAAATAAATATATAAAAAATAGATTGGAATGCAGTGTTTTTAAATTATCTTTACATACTACTATGAGTTCAGTGACAGAAGTCTTGCTGTCATTTGGAGCTTCTGTTGACAAACAGTTGGGGGAGGTGGCTATTCAAGTTATTCAAATTAGCAGCTTTTGTCACCGCCCTGCTTTTCAGGGAGAAACAATGAATCTTTGAGTGCTGATTTCTCAGAAAAGTAGTCTGGTGAGTGCAGACATTCAGATGGTCATATCTTATTCAATTCCTTTTTGATTTTTGAGTTTATCAGGTACTCCTTTTTCCATCTGTTCCAGAAAACATTTGCCAAATACTGCACTCTTTTCCATCTTTTCTGCAGGTAGAGATCTTCTTTGACAAATTCACCAGATGGTGCTGAGATTACTGCTGATTTCATGGTCAAAATATGATTTGGTGTCAGCGGCTCTGGCCCCACAGGGTCATTGATACACTCTACAGTTAATGGTCGAATATTAACTATTGCCATGGCTTCACACATGAATGTTCTCAACGATGAAGTATCTAATCTTGAAGCTGACTGGTCGAGAATGTATCTTAGAATATTTCTTATTGTCCGAATCTGTCTCTCCCATACCCCTCCCATGTGACTAGAAGCAGGTGGGTTAAGAATGAAGCTGACACCCAGTTCTTTGACCTTTTCTTGAGTTACTTGCGTGAAAAGTTCATTTTTTGCACCAATAAAATGTGTGCCTTGATCACAATGCAGTTGACTGATGTTGCCACGTATTGCAATGAAACAACGGAGTGCATTCAGAAAACACTCTGTACTGAGATCATCCAGGACTTCTACATGGATAGCTCTCGAGCACATGCATGTAAACAAGAGTCCATATCTCTTTACTTCCTTTCTCCCTTCTTTTACGCAGAATGGTCCGAAACAGTCCATACTGCTATATGAAAATCTACATTTGGCGCATTGGTATATGAATGATGACACTTCTGTACTGCAGCCAATAATCCATATGCCATTGGCACGTATTTCATTGACTGTCATCCCTCGACCTTGGTGATGTATCTTCTCATGGAAATGTTTGATGAGCAGACATGACACATGATGCTTCTTAGGCATGATGGCTGGATGTTTAAGGTTGGGATGAAGAGAAGCTTTTGTTAGTCTTCCTCTCACCCTCAAAATATTGTGCTTGTCAAGGAATGGACTTAACTGGTGTAGCTTAGAGGGAGATATCTTGATGTCCTCCTTATCTTTGAGGGACTTGATTTCTTTATCAAATGATTCGCTTTGGATTGTGCGTATAAGGAACTCATCTGCATCTTTCCTTTCTTCCAGTGTAGTACCTTCCTTGGACATTTCCTTTAAGTTTTTTGCATACCTTACACGTCTCTTTAATCTTGCTATTGCTTTTAAAGCTCTTCTCCAATCAGAGAACTTTCGCAGTCGTTCTGAGATAGATTTCTCTTCTTTTGCTTTGACTGTGAAAACTTGTATGATCTTGAGTTCTGGATCTTCACTACTGATCTCTTTCACTTTGATGTCTTCTTTTGGTAGTTCCTTTTGCCAAAGGAAACTGGGTCCTGAGAACCAATTGGTTCCTTTGTCATGACTCCACGCGATGCATGATCAGCAGGATTTTGTTGAGAGGCAACGTATCGCCATTGACTTGGTTCTGTACTTGACCTAATTCTCTGTATTCTGTTAGCAACAAATACATGGAATCGTTTTGCGTCATTGTTAATATAACCAAGGACGACTTTGGAATCAGTCCAATAGTACTCTTGAATGTCTTGGAATTCTAACTCTTTCTTAATAAAGCTAGCAGCTCTAGCAGCTACTACTGCAGCGGAAAGCTCCAATCTTGGAATGGTTACTACTTTAGGAGGAGCGACCTGGCTTTCCCCATCACAAGTGTGCATTGTACTTCTCCGGACTTGGTCACAGTTCTTAAGTATGAGCACCCACCATAACCATTGAAACTGGCATCAGAGAAACTGTGTAGCTCATACTGCTAATCCTGGTTGAATGTTGATGGGAACGTAACATTGTGGTATCTTTATGGAGGACAGGTTCTGGAGGTCAGAGACCTCCAGAGGCCTGAGATCTTCTGGGAGGAGCTCTTCCCAACCCAGCCTGTCCTGATACATTCTTTGGATGACTCTTTTGCCAACTAGAATGATTGGAGCAACAAATCCAAGTGGGTCGAATATCGAGGCCACTGTGGAGAGCACTCCTCTCCTAGTGAATGGGTTGTTTTTCACAAGAACTCTAAAGCAGAACGTGTCTGAGGTTACACACCATTGGACCCCTAAGGCCCTTTCAATCTTTGGCTCTCCTAGAGCTAGATCCAGATCAGTTGC
This sequence comes from Crenichthys baileyi, assembly GCA_036173005.1. Classification (NCBI taxonomy): domain Eukaryota; kingdom Metazoa; phylum Chordata; class Actinopteri; order Cyprinodontiformes; family Goodeidae; genus Crenichthys; species Crenichthys baileyi. The sequence goes on from JAHHUM010000904.1 coordinate 473,696, forward strand.
TCCTGCTGCACATTCTTCCTTTGGGATAGTAGCAATTACTGCCTTACTGTTGCTGATGAACTTGCGTAGGTGCAGCTTCCCTGTGTCAAAGAGTTCCTTGGCTTCTTTTACAAGCTGAATCGCTTCTTGTTTTGAGTTTACCCATCATCATCAACCCATCATCCACGTAGAAGTTGCATTGTATGAACTTCACAGCAGCTTGACTGAACTTGCTTTTACCTCGATTTGCTAAATGCTTGAGTCCAAAGTTTGCGCATCCAGGCCAGGACGCTGCACCAAATAAGTGTACTCTCATGCGAAACACTGATGGTGGCTGATCCAGGTTACCATCCTACCACCATAGGAATCTCAGATAATCTTGGTCTTCGGGAGCATTTTATTAGGCTTCTGCGGATGGTAAATGCCATGGTGAGGAATATACCATGCTAGTTGATTATTTAGCTCAGCCTCTGGCACCTTCTCAGCATCACCTCGCTTTATGATGTCTTGCATGAAAGTCACATAATCTTTGAAGTAGCGCTCGTCTTTCCTAAGACGCCTTTTCAGACACCTGAGCCTGTGTTCCGCACAAAGTTTGTTGTTTGGCAATTCAGGTTTTTTTCCTCAGCCTCCCTGGTAAGGGCTACGCCAGGGTATTGGAGAGGAGAGTCCGGCCGATAGTCGAACCTCAGCTTCAGGAGGAGCAGAGTGGTTTTCATCCCGGGCCGTGGAACACTGGACCAGCTCTATACCCTCTACAGGGTACTCGAGGGCTCATGGGAGTTTGCCCAACCGGTTCACATGTGTTTTGTGGACCTGGAGAAGGCATTCGACTGTGTCCATCGTGATGCCTTATGGGGGGTGCTCCAGGAGTATGGAATCGGGGGCCCTTTATTAGGGGCCACCCGGTCCCTGTACAAGCGGAGCAGGAGTTGGGTCCGCATTGCCGGCACTAAGTCGGACCTGTTCCCGGTGCATGTTGGACTCTGGCATGGCTGCCCTTTGTCACCGGTCCTGTTCATAACTTTTATGGACAGGATTTCTAGACGCAGCCAAGGGCCGGAGGGGGTCTGGTTTGGGGACCAGTGTATTTCGTCTCTTCTTTTTGCAGATGACGTGGTCCTGCTGGCCCCCTCTAGCCAAGACCTACAGCATGCGCTGGGGTGGTTCACAGCCGAGTGTGAAGCGGCTGGGATGAAGATCAGCTCCTCCAAGTCAGAGGCCATGGTACTCAACTGGAAAAGGGTGGCTTGTCCTCTTCAGGTTGGAGGGGAATTCTTGCCTCAAGTGGAGGAGTTCAAGTATCTCGGGGTCTTGTTCACGAGTGAGGGAAGAATGAAGTGGGAGATGAGCAGACGGATCGGTGCGGCTGCCGCAGTAATGGGGGCGCTGTGCCGGTCCGTTGTGGTGAAGAGAGAGCTGAGCCGAAAAGCGAAGCTCTCGATTTACCGGTCGATCTACGTTCCTACCCTCACCTATGGCCATGAACTTTGGGTCATGACCGAAAGAACGAGATCCCGGATACAAGCGGCTGAAATGAGCTTCCTCCGTAGGGTGGCCGGGCACTCCTTTAGAGATAGGGTGAGGCGCTCGGCCATTCGGGAGGGGCTCGGAGTAGAGCCGCTGCTCCTCCACATCGAGAGGAGCCAGTTGAGGTGGCTCGGGCATCTATACCGGATGCCTCCTGGACGCCTTCCTCGGGAGGTGTTCCAGGCACGTCCCACCGGGAGGAGGCCCAGGGGACGGCCCAGGAAACGCTGGAGGGACTATGTCTCTCGGCTGGCCTGGGAACGCCTTGGGCTCCCCCCGGAGGAGCTGGAGGAGGTGTCTGGGGAGAGGGACGTCTGGGTGTCTCTGCTGAGTCTGCTGCCCCCGCGACCCGGTTCCGGATAAGCGGAAGACGACGAGTACGAGTACGAGTTTTTTTTGCTTGAAGGGAAGCGGCATTTCAAAATGACAACTTTGCTTTTGTCTTATGCCTTCTTTCACTTTAGCCAGAAACAGGAGATCTTCTTGTGACATTGGCTCTTCTACGAAACTTCCTTCAACAAACGCCATCTCCAGCGCTTTGATTATGCCAGCCGGACGTGTTTAACAATAACACGATGACTTACTCCTATTTCATCTTCATAATCAGTTTCGGTGTGGCTATAACCAATAATGCTCCAACCAAGCAGGGATTTTTGTCCAAATGGCTGGTCTCTTTCACCACTAACCACCTCCAGAGGGAGTAAGGCTTGAGGAGAATTATATCCAATTAGTAATCCGACTTCGAAGTTGAGCTTGGGAGACATTTCTTTTGATAGATGATTCAGATGGGGCCACTGCTTGTGGGAATATGCGATCTATTGGCAGGAATATAGTTCCTGGTATAGGTCGTTGGCAGCTTGATTCTTACTTCAGAGTTCATGCCTCTTATTTGCAGGTTCTTTAACTTGTGACTTGACACAATCTTTTTTTGAGAGGTCATAGTGGAAATCTTGAGTTTGACTGGCTCGGACTTGGAGTTTAGTGACTCAGCAGTGTCTCTTAGGATGAAAGTGGTGTCACTTTGAGTGTCAAGCAAGGCATACACAAGCCTTTCCCTCTCTGGTTCGTTCACCGTTGATACATAGACTGGGATGACTGAGGAAGTACAACCTTTTGACCTTTGTTGTACGACTCTGTTGGATGTAACTTGCTTAGATTCTTGCTCTTGTGTTTCAGACACCTTTTCTGTTTCCTGATTAGTCTTTGTTGGTTGTCGATCATTCTTTGATCTCTTTTGTTTATCCCTTTTTTCTCTGTCTTGATGTAAACAACTTGGGTGAGGCTTCTGACATTTATCACACATACTTCTGGAAGTACAGTTCTTGGATTTATGGCCATACTTAAGACAGCCGAAGCACAGGTTTTCAGACTGCACAAACTTTCCTCTTTCTTCGACTGACCTTTCCATTATCTTTCGACACTTATGTTGTGTGTGACCAGGTTTCTTACAAAAGAGACATGAAATGTTCGCCCTTTCATTGGAGCTTGTGCTAAGAGTTTTAGCACTTAGCATACTGCTTCTTCTTGGTTTATCTTTACATAGATGCTTGTTGTCTAGTTCGGTTGGCTTTATTGCTTGTAGTGAGGTGATCGGGTTACATACAATTCTTGCTTCTTTATTCAAAAAATTTACAAAACGACTGAAATCAGGAAACATTTTGTGTTCATCTTGGAACTCTGTAACCCTTCTGTTCCAACGTGCACTTAGCCAATCAGGTAGCTTTGCTGCTATTCTCCGATTTTCCACACAGTCGTTTAAAACTTGTAAACCTTGAACATAGGGCATGGCTGATTCAACACTGCTTAGAAAATCAGCAAACTCACGTAAATCTTTGCTGTCCTTAGAGGTGATTTTAGGCCATGATTGAATCTTATCACGATAAGATTACAATAGTGTCAATAGCACTCACTGCTTCTGGTATTAAATCAATATCCTTATTCTTCACCATTCTTTTTAGAGTTTATGTGGTATTTCCACTTCTTGTAGATTCTTTGAAAATCTTTGGTCAATTCATTTAACTTTGCATCTTGTAAAGATTTCCCTTTTTCAGTGAGTTTACACATGCGCTGGCTTCTACGTAAGTTTTCAGATTGTGTGCTATCAGTAGATACCGAGGACTGTGGATTTCCTTCTCCATTTGCCTGCTCTTCTGTATCCTGCACCTTCTTTTCCTCATATTGTACATTAAGCTCTGCACTACTTTCAGTGTGCTGTACTGTACTCCTATTTTCATTGGCCATGACGTCTTGTCATCACTCTTGGTTTTTTTGTTGTTGTGTTTTTGTTGTTTTGTTTTGTTTTTTACATTCACTTATTTAATCTTCTTATCCTTTGATATAAGTTGCTGTTTCTTTTCATGGAAATGCCACATTGGATCTTGAGTGCAACTGAAGATTATTAGCAATTCACAAATACTTCTGTGCCCTTCAAGACATAAACTTAGGTGCTTGCTTATCTTTCTTCCACTTGTTAACTTGTTTCTTTATGTACTCGATGCATTTGTTCAAACGCTGCTACTTCCCTTTGCACATGTGTAGCATCTCTTGCTAGTAGCTTCGGTCCCGACCGTCTTGTGCCTTTTCCGGGGCAGTGTAGTGTTCTACTGTGCCGGCTTCTTCACAAACAAGAGAGTTCCTTTGACTGATGTTTACTGTGGTCTTGCATCTTTATTCTTCTTAGCACTTTACAATACAGGTACACCGTAGAACTGACGAAATATACAGATGATGTACAACATCTTAGCTTACTTGTTTTAACTTACACAAAGTATACAATTTATGAAATAAAGAATAAACATACCACTTTGGCCTGCTAGTGGACAAACCGGTGGTCTTGAAAACACTTATTATCCGTCTTAATTCTTCTGAATTGGCACAAAATCCAGTCCGTTTGCGGCAACTATTTTCGAGCTTTTCTTCGAACCGGAAGTGACGTCTCCGTGCTCTTAAACTTATCAAATTTACATTAGGATTTCACTCAGATATCAACTATTATTAAGTTTTACTCTCAGAAATGCTACAAACAATGTTGAAATAAAAACAAAGCACCTAAAATAAACATCTTAACTGAACCTTCTCCATGGCATTAACAGTACCACAGCTACATCTAGGGGTAAAAAATTGAAGTAAAAGTAATTCCAACTGCTGTTACAAGTGGTTATAAATGACTGTCAGGTTTCACTGGGCTCAGTTCATTTAACTAGGGCAAAAACACCACTTCTTTTACAATTTGTTATAAATTAACTTTTGTGCTGCTCTGTTTTCTGTCTACTCGCTTAGTTTATTATAATAGCCTGCTGGAATTTGAGTAAGCTCTAATACAATAATTAAGAAACTATAATTCCAAAATGTTCCCTTAGCCCCATCCGTTCCTATTTAGCCATCCGTACCAACCTTTTCAACAGATCCATCCAGCTCTCTTGAATTGGCTGGGAAAAACTGTATTCCAGCACATCTAATTGGGGCTTATTCCAGTCTTGGTTTTCTTTTATTTCAATGCACTTCGTTAATTCCAGACGAGACAATTAGAATGGTTTAATAATACTCCAATTTTGCTGCTTTACCTCTGTTAAGCCCCATTAGTTTCTGTTGGAGTAAATTAATTCAAACCCAAAGCATGTGGGTGACAATGCTACCTCAACATAAATCTCCATGACATTCATACAAAGGGTGAAAGGTAACTCATTTATTCTGCTTTTACATTTTAGATTGATTACTTTGTTGCTTTTCTATTGCTGCACATCTTCAGGGTGGCTGGAAGTAGCAGCGGGAAAGAGAGGAATGCATATACGCACTATGATCTGTAAATAAATACTTTTCCACTTTGTGCATTTGTATCATAAGTGATTCAACTTAAATATGGAATCTACAGATGAAACAAGCTGTTTAAATATTCTCCATAAAAAGACAGATAACCTTTTTTCCATAGTCTGTCATCAAATCAGACTAATATTTTCCTGTTTTAGGTCTGTTAGGATTCTTTTGTTAGGTCTAGCAGCTGGGGCAAGCTTCTGCTTCCCAGACTGGCACACACGGGAAAGAGTGCAAGGCTGCCATTCCTACGCTGTGTTCTCTCAAGGCAGTGGAAAGTGAAAGCCGCTTCACTTAGAGAGCCTGTCACTTCTGTGGGAATCTCCGGCTCAGACTCTTTTTCTGCAGAAGCTCAGAAATAAAGGTTTAAGACAGCTAGTCTTAATTAAGGGTGGGTTATGAATGCTGGATACACAGACAGCAGATCGTACTTAACTTTGCATCTAGGATGTAGTCCTTTATGCGGCCAGTGAAATCAGGATTATCACGTGAGTGGTCTCCTTGATGCCACTCGGTGAAGAGTTGTTGGTAAGAGAGATGCTGCTAGGAGCTGTGTTTTGTTTGTGGCCCTATGGCATCACCGGGATTTCAGCTTGAACTCCGCCTATCTGGGACTGTTCTGAAAATAGGTTACTGCCGTGCTTTCTGGAATTTAGAGTTTTTATCAGTCTCTTTTGTTTGAGTAGTTAAGATGTTTTTCTCCATCCATGACTGGACCCAACAATACTGTTCCGAAAGCAGATTTGTGTCAGAGAGATGAAAATGTTGTGGAAGAAAATGTGTGATTCAGCCCCAGAACAAAAGCAAAATACCTTGTTGAGATCATGGGTGAAGCTGGGAAGCGCATGTCATTTTCCACAGTGTGATAAAATCCTCTCCCAACATAGGCTGAAAGGCCACTTGGTGAGGAAGAAATAATTTCTCCAAAAGCAACATAAGAGGCCAGATTACAATTTGCAAATGCATTCAGAGCTAAATGCCTTAATTTTTGGTGACATGTCCTATGCTCTGATGAAACTACAATTGAAGTGTTTGACTAAACTGACCAGGGTTACATTTGGAGTAAAAAGGAGGAAGCCAGGAAGTTCCCCTCCTTGAACTGCCACCTTAACGTGGTGGAGGGGTTTGAGTGCTCAAATGATCCTAGAGGCTATGTTGTCTGGGGCTTAAATGCCCCTGGTAGGGTCTCCCATGGCAAACAGGCTCTAAGTGATGGGTCAGACAAAGAGCAGTTCAAGAATCCTTCATGAGGACTAGAATATCGAGGCACGTGACGTTGCCCGGTATGGCAGAGCCGGGGTCCCACCCTGGAGCCAGGCCTGGGGTCGGGACTCGCTGGAGAGCGCCTGGTGCCCGGGTTGCTCCTCGCGGGACCCGGCCGGGCCAAGCCCGAACGAGAGACGCGAGGCCATCCCCCAGTGGGCCCACCACCTGCAGGGGGAACCGTGAGGGACCGGTGCAAAGAGGATTGGGTGGCGGACGAAGGTGGAGACCTCGGCGGCCCGATCCCCGGATGCTTAGGCTGGCTCTAGGGACGTGGAATGTTACCTCGCTGGGGGGGAAGGAGCCTGAGCTTGTGCGGGAGGTCAAGAGATATCAACTAGAAATAGTCGGGCTCACCTCCACGCACAGCGTGGGCTCTGGAACCCATCTCCTGGAGAGGGGCTGGACTCTCTTCTACTCTGGATTGGCCCACGGGGAGAGGTGACGGGCTGGTGTGGGTTTGCTTGTTGCCCCCCAGCTCAGCCGTCTCGTGTTGGGGTTTACCCCAGTGGATGAGAGGGTCGCATCCCTGCGCCTTCGGGTTGGGGATAGGTCTCTGACTGTCGTTTCGGCCTACGGGCTGAGCGGTAGTGCGGAGTACCCGGCCTTCTTGGTGTCCCTGTCAGAGGTGCTGGATAGTGCCCCTCCCGGGGACTCCATTATTCTGCTGGGGGACTTCAATGCCCACGTGGGAAACGACAGTGACACCTGGAGAGGCGTGGAGTGGTGTTTTGTTATTGGACTTCTGTGCTAGTCACGGATTGTCCATAATGAACACCATGTTCAAGCATAAGGGTGTCCATCAGTGCACTTGGCACCAGGACACCCTAGGCAGGAGGTCAGTGATCGACTTTTTGTCGTATCATCAGACCTTCGGCCGCATGTTTTGGACTCTCGGGTGAAGAGAGGGGCTGAGCTGTCCACTGATCACCACCTGGTGGTGAGTTGGATCCGCTGGAGGAGGAGAAAGCCGGACAGACTTGGCAGGCCCAAGCGCATAGTGAGGGTCTGCTGGGAACGCCTGGTGGAGCCCCCGGGCAGGGATGTATTCAACTCCCACCTCCGGGAGAGCTTCGGCCAGATTCCCGGGGATGTTGGAGACATAGAGTCCGAGTGGACCATGTTCTCTGCATCTATTGTCGAGGCTGCTGCCCGTAGCTGCGGCCGTAAGGTCTGCGGTGCCTGTCGCGGCGGCAATCCCAGAACCCAGTGGTGGACACCGGCAGTAAGGGATGCTGTCAAGCTGAAGAAGGAGTCCTATCGGCTGTGGTTGGCTTGTGGGACTCCTGAGGCAGCTGATGGGTACCGTGAGGCCAAGCGTGCTGCGGCCCGGGCTGTGGCAGAGGCAAAAACTCGGGCCTGGGAGGAGTTCGGTGAGGCCATGGAGAAGGACTACCGGTTGGCCTCGAAGCGATTCTGGCAAACCGTCCGGCGCCTCAGGAGGGAGAAGCAGTGCTTCGCCAACACTGTGAACACTCGGTGAGGCGACTGTGGCTCAGTAGGAAGAGTAGTCATCTTGCAATCAGAAGGTTGTGGATTCGATTCCAGCTTCCTCCTGCCATATGCCCCTGGGCAAGGCACTTGCAACTCAAGTTGCCTACCGATCTGCGTATCGGTGTATGAATGTGTGAGCGTTAGTGAGTGCGATTGGGTGAATGTGGCTCTCGTGTAAAGCGCTTTGAGCGGTCTGTATGACTGGAAAAGCGCTATATAAGTTCAGTCCATTTACCATTCAGTCCATTTACTGTTTACAGTGGGGGTGGGAGGCTGCTGACCTCGACTGGGGACATTATCGGGGGGTGGAAGGAGTACTTCGAGGATCTCCTCAATCCTGCCATCACGCATTCCCTGGTGGAAACAGAGGCTAGGGACTCGGGGTTGGACTCTTTCATCACCCAGGCTGAAGTCACCGAGGTGGTTAAACAGCTCCGCGGTGGCAAGGCTTCGCGGGTGGATGAGATCCGCCCTGAGTACCTCAAATCTCTGGATGTTGTGGGGCTGTCATGGTTGACACGGCTCTTCAACATTGCGTGGCAGTCGGGGACAGTGCCTCTGGACCGGAAGACTGGGGTGGTGGTCCCCCTTCTTACGGAGGGTGTGTTCCAACTACAGGGGGATCACACTCCTCAGCCTCCCTGGTAAGGCCTATGCCAGGGTATTGGAGAGGAGAGTCCGGCCGATAGTCGAACCTCGGCTTCAAGAGGAGCAGTGCGGTTTTCGTCCCGGCCGTGGAACACTGGACCAGCTCTATACCCTCTACAGGGTTTGCCCAACCGGTTCACATGTGTTTTGTGGACCTGGAGAAAGCATTCGACTGTGTCCCTCGTGATGCCTTGTGTGGGGTGTTCCAGGAGTATGGAATTGGGGGCCCTTTATTAGGTCCCTGTACGAGCGGAGCAGGAGTTTGGTCCGCATTGCCGTCACTAAGTCGGACCTGTTCCCTGTGCATGTTGGACTCCGGCAGGGCTGCCATTTATCACCGGTCCTGTTCATAACTTTTATGGACAGGATTTCTAGACGCAGCCAAGGGGGTCTGGTTTGGGGACCAGTGGATTTCGTCTCTTCTTTTTGCAGATGACGTGGTCCTGCTGGCCCCCTCTAGCCAAGCCTTACAGCATGCGCTGGGGCGGTTCGCAGCCGAGTGTGAAGCGGCTGGGATGAAGATCAGCTCCTCCAAGTCAGAGGCCATGGTACTTGAGCGGAAAAGGGTGGCTTGTCCTCTTCAGGTTGGAGGGGAGTTCCTGCCTCAAGTGGAGGAGTTCAAGTATCTCGGGGTCTTGTTCACGAGTGAGGGAAGAATGGAGCGGGAGATCGACAGACGGATCGGTGCGGCTGCTACAGTAATGAGGGCACTGTGCCGGTCCGTTGTGGTGAAGAGAGAGCCGAAAAGCGAAGCTCTCGATTTACCGGTTGGTCTACGTTCCTACCTTCACCTATAGCCATGAACTTTGGGTCATGACCGAAAGAACGAGATCCCGGATACAAGCGGCACTCCCTTAGAAATTGGGTGAGGAGCTCGGCCATTCAGGAGGGGCTCGGAGTAGAGCCGCTGCTCCTCCACATCGAGAGGAGGCAGTTGAGGTGGCTCGGGCATCTATACCGGATGCCTTCTGGACGCCTTCCTCGGGAGGTGTTCCAGGCACGTCCCACCGGGAGGAGGCCCAGGACACGGCCCAGGACACGCTGGATGGTCTATGTCTCTCGGCTAGCCTGGGAACGCCTTGGGCTCCCCCCGGAGGAGCTGGAGGAGGTGTCTGGGGAGAGGGACGTCTGGGTGTCTCTGCTGAGTCTGCTGCCCCCGCGACCCGGTCCCGGATAAAGCGGAAGATGACGAGTACGAGTACGAGTACGAGTACGAGTACGAGGAGGAAGCCATGCAAGCCTTAAAACACTATCACAATTATAAAGTACAGGGGTGGCAGCATTATGATGTGTGGGTGCTGTAGGAAGGATTGGTGCACTTCACAAAATAGATGGCAGTATGAAGAAAGAACATTATTTGGAAATATCTAACATAACATCAGGTGGGAAGTAAAAGCTTTGGCACAAATGGGTCTTTCAAATGGGCAATGATTTTAAGTATAACGCTAAATTAGTTGTTTAGGATAACATTGTCAATGTTGTGGAGTGTCCATCACAAAGATCTGATCACATCGAAAATGTTTGACCAGAGATGACAAGGTGTGTCTGAACAGGGCATCCAACAAAACTTACCACAGAGAAATCAACAAAAATAAGCCAAGATTTCAGAATGGGAATTGTTGACCTCCACAAGTCTGGTTTATCCTTGGGTACAGTTTCCAGATGCCCAACAATGAACCAGATTTGAGGAGGTCCACAATTCTCGTTCTGAAATCCTGACAGCAGTTCCGTCAGGAAGAAAAATTGCAGCAATCTATCTAAGATAGGATATCGAAAATGTTTTACCAGTGTCATGCAGTTTGAAGAGCAATTCTGACAAATAATAAAGAAAATGTGTGTAATCTTTGAGGCTCTAAAAATATTCTTTCTCCTTATTCTGGCATTGAGCAAAAATAAATCATTTCGTTAATCCCAACTGACCTAAAACAGGAAAAGTTTAGTCTTAATTAATGTCTGATAGCAAGGGGAAAAAGGTTAAATGCCGTTTTATAAACCATGTAAATATCTGGTTTCAACTGTATATGAAGACTTCTCAAAAAGAATGACCTGATCCCAATCCCTCGACTCTAATTAAAATTTTATGGCTGGCCCTAAGTGTGCTGCAAGCCTGCTGGACTAATGGGAGCACACAGGGAAATTCTAATGATGAAGATTTGACAGTTAGGAAAGTTCGGTGTTGGCTAAAAGTCCCACAATGGTCTCTGTCATTCTGTCATGCTGGAAAACTAATGGTACAACATTTATCATCAACAGATTACAATGCAGAGGACTTTCTCTTTTCTTTTTGACAAATCATTCTATAGCTGGAACCTATCTGTTGTCACTAATGCCGGACTCATATTATCTGCCGGTTTGTCATATTTCCTAAAAATAGTTGTTACTATAAAAAATAGACTTATTAACGTTTACCTACAATTTGTATAGTGGAGCTACTGCTCCACTATACAAACTGCAGTTACTGCAGCCGACACAAAATGTGGTGCAAAACTATAATGACCAATTTGTTGTTATAAGGCATACATCAACTCCAAAACTGGTGTATCCAATTAGATGCACTATTGTTTCAACTTTGGGTGCTATCCTCAAGTTTTAACTAGTCCTATCTGTCAAGTCAAGAGCTCAAACAATTTTCCAATTATAATGTTTGCTTGGTTGCATTTTAAATTAGGGGTTTTTGAATTGCTTATAAGTAGTTAGTGTCTTACCTGCAACAGACAATGGTCAACTTTCTCTCTGGCTGAAACACTGGCTGGTACTGGGGTTCTAATAGTTTAGAATAAGTTTCCAGTGAATTGGCAGTAAATTGGCAGCAGACCTACGTAACTTATTAGCATTTCTAGACATGGTGCACAACAAAAATTGCACCCAAATTGACCATTTAATGTTATGATCCTTGGCTGTTTGTGTTTTGATCTTTTCCTTGTTACTTATGTATTAAAGGTCTTGCCATATTTAGGTTATTTTTCTGTGTTAATTATTGCTAGAAAGGTCGCTTTCTTACTTATTTCTTGTGTTCTGTTCACTGTGTATTTTAGCTTATCCTACTAGATCAGTGTTAGTCTTTATAACACTAGTCTTGGTTTTGTAGTTTCCTCTGTTTGTAGTTCAGCTCCTTTTGTTTTAATTATTCACCTTCCTTCTTTCTCCCTGTTTTGCTCTCTTTCACAGCTGTTCCAAATTCCTTGGATTAGCTCACCTGCATCCAGTGCCTTTTTCCACCCTTTCCTCTGTATAAAAGCTCTCAGGTTGTCATTGTTCATTGTTGGATCCTACTGTTTCTCTGCACATGCTCCATGTCCTGCTCTCTTTGTTCAAGTTACGCAACTTTCGGTTTTCATTATTAAAATCCAAGTTCATATCTGCGCTTTGGTCCTATACTCAACCTACACAGCATGACATTTATTGTTTACCCCATTTAAACAAATATCACGGAAAAACATTTTTTTTAGTCAATGCAGACCCAGCCTGTACAAAACATACAACTTGAAGAAAAGCCTTGAACAAATCCAACAAAGTGGGACCAACCTGGTAGGCTACAGCATTGTAGTAAAAGCACTGCAGGAATAGCTGAAGTGTTTCACTTTTGATTGATAAATTCAGAGATTCTGTGGTGCTGAAGCTCTCTGGTCTGTCCTAGTTACAGTTTTTTTGTAAACAATCATCAGAAAAAAACTCTGTATACCAGTGGTGTCATGGGCCACAAATATATAATTTCATTAAAAATACGAAAATAATTTAGTTTTTTTTTCCATTTTACCTGCTCAACAATAACGAAACATGCAATATTTTAATAAAACAAAGTACCGTAGTTAGACTTTGTACAAAACAGATCTGTATGTGAACGTTGTATATCCCATGCTCATTACAAGTTGGTACTGTTGTGTAGGATATCTGTAAACAACAATCACCCACCCCTTCTCCAGAACAAAGAGACTGCATGGCTGTTTGTGTGGGACTGATTCAAGGCTTGTTTGTTTTGAGTTTGATTCAGATTCAGAGTCCCTATCAACCATGTTGGCCAAGTTTGTGTGCACAGACAAGGAATTTGATGTAGGTTTCCACAACCAGAGTCAACAATGCGCTCAAGGCAGTGAGAGTATTGTGGTCACCACAACACTCTCACTGCCTTGTGAGAATAAGTTTCCAGTGGATGTCTATCCCATGCACATTGCAAGTTTGTACGGTTGTGTAGGACATGTGTCCTACACAACCGTACAAACTGTTATCTGGCACTGAGAAAAAAGAAATCATTTTGTTAATCCTAACTGACCTAAAACAGGAAAGTCTGAATTAATTTCAGATAGTGTGGGGAAAAGGTTAACGTTCATTGATAATGCTTTTTGCACATTTGTACACAAAAATTTTTCATAGATAATTTTTTTCAATAAATTTCCTCCAGCTGGTGACAGCAATATTCTTTTTTCTTTTATGTCTTACCTTGACATAGGTACCAAAGGCCTATGTCAGTACTTGGGCCAATTCTCTTTACTATATATATGCTTCCAATAGGTAAAATTATCAGGCAGCATAGAATAAATTTTCACTGTTACGCTGATGATACTCAGCTTTACTTATCCATAAATCCTGATGAGCCCAACCAGTTAGATAGACTACAAGCATGTCTTGAAGACATAAAAACTTGGATGACTTTAAATTTTCTGGTTCTAAATTCAGACAAGACAGAAGTTGTCGTCTTTGGACCGGAGTCTTTAAAAAAGAAACTGCTTAGTCAATCACTTAACCTGGATGCCATTAAATTGACCTCCGATAATAAAGTAAAAAACCTTGGTGTTATTTTTGACCAGGACATGTCATTTAAATCCCATATTAAACAGGTTTCTAGGATTTCCTTCTTTCATCTCCGGAACATTGCCAAAATTAGAAATATCCTGTCCAGGAGTGACGCTGAAAAACTAGTCCATGCATTTGTTTCTTCAAGGCTAGACTATTGTAATTCTTTACTATCAGGATGTCCACAAAATGCAGTTAAAAGCCTTCAGCTGATTCAAAATGCTGCAGCAAGAGTTCTGATGAAAATTAAAAAGAGAGATCATATTTCCCCTACTTTAGCTTCCCTTCATTGGCTCCCTGTTAAATCCAGAATAGAATTTAAAATTCTCCTCCTCACATATAAAGCCCTTAATGATTTAGCTCCATCATACATCAGAGATCTGATTGTTCCATACGTTCCTAACAGAGCACTTCGTTCTCAGACTGCAGGTTTACTGGTGGTTCCTAGAGTCTCTAGAAGTAGAATGGGAGGCAGATCCTTTAGTTATCGGGCTCCTCTCCTGTGGAACCAGCTCCCAGTTTTAGTCCGTGAGGCGGACACCCTGTCTACTTTTAAGGCTAGGCTTAAAACTTTCCTTTTTGATAAAGCTTATAGTTAGAGTGGCTTAGGTTATCCTGAGCTATCTTCCTTATTTTAGCTCCGTCTTCTTCTCCCCTTGTTGGATGGAGTAAGGGGAGTCAGGTTTAGCCTAAACCGGCTCAGTTACGGTTGAGGTGCAAACACACCCTCCATTTCTGCTACCTGTATGACCCCCTGTCTTTTCCAATGGTTATGGTCAATCTGACAGAGAGAGGTATCCTAATCGTTGTGGTTTTTAGTATAACAATGGCCATCAGTGGGCTCTAGATGGACAAACTGTCTACTTTTAAGGCTAGGTTTAAAACTTTCCTTTTTGATAAAGCTTATAGTTAGAGTGGCTTAGGTTATCCTGAGCTGTCTCTGTAGTTATGCTGCTATAGGCTTAGGCTGCTGGAGGACATAATGACCACTTTCACCCTCTTCACTACTTTCTCACGCTACTCTTCAATTTTGTATTATTTGCTGTTATCTCAGCTTTTAACTTTGTTCTCTCTCTTTTCTCTTCCTAGAAGCTACACCTGGCCTGACTCTGTGTCTACCTGTAACACCTTTCTGGAGAGGGGAATCCTCCAACCTTCTGCTGGCAACAACTTAATGTTCACCCTCTACCGATGATCCACATGGCCCTGTCTTTCAGTGTTTAACCCTTTCTCTCTCCTAGACATAGCTACTGACTGAGCTTTTACTGTGACTAACTCTCTGTGCTCTCTTCAGACTCTAAACTTGAAAACTGGCTCAGAGTTTATCTGTTCCTTCTTTCTAGGTGAAACGACTAGAGGAGCTACATCCATTAACATTTACCTTTTCCTTCCCATAGAAAGTACTACTGGATCAGTGCTTCTTTGTTCTCTTTGTGTCTCTGCTCTGTTCTCTCTAACCCCCAGTCGGTCGTGGCAGATGGCCGCTCACACTGAGCCTGGTTCTGCTGGAGGTTTCTTCCTGTTAAAAGGGAGTTTTTCCTCTCCGCTGTCGCTACATGCATGCTCAGTATGAGGGATTGCTGCAAAGTCAACGCCAGTGACTGTCCACTGTCTCTACATGTTCATCCGGGAGGAGTGAATGCTGCAAGTCACTGACTGGATGCAATCTGCTGGGTTTCCTTTCCTTAGATAGAAAAACTTTTTATCCAATTTGAATAAATAACAATCTGGCTGCACTGTTCAATGATTAAGATTAATTGGAATGTATGTACCTGACTTTTGTGAAGTGCCTTGAGACGACATGTGTTGTGAATTGGCGCTATATAAATAAACTGTATTGAATTGAACCAAAGGTTTTGCATTTAGACTTTTTAACTGTGGAGCTATACTTGATTTATTTTAGTTATGTACTTTCATGTGGGAGTTGCTTCTCCTTAGGGCTTAATAGATTAAGTCAGACTTGTTCTCAGTTAATGTTGGACTCCAGAAGAGCTGCCCTTGGTCACCAGTCCTGTTCATAACATTCATGGAGTAATGCGGACGCTCCACTAGGCCATTGTGGTGAAGAGAAAGGCAAAACTCTTGATTTACTAGTTGGGCTACCTTCCTACCCTCACAGATGATCATAAGATCCCGGATACAAATGAACTTCCTCCACAGGGTAGCCAGGCACTCCCTTAAAGAAAGGGTGAGGAGCTCAGACTGAATAACAAAATATTAGGCTTTATTTCTTATGAAAACAAAATCCTGCAGTGTGTAGAAAAGGCACACAAACCCATGTTTTATGGATATAAAACAAATTAGTTTGTGGATTGGTTTTATTTATGTGATGAAAACTACTTAAATATTTTTCCCTACATCTATGCTACATTTGATACCGAGTGTTACATGTGTGTTTGAGTTTTGGTTTGCTTTTGTGTTTGTTTTCTCATAATGTCTGGGTTTATTATGGTTAGTAAGGTGTTGCCATATACAGTTCATTTCTCTGTGATGTTAATTATTGTTGTTAGGGTCTTGTCATATGGGTTCATTCCTTCGGGCTTTTGTTTCTTGTTTATTACTTCTATTAATTATTAGTTCGTTTGAGTTTTAGTGAAGCTCCTTCTATGTTCTCTGTAATAATTAGTCTGCATTTCCCTGCTCTATATGTTCTCTCCCACCTGCTCTGCATTGCACTAATAAGACTCACCTTGGTTCAGTGTTACTCTCCACTCCTCCTTAATATTTAAGCTCCTAGGTTTCCATCATTCTCTGCAGTTTTTACTGTTATGTCTTCTTCCTTGTCCTGTACTTCCTGTTCCTTGCTGTAAGTTTTGTGCTTTTTTATTATTTAAATGTTTCAGTTCACCATGCTGCTTCTGAGTTCCTGTCTACACTTTCGTCTTGTTACAACCTCACAACCCTTGACGCAATCATTAAGACTTTGCGCTAGTAAGACCTTTCCAGAATGATTAAGGATATTAAAATTGTACAATGAGGTTTATTTGTTAGTTTGTGAATATATGCGAGAGTTGAAAATCCAGAGCAACGTAAAACACCTTAAACTTAAAATGCAAAAATTCCACCATTTTTCAGTGACTGTCTTACAGATAAAGAAACTTAAACTTAATGTAGGACATGTACTGAAGTCTGGCCACAGATTGGATTTGGACTAAGCCATTTCAATGCACCTTTGTATTAATCCCTGAGGGATGGGATTAAGTCTCTGCCTTAAGCAAGAGTTCAAGCATCTTGGTTTCTTGCTCATGAGTACTGAAGGTTCGAGGCAGATGTGGATAAACGGATTGGGGTCTCGTGTTGGAGATCGAGTTGAGCGAAAAAAAAACAAAGCTTTTGCCAAGGGAAAGCATCCCCACAAGATAAAACTGCCACCACCATGTTTAGTATCAGGGATATTCAGTAACGTGGAGCATTTCTATTAGACCACACAGTTACAACAAAAAAGTTCAAATTCTATTTCATCTGACCATCCACATGGTTATTATGTCTCTGACATGACTTGTAGCAAACTGCAAACACTGGCTTTCTTTCTACACATTCTAACCACTTTTCCTTAAAAGCCAGATGGTGTTTGTTAGTGAGACCCTTGTGCTGGTAACAACTATGGACAACAGGAGATGGTTCAACGGTTTATTGACACAACAGAGAAAGTAAACGTTTTTTCCAGGTTTGGGAGCGGGTTCGAGGATGGCACTGTGGAGGAGAGGTAATTGGTTGTTGTATAAAGTTGTTGGACAAAATGCAATGATGAGGAGACTTACTGTTCAAAAGGCAGAAGATGGTCCAGGGAGAAAGGTGAGTACATCCACAAGGGCTGAGGATGGCAAGTTGTGGTGTGTGGAGTGGATTGCTGATTGTGTTTGTTTCCTTGTTCTAGAGGACAGATGGACATGACAACGGAGCGGTGGAGGGTGAACATGCAGGTAAGTAATGGTCCAGAGGGATGATCTAATGACTGGTGAATGACCTTTTTTTACTCTTGTGTCCTCCCACAAGAGGTGAGCTAAGAAACAAAGATAAAGCGCAACAGATAACAAGAGGCCTGATTAAAATAAGAACAATCTGGCATCTGCCTGAGGGAATCCACTCCTCTTTATGCTTCACCTGATTAGCCTGAAGAAGCTCTAGCTGCAAAGACACACCTGCCAGTCACACCCTGCGATGGAGAAGGTAAGACACATCGGCCAGTCACACACACACACACACACACACACACACACACACACACACACACACACAAAACCTGAACCTGAATGCGTTACTTGATTCTGACTTTGGTTCAGTATTCTCCAAAAAACTCAGGGGGCAGTATGCTAGATAGCGAGTGGAAATGTAGTAAAAGAGAAAAAACCCTTCACGGCTGCGTGCACGATCGAAAACATTATTTCTTATCGTCATTCTGTTTCTTGCAAAATTTCAGATTCATAAGAGTAAAACGATGAAGAGGAAACCATTTTAAAGGATCTAAAACTGTACCTACATACGATTTTGGCCTCTTAACGATAAAAAAGCTATAAAAACTTTAAACACTGTTAATGCCTACAATCTAATTTTGTAACTTGCTTATGTTTCTCTTACCTTTTTTATTTGTTGTTTTTCATTAGTGTTACTCTCTTCCTTCAGTTCAATAGGACATGATTTATTTGTGCATGAAATGTTTGCACCTTTTACTTCGTTCATTTTGAATGCAGCACGGGTCGGGGCGGCACAACTGTGTCAATGTTTCAAGCTGTTCAAGGTTAAATGTAGCTAAATTTTCTCTAAACAATTCCTGAGGCCTTTAAAGAATAACTGGACATTAATATTAAATTACACAGAGTGGGACTCTATTCGTCAGCTGACTTCTGAAAGCAAGTGGCACTGGATTTTATTTGATGGGCATTCACACAAATGCACATCAGATTTTTATTGTTTAAAATTCAATGTTTGAAATCCATTTAACATTTGCCTTTCCCTTCATGAAAAACGTTTTGTTGTTTTATGACATATGTTCCCAATAAAATACATTAAGGTTTGTGGGTGCATTGTGACAAAATGTTAAAAAGTTCAAGGAATATGAATACCTTTGCAAGACACTGTTTATGTCTATAGCTTCCACTTTTTAAGATTGGAGTCAGCTTTAAAATGGCATCTCTTAAAAGGAACAATAGAAGATTTTACATTAGTATTTATAGAAACCCAACAACATTTTATCACCTTCCTGAATAGTTTGGAGAGTTGTTGAACAGCTAGGCGGTGCAAGGATGACAGCCAAAAGCAAGGTGCATAAAACATATTTTTGCTGAGTACAAGTTTAGCATTCCAGGGATGCGGCTTTCAGTACAATACAAAGGCAGCAGATGCTAAGAATATATATATTTCCAGCACACACTGTACATTTTAAAACTGTAGGATTAAAGTTGTTCCACCTTATACCTTGGCAGCTGTAGGAAGAATGAAATTTGCAAATCTTCACAAGTTCAAAAGTTGGTAAAGAGCTTGATGGTACTTCATGTTGTTCTCAATTGTTCCTAAGATCATTCAGTCATTGTTGGTAACATTAATGGCTTCATGAAGTTATTAAAGGAAAAGTACTAGATTATTCACAAATTGGTTACTCCTGAGTCCCTTTTCCCCTCTTATAGCATTCTCTTGAGAGTGATTAAAACAGCTATAATGAGATTTATTATTTGCATGCTATTTTACTTGATTTCATCACAGAGTCATGGTTTATTGTGGCATAACAGTCTGTCAAACGTGAAGCTGTTCTATAAACCATTTTGCATTAGATGAAATTGGTGTTAAATATTATTCTTCAATGTTTGAAAGTTTTGTAAACAATTGGTTTTATGGTACTTGAGCTGTGAGACATTTGTTTGATGTTCAGCCCATTTCAAGTCACCCCACTGCATCTCAATAACATCAGGCTCTGGACTTTGACTCAGCTTACGACTCTCCATGTCTTAATTCTCAGCCAGCCTTTGATGAATTTACTGGTATGTTTTGGGTTGCAGGGTCCAGTTCTGCTTCAGCTTTGTGTTGTTGTTGACAGATGTAACAATATTCCAAACATGTGTATCTGATGTATTATACTTATGTTTAATCTTAGCCATTATTAGTATGTATAAGTATAGGTTGTGA
This sequence comes from Crenichthys baileyi, assembly GCA_036173005.1. Taxonomy (NCBI): domain Eukaryota; kingdom Metazoa; phylum Chordata; class Actinopteri; order Cyprinodontiformes; family Goodeidae; genus Crenichthys; species Crenichthys baileyi. Next base: position 493,331 of record JAHHUM010000904.1, read on the forward strand.
AGGATGTACCTAGTTTTTAGACTCAGTGCCTTTTTAGTTTCAAGACATCATTATGTTGAGATGTTTTGTTTTATTTACCTTTAGAACTGAGAATTAGCGTGCTTAGTTGCTAAAATCGCAGTATATATAGTCCATTTAACTTCAGCATACTGGTAAGTCTATTAGCACAATGTATGTAGACACTGTTAATCTCACATAGAAGTCAATGTAAAAGTTCCATCCTAAATCTCAAATCTCAGATTTATACTAGAGCTACCTTTTACTTAAAACAACCACTAAGCACCTCTGAACTTAGTGTCGCTCAAACTATTAGGGCTCAAAAATGCTATTTATAAATATTCCAAGAAGAAAATTTAGATTCTGGGGCATAATGTCCATTTTTTTTGCCCTGACTAGTGAAGCTGATAACAATGTATCTTACCTCTCTCGACTATAGAAACCCAAAACATAAAAAAGCCCACTGGTTAAAATTATCTAAAGGTACGCAGCTAGTATTTCAAGTAACTTTTAAAAAATGAGTGGGTGTCTGTGTGGCTTCAGGACCACAGGTGGTTTATTTAGTGGAACATGTCTTTTAAAGATGACTCTAGAATAAAAATGTCATACTTTGCATATCTCATTTACTCAGGTACCTTTTATCTGTGCTCACCAGGGGCTTTATTGTAAATAGGGGGGACTCAGGCCCAACCATTACACAGTAACAATTAGCAGAAGATCCCTGAAGGAGCACTGGAGCCTAGAAACAACTTCAAATCGGTTAATTCTGTGAGCAGAATAACTAAACCTGGGATAGATTCAAAAGGTCTTCTAAATACTTTGGTTGTTTTTATCAGATACACATTACAAATACACCTACTACTTTAGTGTTAACAGTTTTTGGCACAACACCAAAAACATTTGCAATGACGAATGGGGGCAACAAAGAGCAAAACAAGCTGCACTGAAATACTAAGAACGATGGAGAAGCAAACAAGCTGGATGTAGTGGTGCAAGGCCACCTGACAAAAAAAGGTTAGTGAGATTTTGCTGCAGGTTTCTTTACATACTGAATTAAACCCTTGCTGAATTTATGGGACTAGGGACCAAGATGAATGAAAAACATCAAAATGGAATCTATATAGATTAATTCAGACAATAGTTATCCTTACTTGTTCAGGCTTTCATTAGCATCCATCACAGGTCAGGGATCATCAGAGTCAAATTCTGGCTCAAACATGGCCAGAGGCGAGAAAAGTATATTATTATCAGCACAATTTCTTTTACTTACAGTCTCCCATCCTGGTGAAAAAGTCTTCATCATGTGAGAACAAAAGCTTTAACAGTTCCAACACTGAACTCTCCCTGCTTAGTTTCAGTAAATTGTGAAACTGCTGTCAATACATTGTAAAGTACCAAATGAACAGTACTTAATCTTTGTGGTGTCAATTTAGAATTTTTATTTTTCAACACAAAGGCTTTGTCCAAAGTGTCCCCACTGCTGTAGGTTTCGGGGTCCATTCAGACTAGCTCTCTTCCCGGCCCCACAAGGACCTTCTGTATTTCTGGTCTTCAGTTCAAACACATTATTTTGGGGTAATAAAGACAGAATGGCATGCACTTTGAAATAAAAATGCAAATCTTTGTTTATTCCAAGTCAGGTTGTAGTGGTCTTCCCAAAACAGCACTTTGGATATCCTATGTTAGCATTTAGATTAAATATACAACCTTTTCTTATTGAAGCCTCCAACACAATATTAACTCTCCAGTAACTGAAGACGTTCTGGTGTAATTAAATAACCTCCCACTTCTTTAGATAAAAAAAAGAATTATTGAACATCCCTCCAAAAATATTGAAATGTGCTCTGCTTTGGTATCAACTAATGTACATTAATAATAAACAAGTTCTTTGACAACAGTTTGTGCTAAAATGTAAGCACTGGAAAACAAGCATAGCACAGACTCTATGCCTTACAGTGAAAACCAGCATAGCATTTACAGCTTCTATGACACATTGTATTTATGCAGGGAGGAACAGAATGAACAAGATGCTGATATTAGCATGGCAAACAATATATACAAACCAAACTCATCCCCTGAAAAATAGATTTTATAAGGTAAAGTACTTTGTTCCTTTATAAAAGTATTTTTTATGGGAGTTATCACTTTCAATTCAAAGTTGCAAGATATGTCAGAGACTTTAAAACAACTGAACAGGCAGATGCTTTGAAAAGTGTGGAAATATATGAACAGACAAATAACCATACTTTGGTGATATAACAATGAGAAAGAATTTAAAACCACTGTTTTAATCTTAAGTTTTTCAGCAGCAATGGCCACCACATCTTTTCTTGGAAAGCGGTTGCAATCTTCAGGTAATTGTTAATGGTGAGTTGCACTTTTTATAGCACATTATGGTACTGAATTATTTAAAATAATTCAATCTCTAATATGAGTAGATTTAGTAAGTGGGGATTCATTTATCCATCCATCCATCTTCTATAACTGCTTCTTTCATACAGGGTAATGGGGGAACTGGTGCCTATCTCCAACTGTCTACAGCCAGGAGGTGGGCTACACCCTGGACAGGTCGCCAGTGCATTGCAGGGCACACAGAAATACACAGGACAAACAACAATCCACACACTCATTCACACCTAAGGGCAATTTAGTGAGACCAATTAACCTAACAGTCATGTTTTTGGACTTTGGAAGGAAGAGAACCCACGAATGCACGAGGAGAACATGCAAACTCCTTGCAGAAAGACCCCCGGCCGGGAGTCAAACCTAGGACCTTCTTGCTGCAAGGCAACAGTGCTACCAACTGCGCAACCATGTAGTCACCCCGACAATCCCCCAAAAATAAAAGTAACAAGGTATTAAATTTATATTTTTTTATTTGTCAGTTGATCAGAATGTTTAGGACATCCCACTTAGTTATTTATGACCTTCTGTCTTCCTGGGGCAATAATATGACGTGACACAGAGGCCCTTTTGTTTTATGGTTTTATGTCTATGGTGGACCAGGACCTATATTTATCTCCATAATGCACAGTGAGTGGAATGGTAAGGGAGGTAAAACAATCTCCAGAGGTCACTGTAAGAATCAGCATCTTTAGTTCACTATGTCTCCCTAACAGCCATTAATTTCTAGCTACATACCAAAAAGTCGTTTAGGTTAACGAAAACTATCTTTCCACTATCCCCTGAAGGGTAATCTGTTCACAGCCACCCAGGTCATGTACATTCTAGAAAAGCATGGAAAGACACAAACACTGGATCCATAATGTATTTATGGACTTTCAACAATAATTAAAACCATGCCCGCAGCATCACAATTCAAATTTTAAATACATTTCACAATAAAAGCAACAAAAAAAAACAAAAGGACCTTAAGGGCATCAAAGTAAAACAAGAGGATAAAACTTGTCTCTTTGTTTGAAAGTCATGTCAGAAAAAAAGCCTTTTTCTGTCCTACCAACGCAAATGTAAACATGTGGATTTTGCTAAACTCTTCTGGGACTTTACCTGAAACTCTGTGCTTTGGTCAGATAAGACCAAGATTTAACTTTTTAACAACAAACACCCAAGATGGTGAAGGAACTGTGATGCTGTGGGACTGCTTCTCTTCCAAACATCCTGGGAACCTTGTTAGCATTATTATTGTTGTTCCATCGATGTATATTGTGTTTTTTAATGTGACTTTCCAAAATTCAGGTGCTCTCTGCCAGAAAACTAAAAATCAGGTCATCACTTAGTGATCAGGTGATCAGGTGAGTAATGACCAAAAAAGTAAGGCTAAATCAACACAGAAATGGTTCACCAGAGACAAAATCAGCCTTTTTCCATTGCTATTTCAGTTCCAGGCCTAAATCCTGTAGAACCCTTATGGGGAGATCTGAAGAGAACAGAGCATAAGAATGCTATGGGCGATTTAAATAGATATGTAGAGGAAAATGGTCAAAGATCATTCTCTTTGCATGCTTCAAAAGGGTGGCATGTTAATGAAGACCAAGGGCAGCCCTGCTGGCAAGGGTGGGTTGTACAAAGTATTACTCCAAAAGTACCAATAAATGGCACCTTATTTTATTGAAAACAATCCTTCCTTACCATGAATTCTCCCCACACTGAAAAAGTGTACTCAAATTGAAAGTTGATTTTTTCAACATTTTCCGTTGTGAGATAATCCTGCTGAGATAAAAGATGAATTTGTATTAAGGCTTTTTATACATCTTTACCAGGGGTGCTAACAAATGTTGCCTGCACTGTATATTCTGGGACACACAATGTTAACTTACAATGTTTCAATTCTCAGTGAGTCAAACTGTCAGCAAGTTTACTAACTGGAACACTATTTCCAGACGATCTTCTTATGAAGCCCAGGCTGAGTAATGCAGCAGTGTTTTGTAAAAGAGGCATGAACTGCTGCTTTATGTGAGAGACTTCCTTTCTGCTGTAGAGTTGTGCTGTCTGTTACTGACCCGGGACACTGTGCTGGCTCATTAACATGAATGCTGGAATCCAGTTCTCACCTGAGAGCTCATTTATTGTTTGCACATTTTTTTAAATAATAAAAATTTTTTTTTTTATCCTGTGCGAGACAAAATAATAAGTTCACTGCAGCAGACTAAGGAGAATATGAGACTAGTATCATATCATTAGGCAAAAAAGTTGAGGGAATTCAATGCATAACAACAACAGTGGTTCAGTCTGTTGTCTGGCTCACCCCACTGGGCCAGATCATTTAGCTTAGCTAATTAGCTTAAAAAAATAGCTGGGTCTTTAGGCTTTTTTTTGATAAAAAATGTTAAATATGCTGCTAAAATTGTTCTATACAATTTTAGTAAAACCTACAGTTTTATCAAGACGATTATCATGATAGTCTGCATAAAATAAAAACCAATGACAACCCATATGGGTGTCCAGGCCCATATTCGTCTCCATGATGTTTTCTTTCCACACGTTGAAAGAAATGAAATGGGAAGATCACGTGGTGTCAGAAACTGAATTCGAATTGCTCTGACTGAATCTGTATCCGCGTAAATTAAATTAAATTAAATTAAATGCATTCATATAAAAACGAATTTCACTAAATTAAAACTGAACTTAATGGTTTCAAAATGAATTTATTTGCTCAGAAAAATTTTGTATTCACTACTTTCACTTCATAGTTCTATAATTAAATTTCAATGCCATACTTTTTTGGTGTCACACATGTGGGTCCTTAAGAAAACCACAAAGTAATCAAAGATGCATTAACTGATTTACACACAGCTCCTTTTCAGTGTTAAAATCTAAAAAGAAAAATTACACATTGTAAATAAATAATTATAAAAATGATTTTGCTGTATGTTGTCACAACTTAATGTCTGACATGGATGGATCACCTTCATGTTGTGAACTGGCCACTCCTGGACAGGCCACAACAATCAGTTTGGGAGTATTATGAATTCTTACTCAAACTATAACCTTTATTCCAAAACAGAGAAAAGATGGGGATAGAAAACAACTATGTGAGCCAATGAATATTCCTCTTGTCATTCCTAAACCTTATTCTACCATTTCTTCAACTAATGTGCAATATACTATCACAGTGTGGATGCACTGTCATTACTGATAGCCCTGTTGCACCAGAGGAACTTTAATGTCCTCATCATGCTACAACAGTGGTGCTACATATATGAAAAGTCACTAATCAGGTTCAGTTTGATGCAGGTTGAAGTCCTAAAATGAAATTCCAGCAAATTAAAGCTTAAAAGATCAAAGGTCTAAAATAATGTGTACAGTATTGTACTTATTGTGAAAGACTTACATATAAGTAGCAAAACTTTAAAATACTTTGGGTCATAAACACCCAGGTTTTTCTACTGCACTTGCAATTGCTGTAAGTAACAAATCAATAGAAAAATATAACTCAGTTCTTCCTCTTCTTCAAAGCACATTAGGCCCTTTAAATGATCCAGATAATTCTCCTTTTTAATATAACAGTGCTTCATAAAAATGTTTTTTAAATGTCATGTTTTCTGCAGATCAACACAGGTCCAAAGTTCTGCATGTTCACTGTTGTAGATTTTTTGCTCATGTTATCCAGAGGTATTTCTTGGTTTCCCTTTTAACCAGTCTATCATCAGGACCAACCAAGGCAGCGATGATGCCACTGAACTGCTTTAAATGCCCCCGTAGAGGCATGTTGGTGCTCCTAGAGCCTCTGCAGCACCACCTTCCTTACTGTTTATGACTTTTAGCAAAGGGACTTGGACATTTCACAGGCTACTAGTGATACCACAACCACAGGTTGGTTGTCAGAAGAGGGGGCTTTGGTGAGGTCAATGGTCGGTTCACAGGACAGGCCCAGCTGGGGCACTGTGGTGGCCGGTTGACCCAGAGAGGCAACCATAAATAACAAATTGTTGGTTTGGCGGGGACCGGTCATTACTACCCCCTTCATAGCCTTGGTGGCAGCCTTGGAGGAGGTCTTCAAGCTGGAGCCTCCACGAGGAGCTTCACAGTGCAGCATGGCTTGGAAACATCTGTAAAACTGTGGCAAGCATACAAACACAGTTAGAGTTAGAGAGTTAGAGATTTGTCAAGACAAGTGTTTACAAAGTATCTACAGAAATAAGGCGTCTCTAGCTTGGTCTCAACACCCTGAACATAGTACAGTTGATATGTTCTGTACAGTAAATAGATTTGACTCAGTTTTGTCCAAAGTAGCTTCTACATAAATATTGTTAAATTGCATTTTATTTGGATGCTGGTTTCAGCTACTCATTTTTCAACCTCTGGGCAAAATATATTTGATTATGAAAGCTATCTGCTTTCTCCCTCCACACTTCATTATTACTTTTTCATTGGGATAATTGTGTCACCTGCTTTTCGTAGCAAAATAAAACACCCATGGAAACAAATTACTTCATACCAAATTAGTCAGCTAATGACATTCGCCACTAGAAGAGCAAAATCAGTTTGTAAGTGTATGCTTTTTATTACATAGAGGAGTGTGGTTGAAAAATGTCTAAAATAGAAGCAGGCTTCCTATTATTTTTATTAAAAACACCTCAAACTGCAGATTTATTTATGTACTATTAGTATGCATTTTCAGTGGGTGTTTATATGTATCACAATGAACTTTTGGTAGCAGAATTTTAAGTGAGTTTTTGACTTGCCTTTCATTGTAATGATGTCAGAAGACAGGCCATGGAAAATAATGCTCCCACATTGCCATCCTATGCATTTAAAACTGTACCAAGCTAAGTTTAGTCACCAGATAAACCAGCCTGCCACAGATATTTAGGACAGGTCAAAAGATTCCTCCACATGAAACTAAAAATGAAACTGAGGCCATGATTAATAATTACCCAACCACTTGAGGCCAGTTGATCTTCTAATATGACAAAAAAAGGCACTGATGTCATGGAGAAATTTCATATGTATCCTTTACACAGAGGAACACTGTGAATTCCACCCTACTGATCTCCAGTAAACACAAACATTTCCTAATGGGAGCATATTAACAAGCAACACACGTACTTAAAAAAACCTGAGAGGACATAATGCTCCACAAACCTTCTTAATTTCTTCACGTTTAGACCCACGTGTTCATCAAGATGCCAGCAATCATTTCCACTGTAGGTTGTCAACTGTGATACAAATCACACCTGCTCTCACTCATACAGCTCTGGCATATTAGCTTTGATGCTGATTCTGGTGGTACAGGCTTGTAGTCAATGAAATTCCGCTCATAAAAATGTACAGGTATAGGGGATTGAACTCGAAACCGATTTCAAAGATCACAAGCGTAAATAGTTGAGTTTTTTGCATCTTCAGGGCATAATTGTGGATATAGAATTACCGGATAACTTTCAGGGTGTTTGACCAAACTAATCAGGGCAAAACATTTTGTCAAGAGTAGCTAAACCCCTGATAAGGTAGAGAACAGAGAGCAAATTTTCAGAGGAGGATCAGACCAAATAGGACTGTTAAAAGACTGGACTGAGAAAGACTTAGAAGGAGAAGATTTTATTCTTGTCCAGTAAGTAGAAACTTTTATGTTCATCTGAGGATTGTTTATATTTTGTATAGCTGGGAAATATGGCTTAAAAAAAGGAAATAAAGATGTCTCTGAGCACACGGTGGGGAGTTTTTGCGTTTACCTGTCCATGGACATGGGGGATGTTGAGGTGCTTTGATACCTATGTAAAGTTATACAAGTCCTTCTTTTACCACTTTTTGGACTTTTAGTTTGCTGTATGACTATATGATGAAGGATTCTGGAATTACAGGCTTTCGAGGTTCATATAGCACCAAATTCCAACATTGTAATATGAGGTACTTTATAAGTCAACCAGGTCCAACTCATATTTATTACTGGTTTAATATGTGTTTTCTTGACATTTGGAAATAACAACTAACAAATACTGTTTTCTAATCTTTCTAGTGCAACAATATTCATGTGTACATCTTCTGATAATGATATATCATGCAGTCTTATTTCCTAAAATCATTTATGTCCATTGCAGATTCACATTGAAAGTAGCATTATAGTTTAACCAAAATGTTTTTTAGACTCGAGTAGCATTTTGGCACAGTCCAGCCAGAGTCCTAACTTGAATCTGACAGAGAATCTGAAAGGGGCTATCGATTAGGGTGATGGCAAAGAGAGCTTCAACTTTGACTTGGAGTTTATTACCAAAGATAAATAATCAAAATACCAGTGGAAAAAAGAAGATGTTTGATATAATATCTTATAATATTTGTATTATTTTATATGCAAGATATCTTATGTTTTTTTTTATGTATAAAGTGATCCACTGTGATAATTTTATTAGACGTCCCAAGAACCAGATTAAGACATTGGGATGATTGGGCCTTTTCAGTGGCAGCACCCCGACTCTGGAACAACCTCCCTTTAGACCTCCGATTAACCACTGATCAGAGAATTTTTAAGTCTAAGCTTAAGACTCATCTTTTTAGACAGGCTTTTAATACCATGTAATGGAACGGCATTTCCCTTATTTGTCTTTTATTGTTATTCTTGTGTATTTCTTTTGTCTTGTAACTTTTATTCTATTTTTGATGTAATTTTTATTGTAAAGTGCTTTGTTCACCTTTGTTGGTTATTGTTAAGCGCTATATCAATCAATCAATCAATCAATCAATTATCTGGAAAACAGCCCAGCCAGAACTTATACAATAAGGCTCAGGGGTTTTGATGTGAGAGGGATGTGGCAGGAGTAGAGAGATGCTGCTGTCTGGACTGGTGAAGCTCCTGAAGTTACAACTTTGGGGTTTATGAGGAAGTCTTTTATCTCGGCCATGGCAATATCAAGGACAATGAGTTTAAAGCACAAAACCACAGACTTTTGTCCGCTGTTAAGTTGGTTTATGGTTGGATATTGGATATTTGTGCTCTGCAGATTCAGCGAGGTCCTTCTACCGTTAGATCTAATGCAGGCAGTCTGATTATGGGCAGCTGCTCTCTGCCTGCTCCCTCCTCCTGCAGACGGTGGTTCACTTAATGACCGTCAATACATTTCCAAACCAAATGTGCTGTCTCATGGTGGTATTGTTTTTGTGTGTTTTGGGGGATATGTATGTATTTCTGAACAGCTGATTTTATATGTGGTCGGCTGATTGAGGATGTTATTAAATACAGCTTGCGCTGCCTGCATGTAATTCAGAAAGGTGATGTGTCCTTTTCCTTTTCTTGCAGCAATCATTGTTTATGATTTATAAATAGTAAAATTATATTTTGGTTTGGCCTGGTCCAGCCATTGTGGTCATCAATATTATTGTCGTCGCTTTTGAGTTTTCTTAATTTTTTCTGCACTATCTCAGCAAAAGCCTTCTCATTTCTCATGGTCCCATGGCTAATCAGTGAACAGCAGTCTGTTTACGTCATATATAGTCCCAATTCAGCCCCACTCAGGAGCAGGCTCAGGAGCAGGGACAAAAAAGTAGGTACTGGTGTGGAAAACACGGTAATGGAAAGGCTTCCAAAGCAAGCCAAGTGGAGTTGAATAGGGCCAAATCGAGCCAGTGGAAAAGGGGCAAAAGTAAGTTGTAACACTCCTGCCACTGAATCTTTCTGCATGTTCAAAACATCTGGCAGCCTGGCTTACTTGTGATCACTTGTGATTACTTATTATAACCATCCGGTGCCCTCTTTTCTAGGTCTTGGTTGTTTCACACCTGGAAGTTGTCAGAGATGGTCTAGACCAAAAGAAAGAACTGGGGAGAAATTCTATTAATGAGTAATTATGTATGGATCACGTTTAAATATAGCTGTAGCCTGCTGTTGGCCCCTAGGCTACTCCAGGGAAACAAACTGAATATAGGGAACCTAATTTTCACTGTTTTTCAAACTTTCATTACTCATACTCATATTGATGTCCCAGAAACGAAATGGGATTTGTAGCTCCCCTAAATTATGTGCTACCAGTGACCCAGAAGACTGTGTGACATAGGTTAGCGACGCATAACCACCTATAAGCCTGGGGCTGTCATACTTCTTTTTACATACATGCAAGATTAATCTAGGTCAGGAGATCTGAAACTGGATACCTGTGGATGGGTGGGGGGTTGTAGCAACTGACAGGGCAGTGGATGTCCAAAGGAGAATTATGTAGTGGAGCTTAGTTGAATAAGCCAAATTGAATAATTTATTCATAAGATGGGAGAAGAGTCCCAAAAGTTGGGGGTGAAGCAGCAGTGGCAGCAGCTGTGTCCGTGGTGTTTTGTGCTGCTACAGAGCAGCTGTGGAAAAACATAACTCTTCAGAAATAAGAGGTTGAGACTTCTGGTACCTTCCCTATCTCTGTGTATCTTTAAAGAGCCTAAATATGAGGAATAGAAGAGGCAAAGCTTGGCACTCTAGAGTACAAAAGTTTGATAATAACAGCTTAGGAAACAAAATGTGCTAAAATGGATCAAAGTGTACTCTTCCTTTTCCAAAAATTGTTCTCATTAAAACAGATTGCACAAAAGGAGTGTGATGACTACATTTTGTAAAAAAACAAAAAACAAAATGGGCAAAAGCACTGGAAAGTTGGATGGTGAAACAGCTCTTCAGAGTCACAAAGAGAACAATTTAGTTTGAATACTCTCGTAACCTTTTTATTCTCAATGCATTCCTTTCTTTGTGCTTTCAGTCAAGGTTATAAAAGCCTTCTCTCATCACTGTGCACCTCTTTTCAGTTTTTTGTACTTTGAGTCATAGAGTCAAAAAGATTTTGATACTGAACATAAACAAAGAAAAGAACAAAAAAGTGACATAGATATGAAAATAGTTGAATATGTGGTAAGGTCGCAGAGAGGGTGCAGTGTTTGTAAGGTAAACACAGGCCCAGTGAAAAGCACAGCAATATAATGGCTTCCTGGGATCAGGATAGCGAGGAGGAGTGTTTCGGCATAGTGTTGTCGAGCGTGACAGCGTTATTAAATTTGTCACTATTTTAGCGACTTTTAGGAACCCTCTTGTGTTTCTTTTTCAAAACACCAGCTAGTGATAAAAAGCCACTTTTCTAGTATAAAACGGTTAGAGCCAATGACTTGAAAGCTTGAAAGGGGAAAAGCAATACCCCCTTTGTTAAATCATAAATCAACTCTGATTCTGTAATTAACTCCAGTATTTTGGGAAGCTATGTTTAATTTCACTAGCTACACCCAAGTTATTACTGCAGATGTGTAGAGCTCACTCAAACTTGTAGTAGGTTCTCTCTAAAGGTTCTCAGAAAGCACAGCATCATGACCTGATCTAAAGAAATACAGGAAACGATTGAAAACAAGTATTAACATCTATTGGTCTGGAAAGGGTTTCAAAACCATTTCTAAGGCTTTGGAACGGCAACATACCACAATGAGAGCCATTATTTACAAATGGAAAACCTGTGAAAGTGGCAGGTCTACCAAAATCAATCCAAATGTGCATCAAAAACTGATCCAGCTGGTCAAATAGCCCAAAACCCCTCTAGGCATTACTTGCCTTATATAAAGTCAGTGGTAATGGTTCAACATTAAGAAAGAACCAAAAATGGAATCAATGGGAGACTTCTAAGGGCTAAACCACTGCTGACCATAATGAACACAAACACAAGTTTTAGATTCACCAAAAACCATCTTGATGATCCCAAAGACTTTTGGCAAAACATTCTGTAGACAGATGGCATAAAAGAAATGCAGTCTTCCAGAAAAACATTGTCATAATGGCAGTCAAACATGGTTCTGGTTCTGCTTTAATGCTTCACGACATTAAAAAGTTACAGTAATTAATGAAACCATGAATTAGGGTATGCAGTGGAACAATGGGCTGAAGCACACCAGCGAGTCCATTTCGGCATGGTTGAAAAAAAAAAACAACAGAAAAACAAAATGAAGGTTTTAAAGTGGCTCAATCCAAGTCCGAAAATAAATCTGACCAAGATGTGGTGGCATGACCTTAAACAGACATTTGTGCTCTAATGTGACATAATTAAAACAATTCTGCACAAAAAACTGGGTCAAAATTCCTCCAACGTGGTGTAAAGACTTGCATGTTAGCGCAAATTCTTGGCAGTCATTGCAACCAAGGTGGGGCAACCAGTTATTAGGTTTTACTATTTCACACAGAATGCTGTTGTCCTGATTTTTATTCCTAAATGATTAAATATCATTTAGGGATAAAAACTTTTTCATAATTTAAATGTGAAAAAAACAAGAAATCAGCAATCAATTTTAATTGACCATTTAGTTAATAACGGCTTAGCTCAGCACAGTATCGCTCCCAGACTGGTTCGTCTCCTTTTCTTTAGGAATAGCTTGCAATTGGGTTTATCTTATGATTACCATGCTACCATGTTTTAGAAGTAAAGTGAATACTTTATAAACCGCAACAGGGTCAATTTGACAATTGGCTATTTCTCATCAGTACTGATGTATTGCCACTTTTGTATTGCCACCAACTTCCACTTCATACATGTAAACAAACGTTTTTCATGTACAAGTATTTAACCATAGCATATTATATTTATATTTATATTTGATCATATTATTGACTTTTAGATCAAATTTAGACATTTAAAACCCAGGTCATCTTCTCAAGATAATGGACAGATGGTAGGATTCTGAAAAACTGGGAGGCCTCAGCGACATGTTGAAATCATAACAATGTGTTTTATTGTCTTGGCTACATTTTAAGTTACTGGTGTGTCCATTCACATCCATGACACGGCTTCTCAGCACACAGCTGAAGTTGAGACACAATTCTTTGCTCTTCCTGGTGAGTTCCTGTTGATGTTCGCTGCAAAAAGATGATGCTCTCGAGTAAACGTAGTATACTTAGTATACTTTCAGAGTTTCATGTATACTCATAGTCTACTACATTTTCTCGCAAGTGCAATATCTGCTGAAAATCTTTCTTAGAAGCTGTTTAGTACTGGGAAAATTAAAAATGTTAGTTGAAAAATTTCTAAGCATTTCCAATACAAACATGTTACTGACACAGTCAAAACCAAATATTTGTTTTCACATAAACATTTTTCTTACTGCCCAACATTAAATCAGTTTAAATTTTTCCTCTTTTCTTAAGTCCAAAGAGGTTGTGAAGTTTGAGCTCAAAATAACATGCACAAATCTAACACTTTTTCTGAGAATTGACATACTCTATCTAAACAATCATGTTAATAATTAGGTTTTTCAAATGGCCTTTTTTTTGCTGCTGGTTGAGTAAAACCTGGGTGGATCGCGACAAAATGTTTCTTGAAATCTGTGAGCTCTCTGCTTATAGCAGACATGCTGGTTGTGTGTGTAGAAGCCGTGTGGTGAACAGCTGAGGCCGAGTTTTGCAGTTTCGCCATTTTGTGGAGTTTGTTTATTTTCTGATTTAACTGGCTTTAGTTTCAACTGTTTTTGGTGAAGAAATGGTTTATATCAGCTTTTAACCAAGATTCTACTATTTCTGTGAATACCACCAGTGGCGGATGCTGGTCTTTCAAGGAGGGGAAACTCAATTTCAAGATCGCTGATTCGCCCATTTAGCTGTTAATCAAAAAGGGATTCAGCCTCAGACAGATCATCCAATCATCATGCAGAAGCTGAGCATCCAGGCTAGCTGAGGCCAGCCCACTGCCCCATAGACCCCCAGAGACGCTGAGCGTCCGATGGGCGGGACAATGCCCAGCAAATTTGCTTTGCTGTTTAAAGCACTGTGAAGCTGCAGGAATGAGTGAGAGGAAAGCCGCGTCGTTACCAGTGATAAGAAGATGATTCTGAACAAAAGTTGAGCGCATTGTAGCCCATATTTAGTCAATGACATGTACACACAACAGTATATATTTGATCACTTATTTTTTTAACATTTTAGGGGAAGCTGAGTCTCCCTTGCAGTCTTAGAGCAATCGCCACTGGATACCACATATGTTGATGTTTAACTAATGGAACTTGCAGTGAAGTAGAAGAAAACAAAAGTTAAATTCTGCCCCAAGTACTGGAGGATGGGCGGTTAAGATGACCAAAATTGTTTCTATTTTCTATTTACCAGATCGAGATATCTTTAGAGAATTTGTACTTTTTCAAAGTCAGAGGTTTGCATACAACAAGATTACTATGACTTTAAACAGTTTGTGGAAGCTCATATTATGATCCCATGTCTCCGTTAGCTTCTGTTAATTCGGTTAATTTACAACATTTGAATTAAATCGAGGCTCAGCTATGGATGTATTTTATGGCAACACCTCAACCTGGGTAACCTGGTGCACTTTACCAAACACTTGGAATCATGAAGAAATAATTATTAGATTGGATCTGATTATTTTGAATTATTGAAGAAACATCTGAAGACATTATCCACTGAGTTAAAGCTTGGGCAACAATTGGTCCTCCAATTGGACAATGACCCCAAGCAAATCACCAAATTAGTTACAATGTGTCTGTAGTACAACAAATCAATGCTTCATAGTTGCCATCACAAAATCCTGATCTCAAGAAATTTGTGAGCATGCCTGAAAAGGTTTATGGGAGCAAGTGACCAAATAACCTGACTGAGTTGCATGAAGAAAATTTCAGCATACTATTGTAAGAAGCTTGTGGATAGAGACCCAAAACATTCCATCCAAGTCATATAGTTTAAAGGACATTTCTACCAAATTCACTTTTGCAGCAGGTTTTGAGTGGCTGTAGAGAGAACTAACCTTTAATAAGTAAGAATTATTGTACAATAACTTAAAAAATCCCAAAGAAGTAACAGCACAATGTTCCTATAGGCATGGACACCTCTCTTATTATAAAACACATTCGCTATGCACTACTTCTACATATATTTGAGAGCATACAGAAATACTTGATGAAAAACTTATACTGCGAATAAGACACAATGAGGATTTGAAGAGAACCCAACAGGTTGATAAACATGTAAAGTTTTACCTCTGTGCTGCTGATTATCTTTGGAATACAATTATTTATTACTCCATGAGGTTTTCTATTGAGAATTAGGAGCTGTTTGACGCAACACTGAGCTTCTCCTGCATTCTGCTTTCTGTCAAACGTTTACTGTGTAGGAATAGAAGCACAGAGGGACAGTAAGTGAGAAATGCCACAGGACATAACAAAAACATCTCCTCACACTGTTTCCACAAGCAACACATTCGTCCCCAGTGCCAGTCAGCCAATAACCTGTAGATCATCCTAAATGGAAAGCTTGTAAAGAGGGGTAGGGAAAGAGATGATCAACACCTGGATCTGTGTGCCATATATGATGGAGGGGAGTGTTATGGAGACAACAGGTAAACGGTGGAGGATAAAGTTAGTTGAGAAGGATAGGCTTTAAGGCAGTGGACAGAAAGGTGACAGCTTTGGCAGATAAATACATGGAGCATGTCAGGGAGATGGACGAAAGAGGTGCACTGACAGAAAGTGTTGGAGAGAGAGGCATGTACTGCAGATTACTCAGAAGGGGAGCCTCTGGGATCCACTGCATCCAATCTGCATGGTGCTCTCTATGAACATAGTTCACCCCTGTACAGGTAGAGAAAAAAAGCACGAGGTTAAAATGACACGAATTGCCTCTCACAATGGGGAGCTCATCTGCGTCTTAAAGCATGAAAAATGTTTTATAAAACTATGAAACTATGACTCCAACTGAAGTCTACAGTTTGTAAATCCCTCCTAAATTCCTTAATGGACTTTGCTTCCCACTCCTCTCATGGTTGCTATTATCACTATTCCTTGTGCATATTTCTCTATCTGACTTTTTTCCTTCCACTCAATTATCCACCAATATGCTTTAAAGCAGCAATCAGTGCCTAAGCTTCTTTAGCAGTGACCCGTTTTAGTTCACCCTCTTTTCAGAGGGTATCAGTGTCTGCTGGACAACTGTCCTGTCAGTCTTCGTCCCTATGATTGTGCAGGTCATAATATGAACATACCAAAAACATTTCTATATTAAAATCTTTTTTGGTTGCTCTTATGTCATTTTTTTTAAGTTTATGAAAAACAGAATTTTGGAGTTTCATTAGCTGTGACTCATATTTACCAAAACGGACACAATAAAAGAATATCATTTTTTTCATGGTATTCTAAGTCATTGAGATGAATCTGTATTAGCTGGTTGCAGAAATTATTTTTGAGGTTTCTACATTATACTTTTGCAGCTTTAGGAAACAAATGAGAAACACAATGATGGGAAATATTTTTTACAATTCAATTCAATTCAATTCAATTCAATTCAGTTTTATTTATATTGCGCCAATTCACAACACATGTTGTCTCAAGGCACTTCACAAAAGTCAGGTACATACATTTCAATTAATCCCAACCATTGAACAGTGCAGTCAGAGTTAGTTATTTATTCAAAATGGATAAAAAGTTTTTCTGTCTAAGGAAACCCAGCAGATTGCATCCAGTCAGTGACTTGCAGCATTCACTCCTCCTGGATGAGCATGTAGAGACAGTGTACAGTCACTGGCGTTGACTTTGCAGTAATCCCTCATACTGAGCATGCATGTAGCGACAGTGGAGAGGAAAAACTCCCTTTTAACAGGAAGAAACCTCCAGCAGAACCAGGCTCAGTGTGAGCGGCCATCTGCCACGACCAACTGGGGCTTTGAGAGAACAGGCATCAGCAGATAACCCAAAACTTAACTTGAAAATAACTTGACCTAATATGTTTCTGTAAACTCTCCAGTATTGTTGCGGTAAAGCCAACGGTCCACCAAGTGCAATGGAAAAAATTAATAGATCCGAAAGCCCCTCCACACTAGAAAGAGTGAAAAGAATGACAATCATCCGTCTTTCACTTGGGATTTCCTGGTACTCTACTCTCAGTTCAAAACATGCTGCCCTGCTTATATCTAAACTAAGACCTTATCTCTTACTTGAACAACAGGCGGAAACAATCCTGGAGATTTTCTAGAATCCTCAATTTCTGTGATGAGAATAGACGGTTTGCTTCAAAGTTTCCCAGCAGATTGATTTCATAGCTCTAACCTGTTTCACTTAGTAAGGTTATTTGACAGCTGTTTTAAGCAGAACAAACTAAACGTTAAAGCAGACACTCAGCAGTGTCATTCATTGTTGGCAATAAAAACTGTGGAATCATAAGCAAGAAAAAAATCATGGCTAGTATTTTTTGCACCTCCTCTGGCTACTCCCACAGCTTCATTTATTTGAAGCATGAACTTCAGTCATAAAAAGATAATATACTTTATCATTTAGGTTCCATCATTCTTGCACAGCAGCTGAGTGGTCAGCTTTGCAGGTTTATGTACTATTTTTTTCAGTTTCTGTTAAATCTAAATTAAGGCTACACATTTGTGCAGTTGTACGTTCTGTTGCCTTGCAACTATAAAAAGTATATTTAATACATGCGTAAAGGTTGTTTTTTTCAATAGGTACTTTTAATATGGCAAACCAGCCTCATCAGAATGCATATTCTAATTTATTTAATATAACTGTATGTAAAGGCATGTCGTTCAAGAAATTATGCAGTCGGAAGTCTGAATATATATAGTAAATATTGAATATATTGTATTCTTTTTTCTATCTCTTCATATTTTCTGGCTGTTCCTCATCTTGTACTAGCAAACTATCTGCGTCATTCTGTGACATCATTTCCCATATATGATAGGAGTGATTGTTTTCGACAAACATCCCATCTATTCGACTTATCTTTGTCCGCACCCATAAAAAGATAAGTTTATTTTACATGTTCTTCCTCATCTATGTTTATTTTGTTGTAAAAAAATGTTATGGGGCAAAACCTTTGAGGCGTACAGAAGGAACGGCGCATCCTATGGTTGCTGTATACAATGGTTGCAGAATTAGGTGTATGTAGGAACATTAAAAATTGCATAGGTTTTTGTTTTGTTTTTGTCTTTCTTGGAGATTTTATTTAAACTGAATTTAAACTCCATCTGGTCTGTTTTCAACCACCAAAAGGAAAATCCTTTTTAAAACAAAAATTACAATTTGTCCTTGTTTTTCATTCTGGTTTCTGATGAGAAAATCCAGTATCCAAAACACGCACAAACTGTGCTGAATGGACCTTCTGCCTGTCCTTCCACGTTGGTTTGAAAACCTTCTGTGCTTATTTGGAGAGCAGAGCATAATGAGAGCTTCCTTTTTCCTGCTGATAGAAATGTAAAATAAAGAAGGGATTAGAAATCAAACTTCTTTCTTGATTACTAAAATGAACATATATGCTTTAGTAAGATTATTCACTACATTTCCCAGAGAGACAGCCGACATGCGTTTAGCATCTCATGAATGAGAAACTCTGGGTAACAAATTGTGGTCAATAAGCAGCGATGGGGCTGATCCGACAGACATTTTCATCATTCAAAACTTCACCACCGTGAAACTTTAAAAAGCAAAATTATAACTATAGAAAAGTTTAGTCATTCAAATTAATGTCTTCTACCAAACCTCTTTATAATTTGTTTTGAGCTGATGAATCTGTAGCTCAGGCTCTGAGGATTGGATCTTTTTTGTGCTTGTTAATTTGCTAATTTCATTTAAGTCATTCTATAAGCTCACACGTGTGTTACAGCTGATTGCTGCTTTTAATGGGAGCAGTACAGCATAAGAAGGTCATCACAGAGATTTTCTCTACCCACAACAAAGATGTCTAACTATACTAACAGGGATGTTGATCGATAAATCTAATTGGAAGGTGCAATAGTGGGATAATGAGTGCATATCTAAATTAACATGTATCTTAGCAAATATTCTCTTTTGTATTTAGCTTTTAATTATGCATATGTCTGTGAACGGATTTATCAGAACATCCTACAGAAACTTCACCTAAAGCAGATTTTCTCCCAAAATAATAAACAGATTATAATAGGTAATATTTCCCTTAGGTTGTGGAGCAAACAAAAGACCATACAATTTCTTCAGACTCATGTGCCAATAATAAACTGAGGAACTGTTGCTGGTCTTCTAAAGGGAAACCATTCCAATCAAATGCATTTCAACCTCTGATTAAGCTAAACCAATAATTCTTTCTTTACTGGATTAGCATAAAAATGTAAAAATCCAGTCTTAAATTTTACTACATTAATTCAGTGTGGAAAACATTTCCATGTTAAATAATTAATTTAAGATCAATGTAACTGTTTGTTTTTTAAGTATTTTTTTTATTTATACTTTACTTATTTAAGTTCTTACTAACTGCTAGTTAGTAGTGCATGACTTTCTGTTTCCCTGGAGTATAAACATGGTGTGACACAAAGGCCCATTTTTGTTGCCACTGGCCACTAAAGACTATCTTGCTACTGTGAACAGTGAGAAAGATGAAGAGGGACAAGAAACACCCTTCCAAAGCTCACTGTTAGAGAACTGCAGCAAAGAGTGGCATCTTGGGGTTAATAAGTTTCCATGTCAACCGATTGTTTAGGAGTTTGGGATTGATGCCAGATTAAATTGTCTAAAATTGTCTAATATTTCAAACATAAATATGTAAAGTTTGCCAAACTCTAGTCTACAAGGGCTTTAACAAGAACCATGTGTTTTCGAAATATAAGACAAAGATAAAGCTTTTCAGGAAAAAAACACTCTAGGTTTGGTGTGAAATAATATTTATGTGGAAAAGCACCCTGTGCCCACTGTTAGGTCTGGTAAAGGCTTTGTGATGTCGATTTGTCCTGTTTCTCCTTCAAAGACCCCAGGAACCAAGTTAGAGTCCACAGCATCACAAAATTAAAATACTACGGCCCTAATATTTTCTGGTTGGCGGCAGATGCTCCACGGCACCAATCCTCTCTGATCCTGTACTATTCAGGAGTGTCAACTCTTCTGAATAAAACATAAATGGAAATACCACTAAATTCCTTTTCCTGTAGCCGCTCTTCTTCGTGCTTAATTGGTAGTTCTTCTATTGTTGTACCATAGTGTCGTTTGTGGTGGTAAAATGGTTAAAAATAGATGTAGTAAGTACAACAAAGTTTAGTTGCAATAATGTTTCTAAATTTATTTCAGTATGTTGGTTCTTGGAAAGCCTGGTATTTACTTGGGTGTAATTACAGAGCTTGAGAACCACTGATCTAGAGACCGTGCAAAGAAGAATTATCATAGATCCCTCTTTTTGCTCCACCATGGTGAAATTTTGAAGAAGAAGAAATTCTGTTGTACTGGCAAGACAGGGTTTGCATGACATATTGACAGCAGGGATACCAAAAACCGTCCCAGTGTTGATTTGCTTATTTCTTAACAAGGACTTTCCTCCTCAATTTACAAATGTGCACATCTTTTTTAGGGGCACCAAAAAAATATGGCCGGCACTGTGTGTCAGTCAGAGAAAACCATAATAGATACAGAAGACAGCTCTTCAGTATGTCATTTTCTGAGAAATCTCCTTCTATCCCCCAATTTCGCCTGTTTAGGGAACCCTGGTAGCCAGAACTAACCCAGCTGTCATACAGTCAGCACATTTTTAGTCTGTGAAGAGAAAACACCGTTGATAGAACTCAGACAAATACATCACCAATTATCCTGCAAGTTTCAATGTTTGCAACATTTTTTTAAAGTATAGTTGTCTGCACTGCTGATGATACTTAGTAGAAACCACACAGAAGGAGAAAGTGAGAGGATTCAATGAAAACTTACCCTCTATGCCAGTTTTTTTTTTTCGACATCGCCGTGATTGCTGTCGACTGTGGATCGGGAATAACGCACACCAGCTGCAACTTGTATCTGTACAGCATTTTTAGTCTTCAACTCGCCTCAACTCACAGTTTCCATAGTTACGGGCTGGGAGGAATTGAAGACTGAAAATGACATACAGGACATTTGGTGTTCCCGCTCCCCACTTTTCGCTGTCACTTTCATGCTGCCACAAGGTTGATGGTTTTTGGAATCAAATATCTCTCTAAGGTCAGTCAGAAGCAGTGGTGGTCGGACTTCAGAGTGAAACAGAAACTGACAAGTTGACAGTGGCTTACCTAAAGAAAACAATGACAGAGTTTTTCGTTTTCCAGCTATCCATCTGTACAATAATGAAACTCTTGACTATAGCTCTGTGGAAAAAGTTTACACTTCGAATCACTATGGAGATAAGATAAAAACAGGGTATTGTATTTTTTTGTACAGTATAAAATCCTTTCTGACAAGCTCTGAAGGGAATATTTTTCTTAAACCTTACACAGCTTTTTGAGCTTAACTTGGACCATAAAGAGATAGTGAAGATTGTGTTATGGGAAAGGTTTTATCCATCTACGCTGGTGGGACAATCTCTGTCATCTTCCATTATGTTTTCTTACTATGATGAACAATATTTCAGGAGGGAAAGAAAACATCTTTAATCATGTGCATAAATTTACTTGTTGGCACAAAGGTATTTTCTTTAGGGAGCAACTTGATAAGGAGGCGTAGAGAGCAAGCGGAATTGGAATTATGAAGAGTACTTCAGGATGAAATCGCAAATTCTAGATTGTTCAAGAAGTCATTAAAAGACTGCAAAGGGGACGCTATTTGTCTGTGAGGAAGATGAGATTTAATTAAATTTTTGCTGTGGGTTTATATCATCAAGACTTATAAGTTTGGCTTCATAACTTTGGTTTCTGTTGTTTTGTCTTACTGGCGGAGATGGTGTTAAGACTTCTAGGGTGACATAATCTTTAATTAAATATGTAAAATCGCTCTGCAAATAACATCGGTAATCTGTGCTGATGGGATAAGTAAATATACTGTACACTGAATTGTTTAAAATAAATGCTCTATTTAAAATATTTAACTACAAACTGTTCCTTTGTGATCTTTGATAAATTATGTACCAACTTGTACAGACTGTAGGTTTCACAAGCTACAGTCCCCCTCAAAAGTAATGTCTGCCGAAGACTAGTTTATGTTGCAGTATAGCCACAACAGCAGTCAGGTACTGTCTGCAATTTTCTGCTGATCCGTTTATCTCATGCAGGAAGTCTTGTAAAAACTTTCGCCCATTGAACATTTTCACATTTTGTCACACCAAACCAGAAACTTTAATGAACTTTATTTGGATAGTAAAAGAAAGACCAACATCAAGTTCTGCATTGTTAGGTGGAAGGAAAATGATTAATGGTTTTGCTAGCAGTAAGGCAAAAGGCCTGTAATAACTCGGGAGGAGCTGCTGGCTGTTATTGCTTAGGTGGGAGAATCTGCTGACAAGACAGCTGGTAGTCATGCCCTCCAGGATCTATCCCTGTATTATCAAAGATTCTCAGTAGTCCTCTCAGAGAGATCCTAACTAACCCAAAATTTACTGACTGTTTAGTGGATGGATCCCTGCACAATCGAGCTGAGGACCCCTGATTCAGACCCTCTGAGTCCAATCTGACTGATCTTTGTGTGATCTTTCAAAGAAGAATTCGCAAAAACAAATGATAAAAATATATTTCTGGTTGTTAAAATTTTTGAATACCATGTGTCATTTTCCTTTCAGCTCACAACTGTGCACTACTTTCTATTGATATTTCAACATAGAAGTTAAATAAAATATATTGAGGTTTGTAGTTGTGAAGTAACAAAATGTAGAAAAATTATGCCAAGGCAATGAAAGTTAAACATGTAGTTAAACTATTTGATGCATCAAAATAAAGGTAGCAATTTTAAATAAATAGGTGCCTGGTACTTAAAGGGGACCAATGAGGGTATTTATGGGGTATTCACAGGAGGATTTACAAGTACAAGTACGGCTAGGCTGTGTTACAATGACCCTGGATTTGTAGTGTACTTACATAACTGACATGGCAACACTGCGTAAGCATTCTTATTAATGGGTCAATGATGGTCAGTAAATGTGATTTAAATTCATCAGATCTTTGCTCTAAATAGATAAATCTAATTTTCTGAATGTAGAATCTTGGATCTGTTGCAACCATTGTTTCTGACCTTCAAACTATGTGTGGGTTGAATGTGAAACTGCTGGATAAATAAGGTCCAACAGAATGATTGAACAAAAACATATTTGTTTTCATCGGTCACTGGATCCAAATAATAAAAACCAGCAAGCATTGCATGAATGATGTGACATTACTTTTATGGTCTGCTGTGATGAAATATTTCTATTCGAACGCTTTGCACTTCCAGTCCCATGTATACATAATGTTAATCAGATGTGTTTCCCTTACATGTGCCACTGGAGCTGGGGTCAGAGGAATTACTGAGAAAATACATGATGTTTGTGTGTGTTTCCCAGCTCTGTCAGCTTTTCTGGATTTTATGTTGTCACCCTGTCTCTACGGCCCCTCACTCATAACAGCATGAGCTGGCCTGGATTAAATAGTTTATTTTCTATTGGCCCCAATAATTTGTCTGTTCACTGGCAACTTTTGACAGAGGTATACTTTTGTGGCTTATCCTGTTGTGCTGTTGTCCCTCCACATGATTATTAACATCAAACTTGAAACACAATTTCTATTTCACCTTTTTTTCCATAATCAAACAAAGTAACTGGATCCAGATATAAAACAAGGTTTTCTCATTTTTTTTTTCTTTTTCTAAATGGTTTCACTCAGACATTTAGTGATCCTATCCCAGCAAAGCAAATATCTCATTATAGGGTAAACAATGTTATGTTTTAGAAATGTCTTAAAACATCTTACAATCTACCCATATATGCTGTTTACTGGCAGAGAGGAACAGCTCTCACTCTTTTCTAAACTGGCACTTGGCTTGCAGTAAGCATTGATGTGGTTATCCATAGTAGAAATCTTTGAATCTGTCATAAGATTTTTCTTTTTCCAGGTCAGAGTGATTTTTTGCAGCTTTCTCCCTCTTCTTTTTAACATCTGTGATTTGCCCAGTCATGGTGTTGATCATTGTTTGTTGACCATTGTTTGTTGAACCATCAATCACTTTGTTTTTGCATATTCCCCAGTGCTAAAGCTGCAGAGTTTTGCATTTTCAGAACGAAATGTAATGTAATGTAAAAAAAAGATGTTGCAACTGTGGCTTGAGAACAACCTCGGGGTAAGACCAAACATCAAGACTTTAGAAATGCAGTTGAGATCTGGTCTAGAGTCCGACAACATTACTCCCTAGAGATTTAAAAGAGCTATGTGGTGATTGGACTCTTGCTGTTATTATCCACAGTGGAAAATGAGTAGTTGTCAGCACAAATCAGATAAATGTCGGTAGATGTCAAAAACTCTGCTCTAGTTCTGACCAGTATGGTTACTGTGATGAACACAGGTGTGCAATAGCACTCCATTTTCTTAATTATTGAAGACACTGGTAAAACAACACATGTTCTTAATCCATAAACGTAACACTTCCACAAAATGTCCTCAATGGTCTGGCTGCTGAATCCATGTAAGTTATCTAAGAGAAGTTTAGGGTTGCCTATGATCTGTCCCCCTTAGCCCTGTGTTGTTCCATATCTGTAAACAAAGATTTTGCATATGACAAATTTAGGAATAAACAGTTGTTTCACAATCCTGCGGCGTCAACTGTAGAAACACAGATTTTGTGTGGGTGATGAGAAAGCTGCCCTTCACCGATTTAGTTTCACAAATCTTACTTATATGGTAGTCCACATTCTGTTTAATAAAGGTATACCTCCAAAGGCTCTCATTGTGTCAAAACATGTTTTAAAATTATTATCTGGTTTACATGGAACGGTTGAAATGCATATTGTGAATTGCTTTGTTAGCACTGTCAAGATTTGTAGTTCTCCTTTCAATCCTTATGTTTGTCATAAAAGTCCCCTTTGTCATTGCCATGCCCTTGATGCACTTTGTATGGTGTAGCTTATATATGATGCTTTCCGGACCGTGGTAGTTGATGAGCGAGAAATACTACCACCTCAAGACACATCCTACCCTTGTACAGCCACAAGTGTTTTAAAAAAACTAATATAAACCATGATGCTTAAAAGTTAGCAAAATCTCACCATGGTTTAAAAAGCAACTGAAAATGAGAAAAAAAGACATCTAAATCTAAAAATGGCCCTTTTTTAACTATATATTATGTGTTAAAGCTACATAAATATTGCAAAAATGGTAATGTAATTTCTAAAAATGTGTACCTAATCTGCTAAGGTTGAAGGGAAATTTAATATAACATAATATATTTAAAATATGTTTAAAACTCGCACTCGTACTCGTACTCGTCGTCTTCCGCTTATCCGGAACCGGGTCGCAGGGGCAGCAGACTCAGCAGAGACACCCAGACGTCCCTCTCCCCAGACACCTCCTCCAGCTCCTCTGGGGGGAGTCCAAGGCGTTCCCAGGGCAGCCGAGAGACATAGTCCCTCCAGCGTGTCCTGGGCCGTCCCCTGGGCCTCCTCCCGGTGGGACGTGCCAGGAACACCTCCCGGGGAAGACGTCCAGGAGGCATCCAGTATAGATGCCCGAGCCACCTCAACTGGCTCCTCTCGATGTGGAGGAGCAGCGGCTCTACTCCGAGCCCCTCCCGAATGGCTGAGCTCCTCACCCTATCTCTAAGGGAGTGCCCAGCCACCCTACGGAGGAAGCTCATTTCAGCCGCTTGTATCCGGGATCTCGTTCTTTCGGTCATGACCCAAAGTTCATGGCCATAGGTGAGGGTAGGAACGTAGACCGACCGGTAAATCGAGAGCTTCGCTTTTCGGCTCAGCTCTCTCTTCACCACAACGGACCGGCACAGCGCCCCCATTACTGCGGCAGCCGCGCCGATCCGTCTGTCGATCTCCCGCTCCATTCTTCCCTCACTCGTGAACAAGACCCCGAGATACTTGAAATCCTCCACTTGAGGCAGGAACTCCCCTCCAACCTGAAGAGGACAAGCCACCTTTTCCGGTTGAGTACCATGGCCTCTGACTTGGAGGAGCTGATCTTCATCCCAGCCGCTTCACACTCGGCTGCGAACCGCCCCAGCGCATGCTGTAGGTCTTGGCTAGAGGGGGCCAGCAGTACCACGTCATCTGCAAAAAGAAGAGACGAAATCCACTGGTCCCCAAATCAGACCCCCCCCGGCCCTTGGCTGCGTCTAGAAATCCTGTCCATAAAAGTTATGAACAGGACCGGTGACAAAGGGCAGCCCTGCCGGAGTCCAACATGCACCGGGAACAGGTCCGACTTAGTGCCGGCAATGCGGACCAAACTCCTGCTCCGTACAGGGACCGGATGGCCCTTAATAAAGGGCCTCCGATTCCATACTCCTGGAGCACCCCCCACAAGGCATCACGAGGGACACAGTCGAATGCCTTTTCCAGGTCCACAAAACACATGTGAACCGGTTGGGCAAACTCCCATGAGCCCTCGAGTACCCTGTAGCGGGTATAGAGCTGGTCCAGTGTTCCACGGCCGGGACGAAAACCACACTGCTCCTCCTGAAGCCGAGGTTCGACTATCAGCCGGACTCTCCTCTCCAATACCCTGGCATAGGCCTTACCAGGGAGGCTGAGGAGTGTGATCCCCCTGTAGTTGGAACACACCCTCCGGTAAGAAGGGGGACCACCACCTAGGGTGTCCTGGTGCCAAGTGCACTGACGAACACCCTTATGCTTGAACATGGTGTTCATTATAGACAATATGTGACTAGCACAGAAGTCCAATAACGAAACACCACTCGGATTCAGATCGGGGAGGCCATTCCTCCCGATCCCGCCTCTCCAGGTGTCACTGCCATTTCCCACGTGGGCGTTGAAGTCCCCCAGCAGAATAATGGAGTCCCTGGGAGGGGCACTATCCAGCACCCCCGACAGGGATGCCAAGAACGGACGGGTACTCTGCACTACCACTCGGCTCGTAAGCCGAAACGACAGTCAGAGACCTGTCCCCAACCCGAAGGCGCAGGGATGCGACCCTCTCATCCACTGGGGTAAACCCCAACACGAGACGGCTGAGCTGGGGGGCAACAAGCAAACCCACCCAAGCACGCTGCCTCTCCCCGTGGGCCACTTCAGAGTAGAAGAGAGTCCAGCCCCTCTCGAGGAGATGGGTTCCAGAGCCCACGCTGTGCGTGGAGGCGAGCCCGACTATTTCTAGAAGATATCTCTCGACCTCCGCACAAGCTCAGGCTCCTCCCCTCCCCCCAGCGAGGTAACATTCCACGTCCCTAGAGCCAGCCTATTCATCCGGAGATCGGGCCGCCAAGATCTCCACCTTCGTCCGCTGCCCAATCCTCTTTGCACCGGTCCCTCATGGTTCCCCCTGCAGTGTGTGGGCCCACTGGGGGATGGCCTTGCATCTCTCGTTCGGGCTTGGCCCGGCCGGGTCCCGCAAGGAGCAACCCAGCCACCAGGCGCTCTGCGACGAGTCCCAACCCCAGGCCTGGCTCCAGGGTGGGACCCCGGCTCCGACGTACCGGGCGACGTCACGTGCCTTGATATTCTAGTCCTCATGAAGGATTCTTGAAAGGCTCTTTGTCTGACCCATCACCTAGAGCCTGTTTGCCATGGGAGACCCTACCAGGGGCATTTAAGCCCCAGACAACATAGCCTCTAAGATCATTTGAACACTCAAACCCCTCCACCACGTTAAGGTGGCAGTTCAAGGAGGTTTTAAACTATGTTTAAAACTTAGTTTTTGAATTAAAAAAGCTTGAATTGTTGAAATGCTTAAATTTTCTCTTCACCCAAACTAAAACAAAGAGAAATAGCTTATAAAATTGATTGATTTAAGGATCCCAGGCCCATTCCAATTGCCAATTCAAAGAAAGTTAGCTTCCTATTTTAAGAGGACGTATGAAAAGATGAAATGAGACAGAGTGTGAATTTAACTATCAGCACCTCAGATAATGAGTGCTTTCTTGAAATGGCAAAAAGTGTGTGGTCTGAAAAGCACGGGATACCATGAATTTGGTGGAATGACATCAAAGGTTTTGATCAGTTAACACCAAAACATATTAGACTTGTTTAGTGAGACCTGGGATATATGGAACTGGGATGAAATTTGTCTTGTTAACAACATCAAATGTCAGATTACTGGACTGGGATTCTTCTCTGCAGTGTGTTTTTATCAGCACAATTTTTTACCAAATACAAATAGTCATACACCAGCCCGTTCACATATTTACTCACACGTGCATATACCAAAAAACCTTGCCAGAATATTTAGAAATGACTCACCTATATCATATCAAACCAACTTGAACACATGAGAAAAGGCTGGTGTCAGTGGCACAGGTCCCTCCATCCTGACAGCAATGCCTAAGAGACCTTAGCTAGAATCCTCCCTCTTTGCCTCTCACCTGTTTATTCATGAAGACATAGATGACCGGGTTGATGACTGTGCTCATTTTGGCCAAAACTGAGGGAATGATGCTTGCTTCGGGCGTGACAAGGCCAGGCGGCCCGAAGGTGGCCAACAGGGCCATGATCCCGTATGGTAGCCAGCACAGTAGGTAACAGATCACCATGATCACCACCATGAACAAGACACGCTGCTCACGCTTCTTGCTCAGCGATGCATTGATCCCACTCACCTACAGACAGCACAAGAAAAGAGAGGGGAAAGAGAATCAGGGTTAAGGACATAAGAGACTCTTAAGATGACACAGTTTGTCCTGACATTTAGGTTGTGATATCTGGATCTCTCCTACTTGCCAGAGGTGTTACAGGAAAAAAGGTTGATCTGAGTAAAAAAAGGAAAGATAAGAAATGCTGAAGTGAGGGAAAAAGGGGGCTTGTGAGGAGGATAAAAAGCAGAAATGAGAGATGTGAATCAAGAGGATTGACATTAATAACTCTAAAGAGTGATGAACTGCGAGTGACAGGAAATCACTCAGAATACTTTATTGTCCATCTTATTTGAATTTGTTTGGCAAAAATGTTTTTTTCAGACCTTAGGCATGACTTACTCATTCTTCCTCATTCTTCAGTCAAAGGGCATGAAAGACGTCATACATTTCTCAGGTTTAGTCGTAGTGGGTTAAATGCTGTCGGATTCTTATAAGCTTTCTGAAGACTCAGATGATATTTTTGGTATTAGCTCTTTACAAGTGCCACTATTTATAAAGTTCGGCCGCTGTTTATAAGTTTGGATTAGTGCGGTTAACATTAATAACTGTAAACAGCAGTCTGGATGTGTAATCCCTTTATAAATGTAGACCCTTACCTTATTTTATAAGGTTTTAAAAAGGCTGCCGAGATTTCCAAATTCTGCATGTTCCAGGACAGACAGCAGGTGCATTGAGCCTTTCTGTTATCTGTTATCCTTCCTGTTATCTACCTACTCTTTCCTAACTCAATGAACAATTCGAGAGGCAGGTATGTCCTGTGCCAGACAAGTACTGTACATGAAAAAGTTGGGTATGACAAGAACTGTCAGGATCTGTGCTTTGTCTGTTTGTTTTGGTGCGTTTACTGTGCTTAGCCCCTAGTTGGCGTGGAACCTGGAGGAGAGGTGACAGGTGTTCATCATTCCCTTGATTACCTGCTGAGGAGTATATTACGAGGAGGCTGCCAGCAACTCACTGCCAGAGTGTTGTCCTTTAGTGGTACAGCTCAAGCCACATTATCTTGTCTTGTTCTTGCCTTGAACTCTAGTAATTTGAATTTGTTACCTTGCAGGATTACCTAAACCTGACCTTGCCTTTGTGTGGATCTCTGCCTGGATTACTCACTTCTGGAAAGAAGCTATCCAGCTCCATGATCAAAGACTCTAGCCTTTCGTTACTTCATTGGACCACACCGGTTGGCAGCCTCCTGAATTCTTCACTCCTTGGATCAACCCTCAAGAACCCTGTCCACCCTCCTCCTTCCACTGCACCCACTTCCGAAACCCTGGACCATCTTATCATCCTGACACACCATTATCCACCATTTTCTGTCTCAGGGGTAAACAGCTATTTGGTCTCTCTGCACCACCCTCTGGCGGATCATTCCACCAACCCAGTAAGGCTGAATTATTCTTTAAGTATTGGCCCTAAAGTATTCCCTACTCACCATCCTGTTTATTTTACAGTTGGTTTCCTGGTTCCAGTTCCCCAGCACATTTCACTACTCTGTAAATAAACACTTTACCGTAAAACTCTGTCTCCTGGATTGCTTTCTGCATTTGGGTCAAATCTGTTAAAAACATTATGACAAGAACAAAGCAAGTACAAGATTACCCAGGATGGAAATGACTGGCACCTGCAAAAAAAAATATCTATTGTAGCCTGAAGGAACATCTGACATGCCTCCTTAGATGATACAGTTTCCGTTGTAATAGCTAATCACACCTTTTGTTCCTCCTTTGTCTGTCTTTGTGAACACATTACTGAAAATAGCTTTGATTTGAGTTTTCTTCTTTCAGTAACAACCTTCATACTGAAGAGTGTATTGGATAAGGGGACCTAGAATATCTTAGGTATGATGCACTCACTGATCTAAAACATATTGGATTTTTGAGTTTCAAGCTGAAAATCAGTCGATTCCAGCTATTAGCCGATTTTTTTGATGCCTCTCTAATCATTTACTATGAATCATTCCTATGCAATCAAAGAAACATTCTGTGCATTTTACAAATGCCCTGTAAGAATTGTAGTTTGTCAGTTGGTGAGGGTGATGCTGTATTTGTGGTAGGTTTATGAGAAGTTCACTAAGGATGTAGAACTACAGGGATTGCGAACTAGTGGGTAAATGCCCATTTGAAGCACTAGTTGGTTCCAAAATCTACCCTCATGTCCAGGCGGCGGATTTTGTGTGACTGGGATATATAATAAAAACCTGGTTCAGCAGGAAAATATGATGTGGAGTGGCAAAATGGGCCGCCAGTCATGTAAATCAGAATCAAGGGTTTCTCAGAATATGGACCAGCGGTTGCAACTGGTACATGGAATGGTACTTGAAATTTTCAGTAATGGGTCTGATATTATATCAGCTCAATATAGCTGGACATAACGCCAATCACAGTTTAGGCTCTGTACCAACCCCTTATTTACGGATGTCCTTCCTCCTTTCCTAGAATGGTTCAGGATGAGCACTGTTGGAATTTGCCACTTCTGACAGGACTGATGTGATTTTGCATTAAACAGACAAATATTACTATAACTGTGCATATGTTGCACCAAATAGTAAGAGATTTTAACCCTTTAAGTGATAGCTGACATTTTGTTGGATGTAACAAAGGATCCTGGAGTAGGATAATGATGACCAGACATTAAATAGTAGCTGCAAGCCATGTTCAAACCCAGGGGTTAGAGGATAAAGGGCTTTACAAGTACACTTGGTGCAACATTACCTTGAACATATAATAAATGACATCCTGAATAAACAACATTTTCAGAACTGGTGGTGTTTATTTGACGACCAGGAATTTGTGTCCTCATTAAACCATCCTGACGAAATCACATCTAAGGATAATGAGTCCATTATCCAAAATCCTAACTGTTTTAAAAATAGCAACGATTACACACTAATCTTTATTAAACTGGAGTTTCTCCTGATCAGGCTGAAAAACATAAGCTTAACTGAGCTGAAGCTGAAAAAACAGAAGTTTAACACACAAACTATGACATAAAACATTTTCACACTCAAAATACTTTTTCTCTCCACAATTATATGCCTCTCTCCATTTGTGTCTCTGCCTGATGGCCATTTCTGTCACTCACTTTCTTTACCACTTTGACAGCCACTGGCAGGGCTCATCCTCCAATAAAATCTCCAGTCGTGTCATACTTTGTTTTATTTAACGTTACCAAAGTCTGGGGCTTGCTTTCTAAGAAACAGTCCTAATTCCAAAGACAAGCAAAACACAAATTGAAAAAAAGGCAAATGATTTTATCATCTGAAAAAAAAAAAAGGAAATCCAAAATGAACCTCATCCCTCTGGACATATTATCAAAAACAAATGTCTTTACAGCTAAATCTCAATGCTTTGAGTTTTATACAGACATAGAATATACTCTAATAAATGTAGAACGGCCTTGAAAAAAATATATTTTATTGCAGTAGAATATCTTTTTCAAAAAAGACAAATCCAGCCTTTAATTTGAGTGCATTTATTCAATGGTGAAATACAATTTCACGCTGAAAGATTGTAACAAGGCTATAGGAGGGGAAATTATGAATTGTTCAGTCGATTTAAAATTAGTTTGCCTGAATATTTTTCAATTTATACTTTAACTTTACCCCCCCCACACACACACACACACCCACCCCCCTAAATTGTTAATTAAACAACACATACTAGGTTGAGTCTGTTCAGCGGCCAACACTCCAAGGCACTACACTCTACTATTCTTTTCGACCCTGTTCTATTGAGAAGTGTCAGTGCCTCTAATAAAACTACCCACCGCTGAAATCTGTAGTGTACTTCATGATGATTTGTCCCACGTGTGTTAAAGGGGCCAATTAAATAAGGTCAGCTGATGCAATACACGACAGCTTTTCCAATGTATATTACTCTTTACAGAGCCGATATTTTCTGTTCTGCCATCACAAATAGAAACATGTGCTACTGGGACTTTAGCTAGAACCATGTGCTTTAGTCAGATGATACTAAAGCCTGATTCATATCTCCTATTCTTCTCTACTATATGCTGGACCACATAGCTTGTGTGATTTATAGGCATAATGTGCATCAATATCCCCAGTCCTACTGAAAAGAGAACACCATAAGAGAGGACTCAGGGCTATAGTCGACCTATTGAGCGCAGTGAAATGGTCAAAGATTCCTCTCTCTGTGTGCTCCAACCTTGTGAAATATTAAAGCACAAGACTAAATGCTGTCCTATTGGCAACTGTTGGTGGTACAAAGTACTGACATTAGGGGAAGCAATGATTGTCCCACTGGTCATTTAAAAAAAAAAGTTATTTCTTTATTTTGCTCCCAGAAAATAAATATATATACCTATATGTGTATTTACACCATTGTTGCTGCTGTTACACCTGCTTCCAGATGTTCTAAGACTTTGATTTGACAGCATTGTGACGGATGATAGCTTGCCTCAGTTCCCATTTTAATTAAAAGCCTGTAGACCACATTTGGTTCTGGATGCCTATCTTGTCATTCATCCTTGAAGCTTTTAGCATTCATACAAAGAGTTCTGCTTTCATCAGACAGGTGTGTTTGTATTTCTTGAACAGTAAGTCCCTGTACAAATAAATACTCCTCCATTGTGGCAGACTAATCAAACTTTGCCAGGGACTGACATCCCCTTCACATTTTTCTCATCTACCCCCAAGAGTCTTCAAGAACCTTGTGAAGTGGAGATTTTTGTTCAGAAAAATGTATGTGTGGAACAACTCCTTCAAACTCTCAAGTTTCTTTGAAAAACTAAGTACAAAAGGTTGAGTGCAGCTGCTAATTTAGCCAGTTTGTAAAACTGACAAAATTAGCATATTTAGTCAGTTTGGATTTATAATGTTGGATCTAGTTAATCTGATATATAATGTCAGCTATGGTGGGTTCAAGTCAAAAGAAAACTAGCATCCTCACTTGATGAATTTCAACACTAAAGTGGAAATAAGATGCAGCCTCCCAATTCCCTTTTAGCTAATATTGTTGATTTATAAGGAAAGACATAAAATAATTATGTGATTTACATTACATGAAAGATATAAGATAATTATGATTACCACATGTTATGTAAAATTCATCATTCAAAATATACCAAGGATGGATGAATGGATGGATGGATGGATGGATGAATGGATGCCTGTCTCCAGGTGCCATCAGGTGAGAGGCTGGGTACACCATGAACAGTTCACCAGTTCATCATAATGTTAATTTTATACTTATTACCTCTAATGTAATAAATATATGTACAGCAGGATTTTTTACATCAGGATTTTTGAATTTGAACAACAGCCTAGGATCCGATGAAATCCACTTCCTAAGATCAGGTTTGCATGTTTATGTAAGTTTGGACTTCCGGTGCAGCAGAGACAATGTAATGTTGGAGAATTATTACTCCATTATAGTGAACTATTATGTTTAGCTGCTAAAGGTTTCATATGATGTTTATGGTGGATTATATTCAATGAATGATTTTTTTTTTCCATATTATTAATTTGAGGATTACATTGGTTAATTGCATAAATGCTTCATAGGCTAAACAAAACTGTCCGATTGCAGTAGTCTGAATGCTATGGGAGACATGAGTAGAAAATATCAAAAAAAACCTACAACTGCCTTATGGTTTGACAGGATAGATTAAGCATAATATTAAAAAAAAAAACTTCTGAAACAAGAAATTTTAAAGACAGCTGGGCCTGAGTTCAGGATTCCTAAAAAGGATGTGTGTTGCTCTTAACCCTCCTAGATCCCTTGAAATTTCTTTCGAATTTTGTCAGGCTGTGAAGAAATTTTAATTTGTCATATATTGTTCCTTTAAGTCTTTCATGTGCCTTTTAAACTAAATAGAGCAATTTGTGTCCCTCTGGCATCGTTTGTGTCATTGATCTCCATTCAGAATGCATTTTTTACACAATTGCAATTTAAAATGTATTGCTTATTCTTTTCCACAAGGTGAAGGTATTGTTGATTTTATAAGATATTATCAGAATCAGTGTTGCTTCGATCCCATGGTCAGTTGGTAACCCCAAACAAATTTTCCTTTTGTACAAGTATGAGTTATTTTTGAATTAAAATGAAAAGTCCTCTGACTACTTCTAAAACTAGCATTTAAGAGGTTAGAATTTTATAAAATTTTTGAACATTTATGTATGATGCGGACTGAAATTAGTAATGGCAGATATATAAAATATAAAAAAAACATGTATAAATAATTGTCCATAACAATTTTTAAAAGATCTCTTTTTGTGTTCAAAGAACACAGGTGGAGCACAAAACGAAGGGATCCCTGAGTGTTAAAACAATGTTACTTATTGAATCTGTGTATGATTTAATTTCTAATAGTTTGCAGTAATCTACAGGCTTCTGAAAAGTCATGGCATTTAGCATGTAAGGAAACTTAAATAATCTGCTTATCGACCTCCGCACAATCTGCTTTTGTGCGTTATTTCACAAAGGACCAAAAACAGGCTTCTTCATGTAGAATGACGAGCAGCTATTAAGTTGATTTTATTTTACAAGGCATGTTATGAAGTTCTACCAAAATCTAAATTGCATTTAAAGGAGGGAAACCCGATGTTGGTGCTCTCCATGCCGGGTTTTTGGACCTCATAACAAAAGATCCGGAAGTGCTCATTTGTGCCACTGTGGAGCGCTACTTCAAGGGGACTGAAGGGGAGATGGGTGGGCCTTGGATCGTTTGGTAAAACTCAGCTCAACAGGCCTCAGAAAATGTGTGACTTCATTCTGGTCTTTGTAGTTTTGCACAATATTGTGCTAGACAGTCTGGTGGAATATGATGCTCTGTAGCATTATTAAGTATTTATCTTTGACTGAAGTTTGCTCATTCAGCTGAGTGGTCATTAAATACTTATTTTTGCCAAGCATTCTATTAAAAACAACAATATATTACACAATATTTGGAACTACTTTATTTGTGTGAAAAATTATGTTTCAGGATGTATATGTGAAAAAAAAAAGTTTTTACTGTTTTTTGTTCATTTATTCCATGGGTAAGCTGTCCAAAGTTAGGGATAAAAAGCGGTGTGGTGTATAAATGACAACCGGTTCCAGCCACCAGACCTATGAGCACTTTATTCTTCATGCACAGGGATTGGCCAGTATTTGTACATTTCAGAAACCGCACGTGTAAATTGTCGTAAAAGTCTTACTGTGGCCAAATCTGCATTTTGCATTAAATCAAATGTTTCACCCTTGTGAAAATAAAATGTTCACCTGTCTGGTTGCTAAAAGCTTTATTTTAATTTTTCTGCCATTTCCACTGGCAGACTTTTTAATTTTGTAGTATCAGGAGAGTTGATGGTTAACAGCTGCTATTTGGGCTCTAATTAAAGGAACAAAATGCAAGAGATCACAGTCAAATTGAGGAAATGGAGAGCAATCACTGTGTTGGCTGGGTGGCTGGCTTACTAACTGCCCTTAAAAGAAACTATTTCACATGCTAATCAGCAATCCCCAAAGGTAAGTAATTAATATTTATGTGTTGTGTCCTTGTGATGGCACATATTAGCACAGCCTTTTAACAAAATGTTGAATACTACAAGCTACAAGCTTAGCAATGAGCATCAAACTAAGAGTCAGCTTTAACAGACCACCCTATAGTGATGTGGAAAAAACTAGGACATCCTATGACAGCCTATGTGTTTCTAATATATTTAGACATATAGTGAATTTAAACAATGCTGAAAAATCAAGTAATATAAAACTGAAAAAAATACCTTTTAATTTTTTCCTTTAAAATTTCATAAAATATGTAATTTCTACTAAGGAATAAATTAGGACACACCCAAATTTATTCTCACATTATGACAAAATCATTACATTCTGATGAGGGTTTGCCCTGTTTAAACCTCAGACATTTAGTCTGGAGAGTTCTTCACTGCGGAAGAGAGAGCGAACACTATGGTAAAGGTCGAAAGAGAT
This sequence comes from Crenichthys baileyi, assembly GCA_036173005.1. Classification (NCBI taxonomy): domain Eukaryota; kingdom Metazoa; phylum Chordata; class Actinopteri; order Cyprinodontiformes; family Goodeidae; genus Crenichthys; species Crenichthys baileyi. Next base: position 530,122 of record JAHHUM010000904.1, read on the forward strand.
GTCTAAGGCATCCAGAAAGAAAGATGTAGTAGCTTTTCAGTCTAATAAGAAATTGAAAAAGATCTAATGCAAATTTAAAACAAGCAATTTTACCCTAGGTAAACAAACAATCTACTAGTAAAGTCAAAAAACAACTGCTAATCCCCCCACATCTGGCCATTTAAGCAAGTTCATCCTGAAAGCAGACCGCAAAAAAGTTAAAAGAAGCCCCCAAAAGCTCTAGGATGTCATCATGGGACCAACAGCAGGCTTTTGCAACTGTTGATATGAAAGTGCATGCCTGTACATTCAGAAGGAGCCTGAAGTTGATCTTTTATGCAAGGTGTGCCAGAAGGAAACCTTTGCTCTTTAACATAAAGACCAGAGTTCCACCATGTTTGAAAAACTCATATTACAAATATCTATCAGGAATTTTCTCTTTTTAAACTCTAAAATTTCCTGGAGGACGGTGATGCTGAGCAGCAGAGTGCTTATTCTGTAGCAGCAAGCTGTCCACTGACAACAGCCTTCTGCATACTATGCCTGTATGTTTAAACTTAACTTAACTTGCCAAATCGAAAAAAAAAACACACCTATTGATATTTTTGAAGCACACGCTAGTATAAAGTTTATGAGAGTTTATGTATTTTTTATTATTTAGGTGTGCAACTTTTGTTTGGCTCTATGTGTATTAAATTAAACTCCAGACCAGCAAAACAGGACCATGGAGTCTGAGTCAGTGAATGGATAGTTTAATCCAGCCTGGTATCCAGGCACGAACTGGCATACAGGACTACTGGGGATTTCCCTGCTGGGCTGGTGGTTCTGCCTGTGGAGGTGCTGTTGCCCTCGACCTAATCGTCATGCAGTATGCTCTTCTCTACCTCTCGTCCCTTCAGTCAGATAGATCTGCTCAGTGCTTGGACGCGGAGTGGACCCTTAAATACATGAGCGAGCGCTACTGGGCCGGCCAGCTGACAGCGAGCAGGGACAAATTTTAAAATTTCTGATTTGTACTATACAATATGTACAGTATATGTACTCAAGCCTGCAGGGGTGGAAAGTAACAATAACATGTACTTTTGTTACTGCGATTAAGTACAACTTGTCTGTACTTTAGCGATTCTGTGTTCTAAGTTCTTATTGCAGTTCATGTTTTGATGTATAGTGGAGGGTTATGGTCTGCCTTTGCTGGCTCGACTGACTGCCACTTACATGTGACAGTTCCTGTCATGTGGGCGGGAGGGGGCAGAGTTGAGCGGCAGGGACCGGAAGAGAATGGGTGTGTGTGTTCGGTTGGAGGGGGACGTGTTCTGTGTTCGTAGCATGTAGGTTATTAGAGGCGTGAGCTGGAGCCTCCAAAATAGCAGCTAATTATTCCAAAATAAACCTGGTTCAGCATGACCTTAACGTCTGCATGAACACCTTTACAGTACTTTCCACTTTTTTAAGCATTCAAAAACTGAACTTTTACATGCGTATGTTTTAATTTAAGTATTATATTTTGTTACGTTGAGTAAACGAAAACAGTTACAGGGGTTGGACAATAAAACTGAAACACCTCGTTTTAGCCCACAATAATTTATTATTATGGTGTAGGGCCTCCTTTTGCGGCCAATACAGCATCAATTCGTCTTGGGAATGACATATACAAGTCCTGCACAGTGGTCAGAGGGATTTTAAGCCATTCTTCTTGCAGGATAGTGGCCAGGTCACCACGTGATACTGGTGGAGGAAAACGGTTTCCTGACTCGCTCCTCCAAAACACCCCAAAGTGGCTCAATATATTTAGATCTGGTGACTGTGCACGCCATGGGAGATGTTCAACTCACTTTCATGTTCATCAAACCAATCTTTTACCAGTCTTGCTGTGTGTATTGGGGGCATTGTCATCCTGATACACAGCACCGCCTTCAGGATACAATGTTTGAACCATTGGATGCACATGGTACTAAGGAATGGTTCGGTAGTCCTTGGCAGTGACGCGCCCATCTAGCACAAGTATTGGACCAAGGGAATGCCATGATATGGCAGCCCAAACCATCACTGATCCACCCCCATGCTTCACTCTGGGCATGCAAACAGTCTGGGTGGTACGCTTTTTTGGGGCTTCTCCACACCGTATCTCTCCCGGATTTGGGGAAAACAGTAAAGATGGACTCATCAGAGAACAATACATGTTTCACATGTTTTCACAGCCCAAGATTTGTGCTCCTTGCACCATTGAAACCGACGTTTGGCATTGGCATGAGTGACCAAAGGTTTGGCTATAGCAGCCCGGCCGTGTATATTGACCCTGTGGAGCTCCTGACGGACAGTTCTGGTGGAAACAGGAGAGTTGAGGTGCACATTTAATTCTGCCGTGATTTGGGCAGCCGTGGTTTATGTTTTTGGATACAATCCGGGTTAGCACCCGAACATCCCTTTCAGACAGCTTCCTCTTGCGTCCACAGTTAATCCTGTTGGATGTGGTTCGTCCTTCTTGGTGGTATGCTGACATTACCCTGGATACCGTGGCTCTTGATACATCACAAAGACTTGCTGTCTTGGTCACAGATGCGCCAGCAAGACGTGCACCAACAATTTGTCCTCTTTTGAACTCTGGTATGTCACCCATAATGTTGTGTGCATTTCAATATTTTGAGCAAAACTGTGCTCTTACCATGTTAATTGAACCTGCACACTCTGCTCTTACTGGTGCAATGTGCAGTCAATGAAGACTGGCTACCAGGCTGGTCCAATTTAGCCATAAAACCTCCCACACTAAAATGACAGGTGTTTCAGTTTCATTGTCCAACCCCTGTATATTAAAATGAAAAAAAAGAGATGGCAGTGATCCATCGACTGGGTTAGTAATCAGATCCCAACATGGAGGCACATCAATAAGACACTAGAGGCTAGAACCCATCAAATACAATTAAAATTGACCTCCAAGAAGAAGAAGAGCCATGGCCATACATCATGGACCAGTTGAACTATAAGTACAAGAAAGGCAACGGCTTTACTATACAGTATAAACTTAGTTTGCCTAAAGAGATCGAACCATTGGCATTTAAAAACGTAACATCGAACCAATGTAAGCACTTGGAGGTAAGTAAATAAAAGATTTTAGAGTTTAGTGAGAAACTGTGCTTATTTTTTTTGGACAGTGGTGCTAGTGTTTTTTTTTAAATAACATTGTAACCGGACTTAATCTAAAACTAAACATATCATAATTTACACTAACCAGATGCACATCTAATTTTTATGGGAGGAGTCAATAAGTGGACAGTATCTGGTATATGTTCAAAACTATGTAAACATGGTTAATACAATTTTAACAATTAATGTAAATAATATAAATTTTATCTTGTAGTTGTGATTATAAATCGTAGGTTGAAGCTAAAAACAACTTAACGCCACCTTAACGTGGTGAAGGGGTTTGAGTGCTCGAATGATCCTAAATGCGATGTTGTCTGGGGCTTAAATGCCACTGGTAGTGTCTCCCATGGTAAACAGGCTCTAGGTGACGAGTCAGACAAAGAGCGGCTCAAGACACCTTCATGAGGATCATAAAATCGAGGCCCGTGAAGTCGCCCAGTATGGCGGAGCCGGGGTCCCACCCTGGAGCCAGGCCTGGGGTTGGGACTCGTCGCAGAGCGCCTGGTGGCTGGGTTGCTCCTCGCGGGACCCGGCCGGGCCACGCCCGAACGAGAGATGCGAGGCCATCCCCCAGTGGGCCCACCACCTGCAGGGGGAACCATGAGGGACCGGTGCAAAGAGGATTGGGCAGCGGACGAAGGTGGAGATCTTGGCGGCCCGATCTCCGGATGAATAGGCTGGCTCTAGGGACGTGGAATGTTGCCTCGCTGGGGGGAGGGGAGGAGCCTGAGCTTGTGCGGAGGTCGAGAGATATCTTCTAGAAATAGTCGGGCTCGCCTCCACGCACAGCGTGGGCTCTGGAACCCATCTCCTCGAGAGGAGCTGGACTCTCTTCTACTCTGAAGTGGCCCACGAGGAGAGGCAGCGGGCTTGGGTGGGTTTGCTTGTTGCCCCCCAGCTCAGCCGTCTTGTGTTGGGGTTTACCCCAGTGGATGAGAGGGTTGCATCCCTGCGCCTTCGGGTTGGAGACAGGTCTCTGACTATCGTTTCGGCCTACGAGCCGGGCGGTAGTGCGGAGTACCCGTCCGTTCTTGGCATCCCTGTCGGGGGTGCTGGATAGTGCCCCTCCCGGGGACTCCAATATTCTGCTGGGGGGCTTCAACGCCCACGTGGGAAATGGCAGTGACACCTGGAGAGGCGGGATCGGGAGGAATGGCCTCCCCGATCTGAATCCGAGTGGTGTTTCGTTATTGGACTTCTGTGCTAGTCACATATTGTCCATAATGAACACCATGTTCAAGCATAAGGGTGTTCATCAGTGCACTTGGCACCAGGACACCCTAGACAGGAGGTCGATGATCGACTTTGTTGTCGTGTCGTCAGACCTTCGGCCACATGTTTTGGACACTTGGGTAAAGAGAGGGGCTGAGCTGTCCACTGATCACCACCTGGTAGTGAGTTAGATCCGCTGGAAGAGGAGAAGCTGGACAGACTTGGCAGGTCCAAGCGCATAGTGAGGGTCTGCTGGGAACGTCTGGCAGAGCCCATGGCCAGGGATGCATTCAACTCCCACTTCCGGGAGAGCTTTGACCAGATTCCAGGGGATGTTGGAGACATAGAGTCCGAGTGGACTATGTTCTCGGCATCTGTTGTCAAATTTGCTGCCCTTAGTTGCGGCCGTAAGGTCTGCGGTGCCTGTCGGAATGGCAATCCCCAAACCCGGTGGTGGACTCCAGCAGTAAGGGACTCTGTCAAGCTGAAGACGGAGTCCTATCGGCTGTGGTTGGCTTGTGGGACTCCTGAGGCGGCTGACAGGTACAGTGAGGCCAAGCGTACCGCGGCCCAGGCTGTGGCAGAGGCAAGTCTCGGGCCTGGGAGGAGTTCGGTGAGGCCATGGAGGAGGACTACCGGTTGGCCTCGAAGCAATTCTGGCAAACTGTCTGGCGCATCAGGAGGGGGAAGCAGTGCTTTACCAAAACTGTTTACAGTGTGGGTGGGGAGCTGCTGACCTCGACTGGGGACATTATCAGGTGGTGGAAGGAGTACTTCAAGGATCTCCTCAATCCTGCCATCACATATTCCCTGGTGGAAGCAGAGGCTGGGGACTCAGGGTAAGACTCTTTCATCACCCAGGGTGAAGTCACCGAGGTGATTTAAAAGCTCCACGGTGGCACGGCTTCGGGGGTGGATGAGATCTGCCCTCAGTACCTCAAGTCTCTGGATGCTGTGGGGCTGTCATGGATGACACGCCCCTTCAACATTGCGTGGCTGTCGGGGACAGTGCCTCTGGACTGGCAGACTGGGGTGGTGGTTCCCCTTCATCAGAAGGGTGACCGGAGGGTGTGTTCCAACTATAGGGGGATCACACTCCTCAGCCTCCCTGGTAAGGCTTACGCCAGGGTATTGGAGAGAAGAGTCCGGTCGATAGTCAAACCTCGGTTTCAGGAGGAGCAGTGTGGTTTTCGTCCCGGCTGTGGAACACTGGAGCAGCTCTACACCCTCTGCAGCAGGGTGCTCAAGGGTTCACGGGAGTTTGCCCAGCCCATCCACATGTGTTTTGTGGACCTGGGGAAGACATTCGACTGTGTCCCTCGTGGTTCCCTGTGTGTGGGGTGGGGTGTGTGTGTGTGGGGGGGGGGGGGGGGGGGGGGGGGGGGGCGGGCAGTATGGAGTCGGGGCCCTCTATTAAGAGCCATCCGGTCTCTGTACAAGCGGAGCAGGAGTTTGGTCCGCATTGCCGGCACTAAAGGCTGCCCTTTGTCATCGGCCCTGTTCATAACTTTTATGGACAGGATTTCTAGGCACAGTCAAGGGCCGGAGGGGGTCTGGTTTGGGGACCAGTGGATTTCGTCTCTTCTTTTTGCCAATGATGTGGTCCTGCTGGCCCCTTCTGGCCAAGACCTACAGCATGCACTGGGGCGGTTTGCAGCCGAGTGTGAAGCAGGTGGGATAACGATCAGCTCCTCCAAGTCCAAGGCCATGGTTCTCGACCGGCAAAGGGTGGCTTGTCCTCTTCAGGTTGGAGGGGAGTTCCTGCCTCAAGTGGAGGAGTTCAAGTATCTTGGGGTCTTGTTCATGAGTGAGGGAAGAATAGAGCGGGAGATCGACAGACGGATCGGTGCGGCAGCTGCAGTAATGGGGACACTGTGCCGGTCCATTGTGGTGAAAAGTGAGCGGAGCCGAAAAGCGAAGCACTCGATTTACCGGCCGGTCTACGTTCCTATCCTCACCTATGGCCATGAACTTTGGGTCATGACCGAAAGAACGAGAACCCGGATACAAGCAGCTAAAATGAGCTTCCTCCGTAGGGTGGCCCCGCACTCCCTTAATGACAGGGTGAGGAGCTCAGCCATCCGGGAGGGGCTTGGAGTAGAGCCGCTGCTCCTCCACATCGAGAGGAGCCAGTTGAGGTGGCTCAGGCCTCTATACCGGATGCCTTCTGGACGCCTTTCTCGGGAGGTGTTCCAGGCATGTCCCACCAGGAGGAGGCCCAGGGGACGGCCCAGGACACGCTGGAGGGACTATGTCTCTCGGCTGGCCTGGGAACGCTTTGGGCTCCCCCCGGAGGTGTCTGGGGAAAGGTACATCTGGGTGTCTCTGCTGAGTCTGCTGCCCCCGCGACCCGGTCCCGGATAAAGTGGAAGACGACGAGTACGAGTACGAGTTATGATTATAAATCGTAGGTTGAAGTTGAAAACAGAGGATCAGAGGCTTAGTTTGGAGTCAGGTAAAACTATTAAATATGAGGGATAGTAAATATATTAGACTAAGGATGGGATGAAGATTAGAACTACCAGCTTCTGGGGATGAGGAAACCACAGAGAAGCTTCATAGATATAGTGAAAGATGCAGAGGATTTGTTCAGACAGAGAAGCACACTGAGATGGGAGAGATGATCAGCTGCAGAGAACCCTAGACAGCAGCTGACAGGAGAAATTTGGAAATTAATGTTTGCACGTAATACCTCCCAAGTATTCATGATGTCATATGTTGACATGCTTTATTTTTGTGTTGCCTTTTCATTTATAAAGGTGCTCATTTAATTAAAAAGTATTTGAGAGGGCACGAGAGGGACTTCCTGCTGCTTATAAAAGAGTAACTAAATAACTTTTTCTTAAATGAAAATTTTAATGAGGTACTTTTTACTTTTATTTTAATATAATTGTAAAAGAGTAACTTTACTGGTATTTAAGTAAAATTTTATCAAAGTAACTGTACTCTTAAGAACATACAGGGGTTGGACAATGAAACTAAAACACCTGGTTTTAGACCACAATAATTTATTAGTATGGTGTAGGGCCTCCTTTTGCGGCCAATACAGCGTCAGTTCGTCTTGGGAATGACATATACAAGTCCTGCACAGTGGTCAGAGGGATTTTAAGCCATTCTTCTTGCAGGATAATGGCCAGGTCACCACGTGATACTGGTGGAGGAAAACGTTTCCTGACTCGCTCCTCCAAAACACCCCAAAGTGGCTCAATATTATTTAGATCTGGTGACTGTGCAGGCCATGGGAGATGTTCAACTTCACTTTCATGTTCATCAAACCAATCTTTCACCAGTCTTGCTGTGTGTATTGGTGCATTGTCATCCTGATACATGGCACCGCCTTCAGGATACAATGTTTGAACCATTGGATGCACATGGTCCTCAAGAATGGTTCGGTAGTCCTTGGCAGTGACGCGCCCATCTAGCACAAGTATTGGGCCAAGGGAATGCCATGATATGGCAGCCCAAACCATCACTGATCCACCCCAATGCTTCACTCTGGGCATGCAACAGTCTGGGTGGTACGCTTCTTTGGGGCTTCTCCACACCGTAACTCTCCGGATGTGGGGAAAACAGTAAAGGTGGACTCATCAGAGAACAATACATGTTTCACATTGTCCACAGCCCAAGATTTGCGCTCCTTGCACCATTGAAACCGACGTTTGGCACTGGCATGAGTGACCAAAGGTTTGGCTATAGCAGCCTGGCCATGTATATTGATCCTGTGGAGCTCCCGACGGACAGTTCTGGTGGAAACAGGAGAGTTGAGGTGCACATTTAATTCTGTCGTGATTTGGGCAGCCGTGGTTTTATGTTTTTTGGATACAATTCGGGTTAGCACCCGAACATCCCTTTCAGACAGCTTCCTCTTGCGTCCACAGTTAATCCTGTTGGATGTGGTTCGTCCTTCTTGGTGGTATGCTGACATTACCCTGGATACCGTGGCTCTTGATACATCACAAAGACTTGCTGTCTTGGTCACAGATGCGCCAGCAAGACGTGCACCAACAATTTGTCCTCTTTTGAACTCTGGTATGTCACCCATAATGTTGTGTGCATTTCAATATTTTGAGCAAAACTGTGCTCTTACCCTGCTAATTGAACCTTCACACTCTGCTCTTACTGGTGCAATGTGCAATCAATGAAGAATAGCTACCAGGCTGGTCCAATTTAGCCATGAAACCTCCAACACTACAATGACAGGTGTTTCAGTTTCATTGTCCAACCCCTGTAAATCTTTGTACTCTGTCCTCCTCTGAAAGCCAGATGCACTAAAGATGCTGGAGAGTGATACGATTATAGAGCAGGAGAGTCCGTTGCTGCAGAAGTTACTCATAGAGTGAACAGTTTTCCAGTTTTTCTTCCCCTCTATTTTTTCAGGTTAGAGTTGTAAAGTTTGCGAGGTTGTTTTGTTGAAAGGCAAGAAACTTTGTGGCTTTGTTATAGTTTACCTTATAGACTAAATATGTATACATATATTGTTTCTGTTAAGTATATTCACCATCTGAGAATAAAAATCTTCACATTGGCACTGTGACTATGTGTGTATATGTATTTTTAGTCTTATATGTTTTATTAAAATTTCAACCCAGGAGTTGAAAGTGGGCCGTTCTGTCAGAAACACCCAGTCCAGTCCACCCCTGCTGTTATCAATCAAACAATGGTGCCAGTATTGAGTTTAAATCTGATATTGGGTCAGCCCCATCTATTCCCTTATCTACATAAATTAACAAAAGCTTGTCCAAAGCTTGTAGTCAATACTTAAATATGTTTTCAATACTCAGCACATACATATTATCCCAAGGAATTAAGACATCATTTACCATAATAACCAACAGTGGTTATGAAAATTATAAAGATATAACAAGTATGCTGAAATGTAAAACATTTGTTCTTCACTCCAAGATGAAGTAGTTACTTTGTAGGGTTAGAACTCCTAAGCTAATATACTGCTAGACTGCTGTTTTTAGTGAGCAAAGCATGCATTTAAAGTGAAAAAAACAATCTTATTTATAGCTCCAGTTTTGCAGCTTACTTGGAGAGCAGTGCCTCTCTTTTGCTGCAGAAAAAACTCTTAGATTTCCCTTTTGCTCAATCAGTGCTAAAGAAAAAGGGCAGCAACACATGAAGGTGTGTTTTAGTTCAACACACCTACAAATATAAATGTAAGAGAGAATCTGTTGTTTTTAATGGTCTTCCTGAATAATGATTGGACTTGTGAAAGTGTGTGGAGGGTGATATTGACAGATGACAAGCTGGTTATAGAGTCAGTATTTTATCAGTCCAATAGGGCTATCTACAAGCCAGAGCTATTTATGCTCTCACTAATAATATATATATTTAACTGTCCTTTTATTCCAACAAAGGCTGCTTACTTGTTAAAACAAATTTCAGTAACTTGCTGGTTGTTTTCTGAGTAAGTCCATATGGTTGACATTAAAATAACATTTTCCAAATGTGTCAGTTGGTCAAAGCCATTGTGGTTTCTCTCGTTGATCATCAATGTCTCCTGCAGTTAGGTAAAAAAAAAAAATCCCAGCTAGTCCTGGTTGCACTCCTGTGGTGCGCTTTGAGTGATGAGTGAAAGGTTGTCAATTTGAAAAAGGCCTACATCTTATGTTACATGAAAGCGCTGACACTGACAGAGCAGAATTCAGCTGCAGAGAAAACCGCTGGGGCCATGCAAACTGCTGAGCTGAGAAAAAAAAATCTACATGAAAAAAAGAAACTCAAAAATGTGTGTCCACATGACTGCCTGGATGGACAGTGCAGGGCAAATTACCGTTGTAAAGTGAGATGGACTGAAACATCTTGTAATGTAAACAGAGTGTGAGAAACTTAAAGACGCAAAAATGTTCTTAGATATAAGATCAAATGGAGGAAATATAGGCAACATTTTTCTTAATGTGAATGTTAACGGCTTCAAAGGGGCTTGTGCAACTTTTAAAGTGCATGTACAGTGGTGCGTTTTCTGTTGGAAGGGCATTTTTCCCTTCCAGATATCAATGAAGTGGACATTAACAACCTGGTTTCAGTATATGTCACCCATGGTGCTCTTCTGTGCAGAAAGACAGTCCTCCTGTGGTCCTGTGCTGTCACAAAAAGATATGCTGCAGAAATGTCCTGTCTGTGGGCAAAGCCATCTATTCTAATCACAGCTTGTCACATGGAAAAAGAAAGAATAATGGTGTGTGAAGTGAGGGAGGCACATAAACTGTGTAGCTTTAGAGCTTTTGACAGGGAGTGTGCTCTAGGCATGTAAAGTGTTCACGCTTCATGTAAAGACGAGAACGTTGCACAAGGAAAATCTTAAAAACAGTTCCTCCATAAAATGCAAGAGTGTTCATATCCCTGAACATATCCCTTACAGCCACAAACTTTGTTGTGTATTTTGTTTGGATTTTATGTGAATACACAATTGCACATCATGTGAAGTAGAAGGAAAATGTTCCATGGTTTTCTCATTTTTATTTTACCAATAAAAATCTGAAATGTGTGGTGCACATTTTGCATTGATTTGCCAAGGTATTTCTCTACCAGCTTTTCCTTCTTTAGAGCCTGAAATATTTGCACAATAACTCTTTGCATATTAGCTCTCACTCTGTCAGATCGGATGAAGAGTGTCTATGAACACAAATTTTCCAGTTTTCCAAGATGTTCTCGATTTGATTTATGTCTGGACTTTAACTGGGCCATTCCAACACATGAATATGCTTTGATTTAAATTATTCCATTTTAGCTTTGGCTGTAGGTTCAGGGTCGGGGTTACATAAAAGGCCAAAACCTTAAACATGGACTATGTTGTCGGCCACACAGAGTTTTTTTTTTACTTATAAAAGTAAAAAGCCTCATATTTACTCAGAATTATATATGTTTAGCGCCTGGCAGATTTACAGCAATTAATGAAAATTTATTTTAAACAATTCCATATACCTACCACCAAAGCAGATGACAAATAAAAAAGCTGGCGAAAACCTAAGCAAACTATGTGGTTCCTTTGAAGATTTTTGGCAATGTGCAAAGTATAGCTTCTGACTATCCCACAAGAGCAGTTTGTGTTCACCTATTCAAGTTAAAAGTAGCAAGTAGTGAAACCAATGTGTCATTGTTCTTCCACTTTCTAATTGTTTGCTAATTTGTTTTGGTGAATCACATAGAATCCTTTCAAAATCTGGAAGACTTTCAAAAGTGTTAATACTTTTGTAACACACTGTACATTTAGAATCCATTCAGCTTACTGGCATTTGAAGTAAAAATGTACTAAGGCACATAACGTGGTTAAAGAAGATATTTGCCAAAAACAACAAATAGAAGTTGTTTTGCTTTTCCTGAGTGATGACAGAAAATCAATCAACACTGAAGGAGGGGATGGAAACAGACAAAAGAAGCATCAGGCAGGTAGTCTCACAGCTGCTCCATCTCAGCCTCGTTCTAAGTGCACATAGTTCAAGGTCTTGTATGACTAGGGGCACAAATATGGGTTTTAGTTTGAGTCCAAAGTGTAGCAGCACAGCAGCTTTGTTGCTGGGCTCAGGCCTGAGGGTGATTAAAGATTCAACAAAGAGCAGAACAGTACTCAGCTGAGGGGCATCGGATCTGATAGATTTCACTCACAATAACCCCTATCCCCAGGTATTGGTTCCAGTGGGTGCTTTGTATGACAGTTCCTTGTCTTAAAGTAAGTCAGAACTCCTGCAGGTTTGTCAGTGGTGATGGAAAGTTCCAGAGAAAAGGAAAAAGGAAGGAGTTCTTCCATCCACGTTATCCTTTTTTTCAAAGAGAATTTTTCATTGCTCATTGTTGGCAGACAGTATTTGCTAGCCTACATTGTTAGGGGAAAGTTCAAAGGGAGCAAATAAAGTATTTTTATTCTTGCATCATTCAGTTGTTTGACACACTTTTCTCTGTTTTATCGCATAGCTTTAGTGTCCATATTTGTTTTTTTTATTTTAACCAGAGCAAAAGCTAGCAAAAAGACAAAGGTGACCATTTTATGACCTCTAAAATGCCAGATAAGCTACATAAATTTCAAAACAACAGAGAGAGGAAACATGTCACTTGGACTGCTTACTCACTGTTCTTTCCAATGCCTTGTAGAGCAGGCCATAAAAGGTTGTTTATTAAGACTGGGCATGAGGGAGAGCTGAGTCAGGAGTAGAAGCAGTTTGGAGGGAAAAATGTGTCCTCAAACCTGGTTTTGTGGCCTCTTCATGCTGGTGATCTCAGAAATCAGAGACAACTTGTACATGTCACACTTAGCAAGCTGGATCTTATAAAATCATAATTGAAATAGTAATTTCCTGCTAAGGCAGAATCACAAGATCCAACATTTTTTAAAAGAATTCCTGACAGTGCTTGATAATTGTTGTAAATTGTCCTGTAGGGAGTGGGAGTGCTGAATGAGCACTAAATGAACAATAATCCAGGGTTGTCAAAATAATCTAGATTTTGATAAAATTACCTTAGAATTTTTTTTTTATTCATTTGCCTCAAAACTAATTTAAACATCTTCCGGAATTGGCACACAACTTTGCACAGCAAAGCTGCAGACACACCGCTCTCTGCAGAAGAGAATCAAAGCAGTGAGGTGGTGCTGGAAGTTTAGAACTCTTGCAACATGGTGCATCAAGAAAGGAGCCTTTGTGACCATGTTCAGTCAAAAGCCAAAGTGTCGACAGGCCCTAATGTTATATGTGCTCTTTAAACCAGGGGCTAAAGGACTGCCTAAGCCTTTTAGATGGTTAGAGAAGATTTTTTGAAGCCACGTTCTATGACGTTATTATCTGTAACAGCTCTCTTCCTTGTCAAAGAAAGCGGTCAAATCACAGTGAGCATGTTTTGTAATGTAAATAAATCTAACAGCCACGTATGTCATGTTTTTTGTTAACTTTAGCAAAACTGAAAATGTTCATACCAGTGGGATATAATACTATGTTACCAGATATTAACAGTCAGTTTCACAGCATATTGTTGTTATGTTGGTGCTGTTGTGCAACAATGATTTGGTTAGTCTTAACAGTGATTGTTTGTCTGTTAAGGAAGCCTCTTGAGATATACTTCAAGGTTGTTCTTGCATAGTACTATCCGTCCTACTGGGAAGGGATAAATTAGGCATAGGCCAGTTAAGCATCAATGTATGCCACAGTTAAATACTACAATACAGTTAGACCATCATATTTTTACTCAGAGTTATTTTAGCATGAGAATTGTATACTGGCCCATGCCTACAAAAAATGTTTTTACCATTATAATACCCACTAAAAATTAGTTGATAGACATTGTTCCCATTTTTTACATATTGTTGGTTTTTTGGAGAGTCACAGCATGCTATTAATCTGCATTTGTTGCCATAGCAGAAGTTGCTTTTTGGGGAAAAACATCTGGAACATGATGAGGTAAAAAATCACCTTCAACATTTTATGAACACACAAAGATATTTGTCTGCAGGTGAACCGTGGAGACAGTGTGGCAGCTCAGTTGATGCAATGCTCTGCCATGGCAGAAATAAATCAATACAAATCCATTTCAGAGACAGCTCTGACAAGAACTGTAGTCAATATGGTCTTTGTTTCTATAGCCTTTGCCAAACTGTGTGTATGCCTGCCCTCATTTTCCTTCACGCACAATCATGTAGCCCAGGCAAGGGGACATATATAGGTACAATATAAAACTATGAGTCTGTAAAACAAAACAAATAGACTTCCTCTGTTTGAAATGAGGTTATTGAAAGTGTCTTATACCTTCAACCACAAACCCAAACTGGGCATGCAAAGATTTTATTGTAAACAACTGTGATCCAAACACAAAAGATGTGAAAATGCAGGTATTGGAGATAAGCAAGATATTCCCAAATCCATCTAGAAATGAGGAAATGTGAAAAAGTCAAAATATGAGATGTTTATAATGTGTATTGCTAATGACACCGCCCTGTTTTGTATAGGACGTGTGTATTGGGATGAAGGGGAATAAGATGAATAGTGTGCTTCTGTGTAAGAACAAAATAGCTTTTTTCTATGCCACCAATTTGTTTAATGATGGCCTGACCATCTCGGGTTAATATTCATTATAGGTAATCAAAACATACTTCAAGCATTGAACATGTTGAGGTGAGTTAATCTTCTTTAGTGCAGACAGAGCAATTGCATAGTGTAGTGTGATATTAAAGTAATGTTATCATTGGGCAATTGGTCCAGCATTGGTGGCATTTACATACATTTCTCAGCACAGGTGGTGGAGGGATTTTCAGCACTTGTCAGCCATATCGACGAGAGTCTTTATTAGCTTACTTTGTTAACACAACAGAGCAGTCAAGAATTACTTCCTTTCTTACCTCAAAATAAGAGTTAAAAACAGATACAAAAGGGTATCAAGCTTAAAGCACCCATTTTCATATCTAAAGGTCCATACAAATAGATTTGACTTACTTCACCAGAGTGTCACATGCTGAAAGCTACTAAATAAGACTTCCTTTTACCGAGAATCATTGTGGCGTTTTACTATTGCAAAATCTGAGAGAAATCTAGAGATCTCAATAAACCCCTCACAGAGAGGGTTATTAAATCTAAATTACTGGTTAAGGAAATGCCTTAAGCTAGGTTTATGCTTTATACACTGAGCAGGGTCGAGGGTCCGCACGCCAACAGTGACACATTTGTGCCATCCCCGCCCCTTCGCGAGGGCCCCTGCGGTGTCACAGCATATGGTCGTGCACCTTCAAATTTTTGTAATGCGGCGCGCTGTGCTCCATTCAGAATAAACAAAGTTGAAGGTGCAAACATTTCACGCACAAATAAATTACTTTTTTAAGAAGGAAGAGAGTAATAGAAAAGAAATAAAAAACAAAAAGAAAGAGTAAGAGAAATGGGAGTCACAAAGTTAGATTGTATGCATGAACAAGTTTTAATAGCTTTTTACTGTTAAGAGTCCAAAATTCTATCTAGGTACAGTTTTACATCATTTAAAAACAGGTCAAAAGCTTTTTCCTCTTCATGGTTTTACTCTAATGAATTTGAAACTTTGCAAGAAACAAGAAATAAGAAATGTTTTCGATAGAACACACAGCCATTTTGGTATTACGTGAAGTGCTTCTTCTCTCTTTTACTACATTTCCACTGTTTTTTTAGCATCCAACCCCCTGTGTTTTCAGAGAATACTGCAGTAACGTCAGCGTAACTATAAACGCCTACAGTGGTTGTTCAGGTTTGCACGCCATCAGCGGAGTCCTGCGCGACACCCCGAAGCGCGATTATAACTGAGCCTTAAATCCGTTTCATGGCTAAAAGAGTTAGTCAGATTTTTATAAGTGAGGTTCTGTGATTATTGGTAACAGGTGCCTTACCTGTAGTAGAAACATGTCATATTCAGGTACAACTGTTGAAAATGTAAAAAAATCATTTGAGTGGTGGAAGCTAACTATTACTAATAGTTTCACAGAACCTCTTTTAAAAAGCTCTAAACTATCCCTTTCAGGATTTAGATACATAAAGGGGACATATGCAAAATCTACTTTTCTGCATTTTGTTGTGTACTTCGAGTCTGTAGGAGTGCAGAAAAGTTAAATGTAGTCTTTCCAGGTGTTGCGTAGATATCTCATATTCTGTTTGTGTCATATATTTCAATCTGTTCAGTTTTCTCTATTCTCTATTATGTTTTTTTAACCATTACGTCACAGTATTTGCTGCAGAACAGGTAAACAAGGTCATGGGTGTCCGTCTGATCAATTTTGCGTCAGTCAGTCAGTTTCTACCACTTTTTCCATAGTAGGTTGCGGGGAAGCTGGCGCCTATCTCCAGCAGTCTGAGGCCAGTCCATCACGACAATTTTGTGTATCGGCCATTTTTATTTCTCGCTGCGATTTTGTAGTCTAAGCTCAAATATGCCGAATCTGCAAGTGAATAAGTGCGGTTGTTGGGTGTATTAACCCACACAATTAATTACACCTTGCATCAGAACCTCTTCAAAGTGCCTGATTAAATTTGATTTTTAACGGAAATGTTCCCAAATCTTTGGCGGAAATTCCTCTTCATAGACGAATGCTTTAGCGACCCCCGCCAGTTATCAAGAATGTTTTGCCGAAGACTTAATCTGATTAGTTCCTTCTGTCTATGAAAATGACGGACTGTAAAGACCACCACAGTGACAAAAAACGTTACTTTAGACATGAATTTATCGTGTGTTGATATGACGTCCTGGCAATTGTTCTGAAATCAGTAGCATTGTGCCTTCTGCTTATGTTAGTGCTGTGTGCTGCTTTTAGCTCCTTGAGTACAGAACCATACTGCATGTTTTGAATAGTATTATTGTTAACAGTTTTGCATTGTCTTTGCCATTGTTGGCTTGTTTCTGTGCCAGTAGATAGTTGTACGTCTGCTATCAAACTACGAAAATGGCTGAACGGGGGGGGAGTGGAATGCTCTTTGACCTGAAGGAGGGTGGATGTGAAGTGCCTCAGTAGCTTTAAAAGAGACCGCACCAAAACCAGTTGCTCTCAGATGCAACTCAGAACAGGGGTAAAAGAGGAGCCTTTGGAGCTACAATAACATGGAATTCAGACCAAAGCATTGCAGTTCCCCTTTATATAGACCACAACTGAATGATTTTCTTTTAAAAGGAAAGAATACATTTTTCTTACAAATGAGATCAAAAGATGATAAATATGTCTCCCGACAGGAAAACAAGAATGTACTTGGATATATTTAATGTCTATGCACTTTGCACAATTTTAGTCGGAAATGTACCTAGAGGTGAGTTTTATACCTAGGTGGTTCTTATCTTCCATTTGCATTTATATAATTTCTACCTAATCATTTACTCGTACCTACCCAGGTGTCATGAAAACGGATAATAACAAGCATCACAAATGCAGTTAGTAGTTCATCATAAGCACAGATTAAAGAAAAAGATCCTTATAACAACTTATTGTGTCCTAGAATAATACCTTCATAATATCAGATGCAAGTCTGGAGGATGCGATGGTCAGAGGGCCTCCTGTGTTTGCTTTACCAGCTGCCGCGGACAGTGGCCGTCGGACAGACCAGAAATCAAGTAGGGTAAACACTGCATGGGATGACAGAGAGGGACAAGTGAATATGGAGGCGAAATTGAGCAAAGAGAAATGTTACAGAGGAAAATGTCCACAGCAGGAAGGACAGGGAACAGTGGAGCAGGGAGAAACGGAAGGAGAAGTGGAAGAGACGATTTCCCAGAGGGGGAGAATTGTAGGGGAAACGGGAGGATGTACATGCAGGTGTGTAACTGATTTCTCCTCCTGTGTGTCCAATGTTATTGCCAAATTAGCATTGAGGGACTGTACTTGATAAGCCTTCCCTTCCAGTCTTTGCGGCTGATGGAGTATCATCTTGAGGGGCCATGCTACCACCAGCTGGTGAGGATTCCAGCACCAGCAGATTTAGCTGACTGCAGAGAAACGCATCGCAGCAGTGGTCATGGACGACTCGCCAGCAGTCTACACAGTCATGTGGTGCTCAACCTTAAGAGACAAGAGTTTCATATAGGTGCACTTCACTAAGCAGGCTGCCACAAATAACCGCCTTATAACCTTTGAGGGAAACGGACCAGAGCCAACTGATTTGAGGCAATTAGTATCTTCCACACCTGGAGAATTTTTCACTGGAATGTGCTGGAAGCACCTGCAAAACTCCTGGGAGAGGTGAGCTGCAGCAGCTTGACACCATCTCAACCAAAAAAAAAAGTGTGGAAGCAATTTACTGTAAATTCTGTCTATCTCCTTCTGTCTTTCACAGAAAACCATTTCCCGTTTTCTGTAGCTCTGTCTGCCTGTTTCTACAGGGATGTGATAAAGTATTTGCCTCCTTACAGATTTTTTCACTTAAGTGAGCCTGAGGAAAATCTAAAATCCAGTTGCATAAAATGCAACATGCCATAACTGATGGAAATGTGGGAAATTAGGGAAAATGTGCAGCCATCAGTTTGTGATCTCTTAAGAGCAGAAGGACAATGTTTCAAAGAAAGTCCACCTATGAATGGCTAAGAAAATAAAAATAAATGTTTTTATAGAGACCTAGTCAAAGTTCTGAGCTAAATTGAAATCTGATGCTGTGACATGCCTGAAGAAAATTAGACCAAAGTTGCTCCAGTTTAGAGAAACTTGTTCCCAATTAATAGAAATGCATGATAGCAGTTGTTGCTGCCAATGGTGGCACAACCAGTTATAAGGATTAGAGGGGAATACTTTTTCTTTATCAGGTCAGTTTGATTTAGATAGCTTTTTTTCCTTAATAACAGCATTTAATATTTACTCAAGTTATATTTGTTGGATACTAAATCAGACAACATCTAAGTGTGACAAAAAGCAACAAAAGTAGAAATCTGTAAGGGAGTCAAAACTTTTCCACAGCACTGCTACTATGAAATGCTATGAACTAAAACTTATCTTCTGACTGTTGAATGTGACCAAAGTTTTATGAAAGGGAGCAAAAAAATATATACTTTTGCACTTCATTTTGTTGGAACTTCTCATGCTATGGCTCAACTTCAGCAAAAACTGTTTCCTCATATCTTATGGTCTGTTTTTTCACAGTCTAATAATTTATTAAACACAAGCATGTATGTCTGTCAAAATAATGCCAACTCCTGGCTTCTGACTGACAGCTGGGGCTTTTTAAGACCTGCAGCACCAAAATTATAAATGTAATGTAACTTATTTTGTTCTTAAGGCGTCAGTATGACAGCTGAAAATTTAAGTTAATGGTAAAAAACACATCTCTGTTGGTTCTCATTGAGAAACTGTATCTGTATGATTAGTTATTCCCAGCTGTTGGCAGGACTTGAGACGGCTGGAACATCACCATGATATCAAAGCAAAGTCAAATCCTGGCAGCGGAGCACGAATGCCTCGGAAAGCTACACGCTCACCAATCTAATCACACTTTTCACCCTTCCATCATCTTCCTCTCCACTCTGCCGGGAGCTGGGGAGGGGGATGTGTGTGTAGGGGGGGTGCAGAAACTGGGATGGGGCCCATGCAGAAAGTCACATGAAAACATACCAGTGATTGTGAGGGTGACATTTATCTGAAAATACTTAGTGGAAGGGCACTTGATAGGGGTACATGAAATTTATCAGCTGAACACAACTGCAACAAGATGAGGGGTTTGAGGGTTAGGGACAAAGTCAGGTACATACAGTGCGTGAAATGACACAATCCAATGTGTCATTTTGTAAGTTTGCTGACTTACAAAGAAAGGAAGTTTCATCCTAGTTTTCAAGTTATTTTCATGCTACCAGAGAGACAAACTACCATCCAAACACCCAGAAGAGTATATTAGATTAAAGTAAAAAAATATTTGCAAAGTCATTGTGTAAAGTAAGAATTTAATTCCCTCCAAATGAGTTAAATGTCTAGCTCCCACGGACTGGTTTCTGTACACATGTGGCACAAAGATTAAACCAATCAAACTCCTATAGATACTCCTGACTTCAGGAATCTTCAGTATCCATTAGCTTCAAAGAGCCGTTCAAAATAGTCATTGAAATTTTCTGTTATTAAAAATGTGCATATTATGAAGAACAAGCAATTTTACTCACGATATAGTCAGTCAGTTATTTTCTACCACTTCTTTCATAGTGGGTCGTGGAGAAGCTGCTGCCTATCTCCAGCAGTTTATGGGCGGCAGGCAGGGTACACCCTGGACAGGTCGCCAGTCCATCGCAGGGCAACACAGACACACACAGGACAAACAACCACGCACACTCATTCACGCCTAAGGGCAATTTAGGGAATTGCACTTAATATAGTGTTAAATATATTACCTGGCACGTGTGGGTGGAACTTATAACTAAAGCTAAATCATCTGTATTTAGTAAGATTAATACTTTTTTAAAGGTGCAAAATAGAAGCACATGCAAAAACTGTAGTTGTGTGCATTAATAGCATTTATTGCCATATGTAATATAGAAACAAAGCAAAGAAAGCAAACTAAAACAAAATAGAAGACAGAAAAGTGCACTTGAGTTGCTTTGGCAGAAATAAAAATCGCCAACTGCATCACTGAATATAACTATTAATGCAATGCAGTAATGGTACACAACACTTTTCTGTAGACAATAACCAAATAAAGCGTGCAAACTTTTTATTGCGCCACTGATTGTTTTGTCTTCGAGCAAGGAGCACACTGTGACCGTCCTCCTCCTCTCTCTCACTAGATGCAGCTTTGGTCGCAGCCAGGTCGCACGCAGCGCCACACACCCTGCCCTCATGACACGTGACGAAAACAAACAGTGAGCAGTGAGCAGTGAGCAATGAGCATGTGCGCTGTATGCTCTTATATACCTCCCCTTTCGGTTTACATATGTAATCGCCTTAATAGTTGAAAGTAATTTAAAATTAAATTAAATTGAAAAAGTAGTATTATAAAACAAAGAACGGCTCTCACTAGCTAAGACTCGAGCCCTATCAAGATAAAGAGCCGTTCAGAAGAATGGATTTGTTCGTGAATGTCACATCACGAATTAAAACCCCTTTAACATAAACTTCAA
This sequence comes from Crenichthys baileyi, assembly GCA_036173005.1. Classification (NCBI taxonomy): domain Eukaryota; kingdom Metazoa; phylum Chordata; class Actinopteri; order Cyprinodontiformes; family Goodeidae; genus Crenichthys; species Crenichthys baileyi. Next base: position 550,969 of record JAHHUM010000904.1, read on the forward strand.
CATGTTTTATTTAAAATTTTATGTGACAGTCCAATATAAAATAGTGCACAGTTGTCAAGATGAGCTTTGAAACAAAACTGTGTGGAATGTATTTGTATTTAGCCCCACAAAGTCAATACTTTGTGGAATCATCTTTTGCTGCAGTTATAGGTTAGTGTATGTTTCTAACAGCTTTGGACATCTAGACACAGCATGACATTTTTTTTCTTCGCAAAATAGTTCTTAGCTCAGTCAGACTGACTGGAGAGCAGCTGTGAAACATTTTCTAAATCTTTCCACAGCTTTTCAATTTGATTTAGCTTTACAAGTTTACTCGGCCTTTCTAGAACATGGAAAGGTTTTGATCTAAACCATTTCACTGTAGTTAAGGCTGCGTGTTCGTTGTCCTGCTGCAAGGTAAACCTCAAACCGTATCTCGTCTTTTGCAGCTTGTTCCGGGATTTGTTCCAGGGTTTTACTGTTTCATCTTCCTCGGCCCTTGCTGAAGGAAAGCATCAACCACTGCATGATGCTGCCAATGCCATGTTTAATAGTGGTAACAGATTGTTCAAGGTCATGTGTCAGTTTTCCCACACAGAGTTTTGCTTGTAGACCAAATATATTGTTGGAATATTTTTCATTAGCATCCATGTGTTTATTGTGTTAAAACAGTTATTAGAGGAATGGGTCGTTCTTTTCAGGTTAAAGGAGAAGAGGAGTCGATTGTAGCCCTTTACGCATGTAAAGGGCTGCAATCTTTCTGTCAGAACATTGTGGGGTTTTTCCAACAAACCAATGACCAAAATCATACTAGGTACTGAAGGACTGGCTATAGAAGAAGCACATTAGGGCCACGGGGCAGCCTAGCCAGTCTACAGACCTCAGTCATACGGAAACTCTTTTCAGTCTGTGTCTGTGTTCAGTTGGAGCACAGGCGCATTCATTTTCATTTTAAGTAATAACACTCAGAGGACCGAGAGGAGCAAGGCACACTGTGAGACCAATGTGGAATTGAGTTGTTCAATTGTTGACCTCTTTTTCCACCATTATATTGCTTTTGGTAGTGACTGGAGATCCCGCCTCCTGTCCTGATTCCTGGAGTGCTGGCGGGACTACAGATTGGGAAGCAAAAGAAAAAGGACCAGACTGATGTTCTTTTCAATGTCAAAAGTCTTTATAGAGGTCACGAGGCACTGACAACAATATGAAGTAGTATGTCCACTGGCTGCATCAAAGCTTTCAAAGATTAGTTCATTTTAGCCCTGCTTTCAGCAAGCAAAACTACAAACATAACATTTCTGACATACAATAAATGCCTCAAATTGAGATCCAAAAATATCAGGGTAAGCCCTGCAGGTATGCAACCAAACTACACCCACTTTCACCTGGTTTTGTATATTAAAGAAACCATGTGTTACTTAGCAGGTAATTTGGTACACTTGACCAGAGATGTATAGAAATTGTTTCATTTACAAAAAGCTGACACATTTAGGATGGTACAACAGGCTATTATGGTAGCATCACCAGTCGAGTGATGCTTTGCCAGGATCTGACATGCACTGAAAACAGTAAAGGAAGGTCAACAGACACAGATGACGCCTCATAGCCAGCACTATAAGCATCTGATAGTCGGGTGATAACAAGGCATTAAGGTAAACTGGGGTCTCCATAAATAGCAACATATAACTTCAAGTACATAATAAAATATGGAGGCATATTTGTTTTAGGAAGAGCAAAGATGGATTTAAACTTGTTACCTGTTAGACGTCGCTCAAACATTCGGATGCAAAAGGAAGAGTCAGACTACAACAATAACAAGACAATAACAAGACAGGAGACAATGGTTGCAGCAAAAGTAAATTAGGTCATTTATTTACAAATTAGTAATGTCATGAGGCTTTTACTGAAGGAAACAAATGGATAAAGGAATTTGGACCGAACCGACGAAGACACAATAATCTAGCAGCAAGCAAGTGACTGTGAACTGATTTATGTTCAAGTAAGAGTTTTTCTTGTTTTGTAGCATAAAAGTAGCAATGATCAGAAAATCGAACACATAACAGCAAAACAGAGCATTTTTTTCAAATATGTTGGAGACAGCCGTTATTTATTTCACACTAATCTTGTAGAAAGAAAATTATTTCAGGTGATATGTTTCATCAGTTCACAGCAGGGGGGGTTCCAGCTCATCACTCATGGTGTCCTGGAACTGCCTAAAACACACACACACACACAAATTTACACCCACACCAAACCAGGAGTCCTGCCCACTTCGCAGTTGCAACACCTTTCGGTTTGAGCGTAATTGATTACCCCTGTATAGCTCTTCTTTAGTACCTTAGGGGAACATTAAGTTCCAGAAGGAAATTCATCATCTGGAAGAATATTTAGTTAGGAATAATGGTGGAAATGGTAATTAGGCGATGTTACAGATGTGACTTCAAGATTTCTATGTTTCTAGCCTCCCATCAAGCACATCTTGGGGAAAACCAGAGGATTAATTTGAAAGTTTAGTCATTTGAAGGTGTTGCTACATAACTGGAAATAGGCTAAATAATATCGATTGTAAAAAAAAGGGTGCTAAGTAATCCAATGTAAGAACGGACACTTCCTAATTAAACTGAACAGTACAAAGGAAAGAGAGGGAACAGCTTTCCTAAGTGTGGACCGTTGATTTAAAATGTCATTATTAAAGCTATTGTTTTGTCAAAGACACCAAAGAAAATATAAAGATTTTTTAAAGTATTTCAAGACTCATATTGTACCACCGGGAGATATAAAACAAAATGGAAAATGGACTTTAAATTTCATGAAAAAGTAATAACATGATTTTCCTGGACATCACCAAGGTTTCTTATAGTTTTACTGTGGTATAACAACATTGCATTGCATAATACAGCCTTCTTTGTATGGTATATAACATCTTACAGAAAGAATGTATGTGGTGCGATTTGGTTCCCAGCCCTGGGATCTTTGCTGCAAGTCTTCCCCCCCCTTCTCTTTCTTCCCATTTCCTGTCTGTCTATTGTGAAATAAAGACAACTAGTGCCAAAAAGCGTAAAAAAATGTATGTCAGTCTGTGGAAAAGCAGACATTTTTGGATCAAGATTTTCTCTTCCTGTGTTTCATATTCCATTCAGTATCAGAGCAATAAACCAATTTTCAGTGGGTTAACACCTGTAATTAAGACTAATTTTATATGTTTGTGCTGAAGCACTCCTACAATGGCCTAGAATCACCAATGCCAGAGACAGTTATAATACAGAGCAACATAGTGTAACAAATTACATTCTGCCTTCAATAAGCTGCCTAAACCCGAGGCCCTTTTTCATATTTTACAAATGAAAGATATTCTTTAACCTAGAAAATCTAAATGTATAGAGTTTCAACGGTTCAATAAAATAATAATCCAAGATTATTTAAATTAATTGAAAGTGTAACACTCTTAAAAGTCTAACTGTCAGGCATCTATAAGAACTGTTGACATAAAAGAGTTGGACACATTTCATATTAAAGATATGAGACAGTCCTTTTGGTAAAATAAAAACTGAAACTTTAAATTCTTACTGCAGTGTGTCCAATATTTTGTTTTATTTGGAGTTTTTGAACAGTTTTCTCTGCTCCAATACAGGGGCAAGACTGGGCTCTAGAAAGCTGCAACAATTCACCTAACACGCAAAGGTGTATTGCCTATTTCTAAAGGACTATCTTACTCCATTCATAAGGCTACAAAATGTCTTTAGCAAACATGAATCTCGGTCTGCTTAGGAGCTCTGAACAGGAACAGATCAGCCGATTGCACATTTTATTTGCATTTCCAATTAAGTGTGTGCCGATAAACTTAAAAATAGTTTTCCTGTTTCATAAACTTTGTTTTGAATAATGATTCATGTTATTGCAGTGTGCTCTGCAATGTTAAAGTCTCTCCGACACGGCTGTCAAATGAGCCTAAATTGTATTATCAGGACTGGATTACGTCCGGATTAATCTGTTGTTTTGTCTGAATCCAGATTGGTGTCTATTCTGGTGTATGGCAGCACAGTATAGCACATTATGGCATAGTACAGTTTAATTCAGTATTGTATAGTGTAGTATTCTGTAGTGTAGTATAATATAGCTGTGTATTTGATATAATGTTCAATTAAAATCACATGTGGAGTTTCTCAAGGCTACAATCTTGTGCCACTCCTATTCAACATCTACCTGTCCCACCTAGCTCAAAAGGTTACATATCTGGCCATAGCTATGCTGATAATACTCAAGTTTAAATTTCAGTATAACCACATGGCCACATTTCGTTGCTATTACTCAGTAAATGTATCCATGGGTCACAGTTTCCTCCATGTCAATATACAGAAGTCATTATTTTTTGGTCTCAAAGCCACAAGACACATAGAGCATGTCAGAAACTTCACTGGCCTAAATTAAAAACCACAAGGGAATAACTAAACTGGCCTACTTCCATCTTAAAATACATATCAAGAAACAACAGATTTCTGTCAAAACAGGACACAGAAAAAAGGCATACTTTTGTTTTCAGTAGCCGTACAGTGATAGAAAATTATGTTCAGGATATTTTAGAATAGACAAAAAAGCTTGTCTTTCTCAAACAGTAAAGAAAACTCGCTAGTGGAGACCTTTCAGTAAAGTGAAAATTTATAATACCAGTCTAAAACAAGACAAGATTTTTTATACTTTAAAGATTTGTAAATAAAAAATAAGCAACTCAAAATTAGGTTGAAAGAGCCCCATCAAAAGCAATAATATATGTGCAGCTGCTACTTGACTTTCTATACAGAATGCTCAATATGGTAGATTTATAACTCTTGCAAAAACGCAGACAGCCTAGAGGCGGGCAAACTCTCTGTCACAATAGCAGGCAGCCACCCTTAATGAACCTGTGGCTTGTAAAATATAGCAAAGGGAGTCAGCTATAATTCAAAGGAAGTCTTCTGTGTTTATCTGTTTTGCTGAATAAATGGGTGTGAAGCATGCACCATAGCCAAACATTGGGGCGATGCTATATCTTACAAACAGATGGCTCCTGACAAACAAACAAAATATCTCTGATACCTCATAGTAAAAAACAGTAAAATAAAGCATTTTATTTTCTTGACTAAAATAATAAAGTTATTAATTTATTCTTTGTGTATGTGAGCCTCTGTTCTGGCTACTTGTGTGTGTACGACTAACATACAGACAAAGACAGCATTACAGAGAAATGTTAAAGTTGTGTTTTCAGCAGTGAAGTCTGCAATGCCAAACTGGTGCGCAAGGTTTTATTTAGGGGTATCAACTAAAGGGAGCTAAATGAATTTGCACGCAACACTTTAAAACATTATGTGTAAACAACAACATATTTTCCTTTCATGTCCTAATTGTGCACTAGTTTGGGTCTATCATATAAAATACATTGAAGTTAATGATTATAATGTGACCAATGTTCAACTGGTATTGTGACTTTTGCAAGACACTGTATTTCTGTTTGAGACAATTGGATAGTGTTTTTGGTTTTTACTTTTTCCCAAACTTTGATGGCCCCACTTCAGTTTTCTCTTGGATGCTGCACACAAGCTTCATCAAAGCAAGAATGGGGTTGACATTTTCAGATTTTCCTGTCCCAGTTTGATCTGAAAGCACATGTGGTGGGAATTACCAGATGCACGTCTCCTATAAACGTTTTTTCTAAGGCTATCCTGCAAACTTTTTGACCTTTGGGCCGAGGGCTTTGGCTCATGTGTCAATAATTAATGCAGCATCGTTATGAATAATTAAATGATTGTTACCCATGTGGGGAATGTGTTTGAGTTCCTGGGTCAATAAAAAAAATACAGAAAAATATATATCTCACTAGGAACAACACTGACAACCAAGTATTGAAATTAAAGTAAATGTTTCTTACTCTTTCTAAACTTTTACATAATGAGAAAATCTAACTAATTTATCGAACAGTCCTTGGGCCATTGAATGCATTCATTAATTGCTTTGGATACGATAATTATTATGCTTAACACCCTGTATCTACAAACACTGCAAGAAAGTTTAGTTGAAAAAAATTAATTAAATACCAGAATAATGACACATAAATTTTTTTGTTTGTTTGTTTTCACTTCTTCAAATTCAGGGGATGCTGACTGAAGCTGGTAAGGAAGAGTTTTTCTCCTCAGTGAAACAATTTCCGTACCGACACAGGCTGAAAGGACAATCAGTGAGGAAGAAGACATTACTCCAAAAGCAATATTAAAAGCTATATTGCAGTTGGCAAATATACACAAGGACAAAAACTTTCATTTTTGGAGCCATGTCCATTGGTCTGATTTATCTAAATATGTTTGGCCCTAATCACATTTTTGGAGTGGCCATCACAAAGCTCTGATCTTGGTCCTACAGAAAATTGGGGGGGGGGGGGGCACAGCTAAAAAGGTGTGGGTGAGTAAGGTCAACAAGCCTGACTGAGAACAGTTAATGTCAGGAGGAAGGAGCCAAAATTCCAACAAACTATTCTGTGAAGCTTCTGGAAGGAGATCCAAAACATTTGACCCAAATCATGCAGTTTAAAAGGCTGTCACCTAAATCATTTGCATGTGAACTCTGAGCCACAGCCACCCCCTATAATACTAAGGGAATGTATGTATACTTATGAATTTGAAGAAAGTAAACAGTGTTGGGACCCCAGCCACAAAGTGAACATGAAGTGAAACATGGATAAACAACCTTAGAAATATACATCATCGGAACTGAATAATCTTACACTCAACATAGTTTCTTTAAAATACTGTCTGCCAATTTTGAAATCTTTGTGAAAGCCAACGAAAAAATGGTGGTTCTTAGTTTTCCCAAACATATAACTGAGTGAGGCAGACACCCTGTCTACTTTTAAGGCTAGGCTTAAAACTTTCCTTTTTGATAGAGCTTATAGTTAGAGTGGCTTAGGTTATCCTGAGCTATCTTCCTTATTTTTTACCTGCGTCTTCTTCCCTACCTCCTGGATGGAGTAAGGGGGAGTCAGGTTTAGCCCAAACCGGCTCAGTTATGGTTGGGGGTGCAAACACACCCTCCATTTCTGCTACCTGTATGACCCCCTCTCTTTTCCAATAGTTATAATCAATCTGAAAGAGAGAGGTATCCTAATCGTTGTGGTTTTTAGTATAACAATGGCCATCAGTGGGCTCTAGATGGACAAACTGTCTACTTTTAAGGCTAGGCTTAAAACTTTCCTTTTTGATAAAGCTTATATAGTTGGAGTGGCTTAGGTTATCCTGAGCTATCTCTGTAGTTATGCTGCTATAGGCTTAGGCTGCTGGAGGACATAATGACCACTTTCACCCTCTTCGCTACATTCTCACACTACTCTCCAATTTTGCATTATTTGCTGTTATTTCAGTTTTTAACTTTGTTCTCTCTCTTTTCTCTTCCTAGAAGCTACACCTGGCCTGACTCTGTGTCTGCCTGTAATACCTTTCTGGAGAGGGGCATCGTCCGAGCTTCTGCTGGCAACAACTTAATGCTCACCCTCTACCCATGATCCACATGGCCCTGTCTTTTCGTGTTTAACCCTTTCTCTCTCCTAGACATAGCTACTGACTGAGCTTTTACTGTAACTAATTATATGTGCTCTCTTTCAGACTCTCTTGAAAACTGGCTCAGAGTTTATCTGTTCTTTCTTCCTAGATGAAGCCAACTAAAGGAGCTACATCCACTAACATTTACTTTTCCTTCCCATAGAAAGTACTCCTGGATCAGTGCTTCTGTGTTCTTTTTGTGTCTCTGCTCTGTTCTCTCAAAACCCCAGTCAGTCGTGACAGATGGCCGCTCACACTGAGCCTGGTTCTGCTGGAGGTTTCTTCCTGTTAAAAGGGAGTTTTTCCTCTCCACTGTTGCTACATGCATGCTCAGTATGAGGGATTGTTGCAAAGTCAACGCCAGTGACTGTCCACTGTCTTTACATGTTCATCCAGGAGGAGTGAATGCTGCAAGTCACTGACTGGATGCAATCTGCTGGGTTTCCTTAGACAGAAAAACTTTTTATCCATTTTGAATAAATAACTAACTCTGACTGCACTGTTCAATGGTTAGGATTAATTGGAATATATGTACCTTACTTTTGTGAAGTGCCTTGAGAAAACGTGTTGTGAATTGGCGCTATATAAATAAACTGAATTGAATAACTAAATCATGTAATGGGGTACTTTCTTTAAAAATTATCTATCATAGCAAAAGTTATTCTAGCTAACTCTTTTTGATCAATTTTAACTAGACCAAAATATACTACTATGAAGCTGCCATTAGATCAGCGCACCTCAGTTAGGAGTTTAATCTGTATTAGTATTTTATTTCTTCTATTAACTTTAAAAGATAGTCTAACAACTCTAAATGTTATTCATGCAACATAAGCTTTTGGAGGTAGCTTCACAGAAAGGCCCTACATTGAGCTGTAATTGTCTGTATTTAATCACTGGCCTTTATCTTAAAAACTGAAGGGCAAAGGAGTTCTTTTGTACAGATGGTAAAGGCACATTTTAATTACTTTCCACTTAGACAATATATTTTTAAAAACAGAAATGAACAAAAGATCAGATAAGCACGTATTTTTTTCATTGGGAGTTTGAACATTATGTATTATACATGTATATGAATCTTTAACTTTGGTGAAGCATTACTTGGTATGAAGGCTTTTGAAAGCCCCTTAAACCAGTCCACATAATCGCATGCTTCCACCCCAAACTATAACGTATTTTATTGGTATTTTATGTGACAGAAGTGCATAATGGTAGAGTGGATGGTAAATCATATGTGGTTTAAAGTGTTACGCTTTTTAACCCATGAAAATCTACCATTGTAAAGTCAATTTTGTATATATGTACATTTAAAAAGATATTCTTTATTACTGAGAGCAAAGTGTACCAGAGTCAAATTTCTTCTTTGTCTGTACAAACCTGGAAATACAGCTGATTCTGATTCTGAAAAGTATGTGCATTTGTATTCAGCCCCCTTGAGTCAATGATTTGTTGAACCACAGATGCTGCATTTATAGCTGCAAGTTCTTTGAGATTTGTTTCAGTCATTTTAAAATACTCAAATGTTAGCCAATCTTTGCAAAATAGCTTAGGCTCATTATTCCCCTGGAAGCTGAAACTTTGCTTCAGCGAGTCTTATGAAGCCTCTAACAGGTTTTGTTCCAGGGTTGCTCTGTATTTAGCTCAACCCATCTTCTCATTGAATGCATGTCACTTCTTGGCTGAAATCAGAGACTTACGACATTTTTTAGCACACAATATGACAGTTTTGTGGATTGGGGGACATCCCTGCTTTTAAAGAAAATTTTAAAAGGTTAGAAAAAGACTTTGTGAAATGTACGGATTGTGGGAGAGAGTTCCAGGAATGAGAGAGTTGCAAGTCTATTTTATGAACCATTACACAGCTCTCCCATTTGCATTGATCAGGTATTTACACAAAAGCTCAAGATTATGCAGTCAGGAAATTGAGAAAGGAGGTGGTGTGCCATCAAAGAACTTCACTTGTAAAACAAGTACTGAGAAGAGAACCTATAAAGGAGGAATATCTTTGGTGGCACCCTACATTCTACCTCCATTTGATGTGTAAATAAAAATTGACTTTTTTGAAAATAACTTCCCAGTGCAAGCATGACAACAGTTTAAAGGTTCATAAAAGTGTGTTGGCATAAACTGTTGAAGTTTTCTAGATCTGACTGCTTTATAAACTGCAGAAGTCCACTTTTGTCTTGGCCCCTCTTGAACTAGTTGTAGGCATCAAGTCTCTGGTATCAACACATGTGAATTTTTGCACTTTTAGGATGCAGAGAGAGTTATTTCCTGAAAGTATATATTATTCGCTTTCAAATTTTTAACAGAACCTCACTTCAATAATTCTGAACAACCCCTTAAAGGGTGTTGTAAACCAACTTGATGCTTAATGCTTTTCAGCAAACTTTAACCGTCACCACAAGCCCCTCAGCTAAGGCCCCTCTCCTCACCTGCTCTAATATTTCTTAGCAGCACTACAGCCTCTGTGGGATCACAAGGACACCTTAATATGTGTGAAGGACATAGTTAGGCTTCAGGGATATCTGATTCCAATTTAGCAGTGCAACCCAAAAAACAAAATCCATGGACAGAACTGGAATGCTGACTGATTCTACTGATACCAACCAGGTCATATTCTTTAAGGATTTTTGCTATAAAACGCTGGAATAATTTGGGTGCTTTGTGGGTAAAAGCATGTTAACATGGATTGAACCTTACAATTTTTAAAACACACCTCCACGAATGAAAGCTGATCAACTTTCCGGAGGGTTCTTGAAAGGGACTTTTTGTGCTGTCAGATGAAAAATAATCTATTGCCTAAATCTGGACAGGGTATTTTACTCGTACACGTTGGCTGCTGTAGTCTTCTTTCTTATTAAAAGGCACTACTTATAAAAATACACTCACCAGCCATTCATCAGACCAGGCAACATTTTTCCAATCTTCTATTGTCCAATTTTGGTGAGCCTGTGGGAATTGTAGCCTCAGTTTCCTATTCTCAGCTGACAGGAGTGGCACTCGGTGCGGTCTTCTGCTGCTGAAGCCCATCCACCTCAAGGTTCAACGTGTTGTGCGTTCAGAGATGCTCTTTTGCTTGCCTTGGTTGTAATGAGTGGTTATTTGAGTTACTGTTGCCTTTCTATCAGCTCGGACTAGTCTGGCCATTCTCCTCTGACCTCTGGCATCAACAAGCCCACAGAACTGCCGCTCAGTGGATATTTTCTCTTTTTCGGACCATTCTCTGTAAACCCTAGAGATGGTAGTGCGTGAAAATCCCAGTAGATCAGCAGTTTCTGAAATACTCAGACCAGCCCGTCTGGCACCAACAACCATGCCACATTCAAAGTCACTTAAATCACCTTTCTTCCCCATTCTGATGCTCGGTTTGAACTGCAGCAGATCGTCTTGACAATGTCTACATGCCTAAATGCATTGAGTTGCTGCCATGTGATTGGCTGATTAGAAATTTCTGTTAACGAGCAGTTGGACAGGTGTACCTAATAAATTGGCCGGTGAGTGTATAATACTGTTTATTTCCAAATATTAAACAGATAATTCTCAGACTTTTTAATTGTTAGTTATTCATATTTAGATTAACAACTCTTTTTTGTACTTGATGATGTGCAGACAGGCAAGTTGTGTGTATCTGGCAGGAAGACGGTCCACTGCCTGCCCGGTCAAATTTCCTGACCTTGGACTTCTGAATGGTCCTATAATTAGTTTAATCCTGATTGATGACATAATTTGCTGGAACATAAAATATTATGTTGAAGCTTCATCTTCCTAATTCCTACTGCATTATTTATCAGCCACCACAAACTGATAATAATGTATGAATACTTTCAGATTTAAGGTAGGGCCAAAGTTCTACTCGGGAAAGTGGTTTATGTGAGCTGGTTTCTGTTCTACCTGATAACCCTGCTGTCATGCTGTTTCTGTTCAGGAAATTTATGTTGGCCCATCTAAAATCAAATGTCATATGGGTCTAAACATGAGGAAGTTAAGTACATTTTTAGGAACAGCAGGTTCTGTCACATTTCTAAAGTGTGACGTTTGAGGCAACCCTGTTTTGAATTGTGTGCGAGTATTATGTTGAAGGGTGTAAAATTCACTGTCTTGTACATCAGCACAGACTACATTACTTTTGTCATAATGTCATCATCCAGTTTTTTTGTTCCATGTTTGAGGATCAACTGGCTATCTGGGGACAAAGTGTTTTGGACCCAGCTACCAGAAAAAGACTGATCAAACTACATCTCCCAGCACTGACAGTAGTGCCAGAAACTCAAGTGACGTCACTAATATATAAAAGCCAGTACAGGAACAGAAACTTTGCTTTTGAACCTGATGCTCGCCGGGTAAAAGGAGCGCTTGTTCAAACATCTTGAGCTTGCTAGTCAAGAAAGAATTTGAACCTTCGAAGAAGCATGGAAGAATAGGCTTTAAGGTTGTTGTCTGTGTATTTGGCGACCATCCATGGCAGAAACTCAGAATAGCTGTGTGTGGTCCTAAGCCTGCACAATGTGAGCACAGATCCTCCAAGTAGAGACAGATCCATCTCTAACTATGTCAATGAAGGATAGTCCATTGCCAAAGAAGAGATGGCACCAAGAAAGCCATTCCGTAGGCCAACCAGTTGCTGACTGAGTGCAACGGCTATGTTTCCATAAAGCTCAACTTGGCCCACTGTACAGAATATTCATCAATGCAGACAGTGTGCCTGCATAGCCGGATAAAGTAATATGATTATTGGGAACTGCTGTGATATTTGAGTGGTTTTCACAACATTTTTATGTCAGTGGCAAATACAGGTTAGAGACTAAAGTACACCCTTTAATCAAACTTTTGACAGGTGAACTTGTGAACTGGAGAGGGGTCATGGGGTCATGTGGGCGGGGAGGTCATGGGTCAACGGGGTGTAGCCGTGCATGCTGATTGATTATCGTCATGAGGGGCGAGACATGACATGAGCCAATTATAATACAGGGGTGTGTTTAAGGGCGTTATGGGGAAGGCCTTAAATGAACCAATGAAAACACAGGGGGTGTGTATGATATGAATAAAACAAGACAAATATGGTATTATCAGACACTGTATGGCATCAGCACCAATTAAAATAGAGGGATTGTGTTTAAGGGTGTTATTATTGAATTGTATGTTTTTCCATGTGTTAATACATCTAAAAAATACATGCAGCCTTTATACTTTAAAGGTTTACTGAACTTAATGCTGGCCTGTCACATGAAATCCTAATAAAATGAACTGTGTAACCTGACAGAATTGTAAGTTCATTTTGCTTTTCCGGCAGGACCTATTTGCTGAATATATGAACCCGTTTAAATCAGTTCAAAAATAGAAAGATCTAAAAGTAAATAAAGATTGTGCTTCCCTACCACGATAGAATGAGAAGACCTTCCACTTCTGCATCAACTGACTGACTGACTGACTGACTGACAATCTGCTCCAACCACTTGTAAAGAGCGGTGGGGAAAAAGCAGGAGAAAAGAGGTAAGACAAAATATGTAATTAAAAGAAACCTTACAAATCCTAACCCTAACCCTGTTTCCAAGTTATAAACTTTAAAAGAAACCTTACAAACCCTCAGTATACTGTTTCCAAGTTATAAACTGACTCTAGGGAAGATGTGTTTGTTTGGAATAATGAGACTCCATTTTGGGAAAGGAATGATAATTTTAGTTACCTTTAACTTTCCTAAAACATTTTTTTTGTAACTTAGAGCAAAAAGTTATCAAGGGGTTTTAGAGAAAACAGTTATTCTCCAACTGAACTCACTAACCTCATTCTTCTGATTCAGTCTCCACACTGAGTGTGTGTGTGCGTGTGTGTGTGAGTGTGTGTGTGTGTGTGTGTCACAGATTATAAAGTGATTAAAATGATTTAAGCTCACCCTACCCATCCAAAGTCTCAAGACAGAGGTTCATGAACAGGTGAGGGCCTGGTCTATGTCAAAGTGACCTGCTGCATGTCAAAGGTCACTGGTTTCTCACTGGTTTCTCACTGGTAACACATGAAATGAAATTGTTGTCTTGGGATTAAGGGGTATTCATACAGGCAGCTTCCCATGTCAGAAGTAAGTGAGTTATACACCTTAAGTGCAGTCCTTACTAGGGGCAGTGAATTTGTTGCATTGAAAATACCAGTACAGAAAAAACAATGTCGGTACATATTTCAGGAAACGAAGAAGTTGCTGCATCTGCTTCTAACAATTCTCAGAAGTACTATGCCATCTTTAGAAGTAAGTATTCATTTTTAAGAAATCATTAATTGCATGTGAATGTTCTCTAATATTGTTTAATTTATATATATATATATATATATTTATAGTTTCTTTTTCTTAGAACCCACCACTGATGATTTCGACGACTTCATCTTGACACAATCGGAATATGGTAATTAATGTTAAGTGCAACAACATTTTATAGTTAACAAATAAATCAGCTAACATTGAACAAATCTACTTATAGATTTAATGAGAGACGTAAACCCTAATGATCACGTTGGAGGGGTCAACGGCTGTAATCAATTCTCCCCCCGAAAATCAAAGTTGAAAAGACGGCTTATCACTAAAAAAGAAGCTCCGATTACATCTGGACTTTCTTCTATCAAAGAAGAAAGAGAATCTGAAGCGTTAAATACGCCTCCGCAAATTATCATCATTTCCCCTGAAAGCACACAAGATAAACTGCCAAATGCTCCAGGGGGAGAAAGTAAGCCCCAAAAAACTGTTTCATTGTGGGTGAATGTGGAATATTAGAGAATTGTTTAACCTACAGATAAAACTCTACAGATTTAATGGAGAACGTATCTCTGAAAGAAGAAGAAAAAGCAGAAGAAGAAACAGCTTTGATCAAGCAAACTAATAACGAACTTGAAATAAACAATGGCCAACCATCAGCTGTGGAACGGGAAGGTGAGTAAAACTAAATAAAATAAAAATAACAATAACATCTATATTTTTTTTAAGCAAGCATAGTTCAATAGAATAATATCATATAAATCTGTTTACAGATTCACCCAAAGATGCGGCCCTGAAGCCGCCCACCAGAAGGTCACTTTTCAAAGATCAAGACAGCGTTTCACACAAGCGCATCAGTCCAGTGCAACATGAAGCGAAATCTGGAGCTATTAACTCACAGAACCGCCCTCCAAGTAAGTTAAAGTATTTCAAAATTCGTTTAGAAGCCTACAAGTATTAAAGTTATTGGGGATCACTTCCCCCTTAAAAACTCGCTTATTTTAAAAGTATTACTATGGTTTATTTATGAGCGCTGTGCTGCACAGTGTAAGATAACTTTATTTTATTTTGTTTTCACAGAATACTTAACCCCAGCGAAAAGGCAGCGGCTCTCTGATCTGCATACCAGGGCAAGGCTTGTTTAAGGTTTAATGAGCTGTACGTTTAATTCTTACCTACTGAATTCATTTGAATTCGCTTTTTTTTTTTCAACTGTAATGTGTTTATTTCAATATATATATTTTTTTGTTGTCCATTCTCTTTGCAGAGGTAACGTTGATGATAAGGCAGATTCGGTCCAGACCTGCACAGCAACGCAGAAAGAAGGCTTCGCAAGCTGCACAGGACCGTCGAAATAAAGCTTCATCATTGGCGCTTTTGACTGCATGTCAGGTTCTGATACAGAAGCAGTTCGGTGACATCAAGGTGATTTTAAACTGAACTGATCACTGTGTTTTGTTTTGTTTTTTTTTGTTCGCTTGTTTTTTTTTTGGTTTGATTTTTCTTATGCTCATATAAATGGATACCGAATCAGACTTGCCCTGGATGAAATAAGGAATTTAGTAGCTGAGCTTAATGAAATCCCAATAGCTGCACATGTTTTAGACGAGGAGGAGGAGGAGGAGGATGCATCTCTTGTTAACAACCATGGTGACTTTTTAAACTTACTAGAACAGGCTCTCGAGGATTTAAATAGACCACCATCTCCACCTGGCAGTCATGAAACTGGGTCAGATAACTTACTAAACCCTTCAACATCACACAGTGCGGCGCAGCATGGGGGTAATTCCAATCAGGAGGTAGCGGTCAGCTCTGATCAGATTGAGCGAGATCCTCCTGCGGTTGTTGAGCGTGAACGTTTTAATAACATTGAAATAAGGAGATATTTTACCATCCCACCCCCTTGTCCGGGTAACATTCCAGATCTAGCGGCATTCTATACAAACATCATGCGTATTCTCATTGAATTAGCTGACGTTGCAAGATCATTAACCAGACGTAACGATGTTTTACAGCTAGAATTAGTGGGTGAAAATCTCTATCGTTACGTCACATTTACTGTTACCGATGGAAATATGATCCTGCCTGCTTTCGAGGAATTTTTGGACGACTTAGTACAGTCAAATGCTGATGTGCCTGTTGACAATAACTTGGAATTTGTTCTACAGGTAGTTATTGATCCGGCAGGAGGTTCAAAGCGTAAGGCTACAGGAACGTTAGACTGTGAACTGATTAATAAGAACATGCGTCACCTGTATGTTGTAGATAATACCGGTAATCAGTTATGCTTTGCCATCTGCCCTGCACACGTCTCTGACCCTGAGCTTACTAAAAATGATGCTTTAGAACTGGGGAGGAAATGGCAGCACCAGGCAGGCCTCAATGAGCAAACAGCGGTTACTTTTAGTGATATTGGTAAATTTGAAAACATTCTGAAGAGAAAAATTGTAGTGTTTCACAGAACCACGGGCTCTACAGCTCTGTGTAAATTTGAAACCGGTTTCCCTGATCGTTCAAACCCTCTGTTTTTGCTGTTATTTCTAGGTCACTACTATGGAATAAAAAATCTCAAAGGATTTATAGGTTCCAGATATATCTGTGCATACTGTTACAGCGGCTATGAAAATGCACACACACACCATTGTGAAGGTTATTGTCCCGTTTGTCATTCATATCAGTGTATGCAAGAAATTAACGAACCTGTCGCCTGTGCAGGCTGTCAAAGAATCTTTCGCAATTCTTTATGTTTTGCTAGACACAATAAACCCCATAACAGACCTAATTCTGACAGGCCTATGAGTGACTGTGAGTTGGTCAAACTGTGCAAGGTGTGCAAAAGAATATACGTTATTCCAATCAGCAAACCCAAGAAACCACACGTGTGTCATGTAAAATGCTGTATTTGCGGTGAGAATATTCTTCCCGGGTTAGACGTTACATGCGATGAGCATCAGTGCTACATTCAGACATGCAATCCCATTAATCAGTTAGATGATAAACTGATTTTTTATGATTTTGAATGCTTCATCAATGAGAGCGGTGTGCACACCCCCTTTCTGGTCTGTGCTAAAACGTTGAAAGGTGATGAATGGCACGCTTATGGGTTAGACTGCACCCAAAAATGTGTTCTCCACTTGAGGAGGCCGATGTATAAGGGTTTCACCTTAATAGCGCACAACGCGCGTGGGTATGAGAGCTACGTGATTCTCACAGCTATGCAGCAGTTAGGCAATAAACCTCATCTCATCATGCTAGCAAGTAAAGTTCTCTGTTTAACCGACCCTGATTACAGGTTAAAATACATTGATAGTCTTTCCTTCATTTGTATGAAGTTGAGTGCCATGCCGAAAGCGTTTTACCGATCAAAGCAAGGGTTTTTTCCCCCACCTATTCTCCTCCAAAGAGCGCCTCCAGTACGTAGGGTCATATCCTGCTCCATCCCGCTACGCAGTGGAACGCATGAGTCTTCAAGAACAACAGGTGTTTAACAGCTTGTACAGAGAAGCGAACAAATAGGTCTTTGACTTTAAGAAAGAAGCTATTCGTTATTGTAAAAATGACGTTGATTTTCTTTCTCAAGGCTGCTTAGAATTCAGAGACAAGTTCTTTAAGGAGACAAGTGTGGAACCGTTTAAATGCATCACGATAGCATCAGCGTGCATGAAGGTTTTTGTAACCAATTTCCTTCCTTCTAAAACCTTGGCCATCCCCTCACCTCTGGACTATAAACGTAGCAGCAAAACGTTCTCCAGCGTGTCTATTCAATGGCTCTGGTGGATTGCAGGCAGCAGAAAAATATACATCGAACATGCGTTAAACAAGGGGGAAAAGAAAATCGGCCCCTATTCAGTCAATGGGTATGCAGAGATTAATGGTGTCAGAGTTGAGTTTGAGTTTTACGGCTGTTTTTTCCACGGCTGTAAAAAGTGTTACATGCCTCATGACAAGTGTCCGTTGAGACGGGTGGCGTTTGAACAGTTTTACGCAGCCACTGTTGAGAGAAGCAAGGTGCTCCAAACTGTGTACGGCCTTCTTCTCGAGGTCATCTGGGAGCATGAGTGGACTGAAATGAAAAAATCCCACACGGGGGTGATCAGCTTTCTTGAGAAAGTTAACGTACCCGAACCGTTATCACCCCGAGATGCTCTGTATGGTGGACGCACCTGCGCAATGAGACTGAGGTACACAGCGGGTTCCGGGTGAAACTGTGCATTATGTGGACTACACATCTTTGTACCCCTATGTAAACGCCAACTGCGTTTTTCCCCTCGGTCACCCCACCATCATTTACAAAGATTTTGATGATCCCGGCAGCTATTTCGGTATCATCAAAGCTGTGGTCTACCCCCCAAAAGGAAAGGAAAGCTTCAGCATGCTAAGAAAGTTTGGACACTTTTTTGCTCCCAACTTTGTGGGAACAGCTTGAGAATGGCCATTTCCTGTCCTACCATGACTTTCCGCCACTGCAAAAAACAAGGTCAGAGAAGACATAGATAAGCAAGTTTGGCGTGAAAGAGCTTAACAGCTGCAGAAAGTTCTGAACATGACAGAACACTTTTGCAGTGAGTTAAGCAGAAATTTTGAGCCAGCCCAACATCAGTGTTTGACCTTAAAGATGTGCTTCTGGAATAATGGCCTAAATCACATAAACATACTACTAAACCCTTTGAAAAACCTTCAATGAAAAATTATATTAAGCCCTATAGATGTTAACTCAAATGTTAATAAACCTGTCAGAAGCTTGTGTGTTTACTTCCCCTCTTTTATTAAAATGTGTGATTA
This sequence comes from Crenichthys baileyi, assembly GCA_036173005.1. NCBI lineage: Eukaryota > Metazoa > Chordata > Actinopteri > Cyprinodontiformes > Goodeidae > Crenichthys > Crenichthys baileyi. Next base: position 569,530 of record JAHHUM010000904.1, read on the forward strand.
AATGGGTAGATCAGATGCTTTCTGGAACATCTAAAACATATCAGAAAAGTTCTGTACAAGAAAGCTTACAATAGCATAAATGTCAGTGACTTTGGATTTGTCCTCCATTTGCTGGCTCACCAAACCATCCTTGGCTTCGCTCAAAAAACTGCTCCAGCTGTTTCCACAGTGTCAATTTAGCTCAGTCTTTCCATGATAGCACTGATGGCTCTGTTTATATTTGGCACATCTGCTTTTCCTACCAACTGAAAGTTAAAAATCTTTGACTTGATCTAAAACATTTAACAGGGTCTGACTTTAAATAGTTCTTTAAATAGAGCTGCATCTGCATGTATATTGTTTATTTATTTATTTGTTCAGATTATGTCTCCATGCACCTCTGCAATATGGCCAACACAATCTTTTGAATGCATCTTATTTTTGTGCAATGTCCCCAAAGCAATTCCTTGCTATAATACAAAACTGCCAAAACTAAACCAAATACAGCTTGTGTATGTGTAGTGTGCTGTTAAAACACAAAAAAGCACATTTGTTAATTTGTTAAGAATATAACAGGAAAAGTTAATAAATAATTTCAAAAACAATGGATTTTTGAGCAACATTTTAAAAAGAAGCTGCAATTGCCTTTACAAGAAGTTATTGTGGGTTCAGATAAGATAACTTTTTATATCTTACTTGCCCAAAATATAAAAAAGATGTATATATTTCAGTTAAACCTGGATTAAATGATGTCCTTCTCTTTGAAGGTTTGATCTGACTTTGGTCAAATCTGGACCACAGAGGAGGTTCAGGGTGGAGCCCCATCAGGTACAGACACTGATTGTGATCAAAAATGTACTCCAACTCCTTTGCTTTGTTTTCACAATAATTGGCAACATTATCGCATCATCAGCACACCTTTACCGTTTACTCTCCAAAATTAGGCTGCATTTTGCATTTTTTAACTGGAAAAGTTATTTACATTACAAACCACAATCACCATTTTCTACACTAATCTTTAGTTTCCTTTGAAGGGAAAGGAGGTATTAATTTGGGATACTGAACCTCCTTTTTTCTGAATGGTTCTAAAGGCAAGCTCATTGTCAAAGTGTGTTTTATTTTCATAGCAACAAACTCTCTGCATGTGATGCTCTTAATCAGGCCAAATATGGATACTTTGGGTAAAAAAATATTAGTGAGAAAACATTTTTTACTTTACCTTCCAGGTTCTGATCCTGGAAGATGAAGCTTCCTTTCAGTCCAAAGTCTTTTGTAGCATCTAACAGGCTTTCTCCCAGGACTGTACTGAAATTACCTTCAAGGATCATTCCATTAGCTCTGACCACTTTCCTTGTCCCTGCTGAAGAAAAGCATCCCCACAGCATGATGCTGCCACTACCATGCTTCACAAGGAGATTGTGTGTTAATGGTATTGTATGTAGGTTTAGTTTTTGCCAAACCTGTCTTCAGTCTAGGCACAAAACATCAGTGTTGGTTTTGTCTAGGAATATGCCCTTCTTTCCATGGTCTTTACACATAGATGGACTGTATTTAATAATTAGGAGACTTATGAGGCAATTTACTCTGGATAATATTTAGAGGGATAACAATGGAGAGGGCTGCAAGGAAATGCATGCCTCTGTTTTCAGATTTTTATTAGTAGTACTATAAAAGTCATGTAAAAATTTCTATTCAACTTACAATTACAGTGGCATGTAAAAGTGTTCATACCCATTTAACTTTTCCACATATTGTCACATTACAACCAAAAACATAAATATATTTTATTGGAATTTTATGTGAAAGACCAACACAAAGTGAAATACAATTGGAAAGAAAATTATACATGAAAAGGGCATTGTGCAAAAGTATTCAGCTCCCAGAATCAATACTTTGTGCAACCACCTTTTGCTGCAATTACAGCTGCAAGTCTTTTATGGTATCTCTCTATCAGATTTGCATATTGAGTGACTGAAATTTTTGCCCATTCTTCTTTGCAAAACAGCTCAAGCTTAGTCAGATTAGATGGAGAGTGTTTGTGAACAGCAGTTTTCGGATCTTGCCACAGATTCTCGATTAGGTTTAGGTCTGGACTTTGACAGGGCCATTCTAACACATTAATATGTTTTGTTTTAACCCATTCCATTGTAGCCCTGGCTTTGTGTTTAGGGTCGTTGTCCTGCTGGAGGGTGAACCTCTGCCCCAGTCTTGTGGACAGATTTCCCCACCTGAGCTGTGGATCTCTGCACTTCATCCAGTGTTACCATGGGCCTCTTGGCTGCATCTCTTATCAGTGCTCTCCTTGTTGGGCCTGTAAGTTTAGGTGGACGGCCTTGTCTTTGTAGGTTTACAGTTGTGCCATACTCTTTCAATTTCCGGATGATGGATTGAACAGTGCTCCTTGAGATGTTCAAAGCTTGAAAATTCTCTTTATAATCGTAAGCCTGCTTTAAACTTCTCCACAACTTTATCCCTGACCTGTCTGGTGTGTTCCTTGGAATTCATGATGCTGTTTGCTCCCCAATATTATCTTTACCAACCTCTGAGGACGTCACAGAGCAGCTGTATTTGTACTGAGATTAGATTGCACACAGGTGGACTCTATTTAGTCATTCGCAATCATCAGGCAACTTCCTAAGGCAATTGGTTGCACTCAGAGTAAATGGGGCTGAATACCTTTGCACACCACACTTTTCAGTTTTTTATGTGTAAAAAAAAAAGAAATCATGTGTAATTTTCGTTCACCCTTGTATACCACTTTGTGTTGGTCTTTCACATAAAATTCCAATAAAATATATTTATGTTTGTGGTTGTTATGTGACAATATGTGGAAAAGTTCAAGGGGTATGAATACTTTTACAAGCCACTGTATATGCTATGATGTGTTGGTCTACAGCATAAAATCCCAATAGAGCACACTTAAATTTGTGGCTGCAATCAGATAAAATGTGGAAAGGTTCAAGGGCCTGAATACTTTTAAAAATGCACTTTTATATTTTTCCCCAGACCTCCCCACATTAGAAAGTTTTGGTGTACAGGGTCAACATCTGTCACATTGTAACACAAACTGTGCAATTTGTGCTGCTCTCCGGCAAGGCGATGAGTGGTGACGATGGAATGAAAGTAATAATGGCAACTGAGACATCCAAGGTGAAAAAGATGGATGATAATGGCACAGAAGGAGGACGTCCATGTGAACTGGGCATCTCTGAGCTTGGAGATTGGGGAGGAAAATGCAAGTAAGAGAGCCTTGAAAAGACTGGAGAGGCAGGGAAGAAAACTGGGACTCAAGCAGTCTTTGAATAAAATTAAATGCTATTTTACTGTGTGTGTTTGCAGGATTCCAAAAAGTAGGGCTTTAACGTGAACAATCAGGTGGTTATAAAATAACTGGAACAGAGAAAACACATACACAGATGTGATAGTCTTTATCATCTAACAACATGTCAGAGGTGCAGAACTGAAGTCAGAGGTGGACACTTACAAAGAAGATTAACTACAGAAAGACTTAACAAGAAACACAAAATCAAGTACCAAAGCATCAGCGTAAAACAAGCCACTTGGTGCTCATTGATAAACAAAGCAAGAGCTTCATCCCAGCACCCATCTGAGAAGTAATTTCAGTTTGAAGTGTTCTGTCTAGTCTCCTACATCCTGTCACTCACATCAAGCAGAAGTGTTAGCAATTTCCATTTCGAGCATTTCCAAGAACTCTCTTCACAGCTGTGTCTCCTGATTCTCTCCCGCGACGCTGAGCAAACTGTGTTAACCCGCACAAGTCAATTACAAGTCGCAGTTCTGTTAGAGGGATTAGGGTCAAGACAAGAGTCAAGAAGTAAACACAGACATCAGTATGTTGTTGATTTTTCTAATGTGTGACCAGGAACAAAAAGCTGGTGTTGTTCTGAGCAGTTCACTGCTTTAGTCTAAGTTGTGATGCTCTTGAGAAAGTTCTGAACAATTTACTCAATGTGAACGGCTGCTGGTCAGACTCCCAATTGTTTCCATATAAAAACAAAATTGTTAGCGCTATTTTTGTGTTTCTTCTCTGTCAGATGCTGGAGAAGAGTTGAACCTTCTTGGGATCCTAAAATCTATGAAACTAGAGCAGGCTGAAATTGAATGCATGAGTTGGATGCTGCAAAGATTATAGTGCTCATGAAGGCAATTTTACAACAAGGATGGAAAACCCAAATGTCAATTAACTTTAAACTCTATCTTTCCATATAACGGAAACCTACAGTACCTAGGTGATCATGGATTACAATCATAAATAGGTTCACTTGAATTCTATTTTCTTATACCCTAAAAACACATTTATAACTGGCTCTTATTTCAATTGCATGGCATTCCGACATTGCCATGCAATGCATTTAAAGCTATAGCATGCATAATTTGATCAGATGAGCCAGGCTAACAAGAATGTTTTGTTGAAAAATTCCACCGCGCTGCTAATGCAACTCAAATACCACAGCAATAATCAAATGTGTTATCAAGATTCTTCACTCAATTCGAGACACTGAATGCTTCTTCTTCTTTCAGCTTTGCCCTTTCAGGGGTTGTCACAGTGATTCATTTGTTTTCATCTAACCCTATCATCTGCATCTTCTTCTCTCACAACAGCGATGTCCTCTTTCACGGCATCCATAAACCTCTTCTTTGGTCTACTTCTAGATATCCTCCCTGGTAGTTTCAGCCTCGGCATCAGTCTACCAACATGCTCACTATCCCTCCTCTGTACATGTCCAAATCATCTCAGTCTGTCCTGTCTGGCTTTATCTCTCTCTCTCTATATATATATAGATATATATCTATATATATATCTATATATATATCTATATATCTATATATATATCTATATATATATATATAGATATATATATATATATATATTTTTTTCACTGGAAAAATCTTTTTTGACTTTATAGCGATGAAACCCCTTTTGATAATTACTGAACACCAGCTTGCATGTTTCCAGTGGTATTCAGATTATTTATTTTTGGTAATGAGCTTCAGATCTTTGGGATTGTAAAAACCCTAAGTTTGAACTTCCTCGAAAGATTCTCTATCAGATTCATGTTGGGACTCTGGGCCACTGCAAAATTTTCCAATATGAATCAATATAAAATACCAATGAAATATAGCGTTCCGTACTTGATAGACAAAATGTTATTGTAATGGTATTATATGTTGTCATATTTTCATAGTTTGCTGCATTTTTTCCATCCACTGCTTAGTTACAATAAATAAAGGGTGCAACAGCAATATATGCGAATCTGTTTGTGTGTGGTTTATGCGAAAGATACAAGTCAGCTGTCTCTTTGCACTTTTTGACTCCACTCGATGTGTGGCGTTTATTCTGTAGCACCAAACAAATACAACTAAATTTTTTCAGCCATTAACTCCTCCAAAAACAGGAAACATCAGAATCTACTAAAGTAATAATAACCTTCAACTGAGAAGAACCCAATGCACCAACATGGACAGTAGCACAATGTGCATATAACATCCAAAACGGTGATTTATTCCATCACTGCATTAAGAGTCCCCTACACCTGATAAGTGTTCAGTCTGTTGGCTTAGTTCTGCCCGCTGTGCTTCTCTCTTGCTGAATGCAGTCATTAAAGTTTACAGGGGTATTAATCAATCTATGTTGATTTTTATTTGATCTTATTCAAATTCAATATTAGCCGGCAGCTGAAAATTTAAATCAGATAAAACCACTTTGACTTGATTTTCTCCTCTGAAATTCTTAACCTAATTAGTCTCAGAACAGACATTTCTAGGGAGGTGTTTGATGTTCAAATAAGCTTCCATTTTGTCCATTAAATGTACAAGAATGCCTAACTATCAGAATGAGAGACACTAAGATGTCGTGATTAATGAAAAGCTTTTTGTTGTTGTTTTGATGGTTTCAGAAAGTCAGCCAGGATGTTTGGTCCAGGAAACAAAGATGTTGATTAGATCTGATGGTATAGTTCTGCTTGGCTAAACCTGCTTCCTTGGGAATAACGAGTGAAGTGGAAGCCAATCAAATGTTTGCTGACATCATCAATTAGACTGTATGACTGACATTGTTACTTTTGATCATTGAAATACTTTCCCCACCACTGGTTCCATGAGAGCATAAATATTTATCAGTACATTTAAAAAAACGATTAAACATAATTACTGTTTTCTGTTTAACAGTACAGTTCCACAACTTCATGCAAGGGTGTACTGGAGTAGGTATGTTATATTTTTGGTGCTGTTTTTGCGTTTTTAGATCTCTGTCTGTATGTGGTAATGGATATCTTGCCAAAAAGTCTGTGATGAATTTTTAAGTACTTTTTTTGTCTCTAATCTGGATAGTCCTGATGACTTCCAATATCACTGGCGTGAAAAGAAAAAGCCATTGGATAAATTTTCTGCATGGCACAGAGAAAACGGTTGTATAATCGTCAGGGGAACGTTATTCTTTCAATGAAACATGGAGCTTCAGGTTCTGCAAGGGCTTCTAACCAAGAGATGTTGCAGAGGGCGACCTTCTTGGCTAAGTGTCCTCGTCTCTGTGGTGATGACTAGGTCTTTCAACAGGACAGCGCTGCAGTTCACAATGTCCATCTGACATAGAACTTAATGAAAGAAAAAATGTCCATCTTTTCGACCATGCATGTTCACCTGATCTTAAATCAATTGAAAATGTATAGAGATGGATGGCAAGTGTAGGTTATAAAACAGATATCTATTCCAGACTGTGAATGTTTTTCATGAAGCCATACTATCCACCAAATGGGGCAACATTACCACATGCTTGGGCCAAGCATTTATAAAAAATATTGAAGTGATGTAAAGGGAGAGTGAGGCTACTCACTTTTGAGTCCATTTTGACATGTTATTTCTGTTTTGAGGTTTTATTGATCAGTGGTGTTAAACTTTTAATCAGCTCATGAACAGCCTGTTCGAATTTATATGTAGAATTCAATGAATTACAATTCTCTTTATTTTGTCTCTTGACATTAAGCCTGCCACATGATTATAATCCAGCTAGAGTACTTGGACCGTTTTTCCCAGTGTTAAACCTTTAAAGTGAGATTGATGATTCTGTATGTTACAGTTTTAAATGCATATGAAGGGGCTGAATACGTGTCATTTCTTGTGTAGTGCCTTCCAACTCCCTTAAAACAAAAGGCTGATATGCAGTAGTGTGACGGGTATAGAACTTGATCAGGGGTGTAAAAAACAAGACGGCAGTCTGCTGCAACTTTACTAAAGCTAATTAATAGTGATCTGGTTGTGGTGCACAGAGCATATGGCATTCCTGCCTCTGTGCCTCAGTGTCCAAGTACACAGGGTCAGAAGAATGAGAAGAAACCAAACTATGTCACCACAATCTGTAACACCCTTCTATTGCTTTGAAAATCTGAAACAGTTCATAAAGACTAGAGACAAACCAATCCTCAATTAAACCAGTTCCATTCAGAGATAAAACAATCACTAATAAAATAATCAACTGCCTCAGCGGTGTCCTGTAGTTTGTCTTTCGAAAGTACTTATCATCGGTTGCTGCGGCTGACTTCAATCTCAATTCAATTCAATTCAATTCAGTTTTATTTATATAGCGCCAATTCACAACACATGTTGTCTCAAGGCACTTCACAAAATTCAGGTACATACATTCCAATTAGTCCTAACCATTGAACAGTGCAGTCGGAGTTAGTTATGTATTCAAATTGGATAAAAAGTTTCTCTATCTAAGGAAACCCAGCAGATTGCATCCAGTCAGTGACTTGCAGCGTTCACTCATACCGGATGAGCATGTAGAGACAGTGGACAGTCACTGGCGTTGACTTTGCAGCAATCCCTCAATCTGCTTTATGTTACTGTTTATGCTACAATAAATTGGTCAGATTCCTTCCTTCACATGAAATTTCCAATAAAATGGATTAAGATAGTATTTTTCAATTCCCTTTAACACCTCAGGCAGGCATTTCAGAGATATGCTTTTCCTATTTTAATACAGAATGATTTATGTAGTGTTTTCAATGTAGATGTTGGTAACACCAAGTTAAACCACAAAATGAAGACCCTTGGAGTTACCTAGCAGCGTTTATTTGTCTCCATAAACATGTGTTGAAAACTGCAACAACTGAAAACAAGCTCAAACTGAACTTAACCTCTCAGTGCAAAAAAGCGACAGAGGACATTTATGCTGCTGGATGTGTCTAGAGACTTGATTACCTTGATACTTACGGCTCCCGAGCTCAGCTAAACAAAATAGCCCACTATTTACTTCCAGCTTGTCCACCCCTGGAGCACCTGCTTGTTACAGTTTTTAGGTCCTAAAACATTGATGTTCAGGTGGCAGATCCACCATGCATTTTTGTTTCTTTTTTCCACGAAGTTTTCAGCATGTTATGTATTTATGGATTACTGAGTTAGCTAGTCTTTTGCCACCTGAAAGCCACTACCTGGCAGCTCTGATTGCTTCTTCTGTCTAATGATGACCTTGTATAAAAACTTGTATAACCACCTTTCATTGCAGTTAAACTGCTGTAGGTCTTGGGGTAAATCTACCAGCTAACATCTGAATTTGTTTGGCTGTTTTTCTTCGCAAGAAGAAAAAAAAACCCAGTCAGATTAGATGGAGAGTGTCTGAACTGGGATTTTCAAGTCTTGCCACAAATTCTTAATTGGGTTTAGATATGGACTTTGACACACATACAAGTTGTAACCTGTATTCAGTGGACCAGAGTACCAACTTCTATATGTATTCTGTGTCTCGTACAGACCTTATGCAAACTGTAAACATCTTATGGCTTTAAGTCAACAAAGACATTTTTACTCTTCCACAACGGTCAGATTTGTGGAGTGTACAACTACCTGTCTTGTTGTCAAATTCTTCCACCTGAGCCGTGGCTCTCTGTAGCTCCTCCAGAGTTACCATGAGCCTCTTGGCTGCTTCTCTGATGCTCTCCTGCCTGGCAGTTTAGGTGAACGGCCATGTCTTAACTGGTTCGCAGTTGTGCCATACTCTTTTTGTATTTAAAGATGGAACAGTGCTCTGAGAGATGTTCAAAGCTTGGGATATCGTTTTAGAATTTTTCAGAATTTGAACAGGAAAAAACAAGACAGTCTAATGAAACTAATGACATTGTTTGCAGAAAGGGACAGAGAATATAATTTAGAAGGGAAACTAAATTTAAATATCCATGGTTTTACAATGACTTTAAAAAGTATGTGCATTTCAAAAGCAGGAGTTAAATTATGGAAAAAGTCTAACAGAAGAATTAAAAGAAAGTCAAAAAAATAAGCCAGTTCAAAAGAACATATAAAATACAAATTCTAAATACATATAAGGAAGGAGAGTAGCAGTTTAAACTGGGATGGTAAAGGAAATGTTAAAAAATATAAATGTTAAGATAACAAATAATAATAAGTAACAAATATAAATTAGTTTTGTTTTGTTTTGTTTTCTCTATTTAAAATAAATCGTTTTATTTGGATAAACATAATTTATCGATTATTTTTGTTTGAAAGAAATTGTGTTTGGATATTTTATGTCTCTTCTTGTGAAAGAAAAAGTATTTTTAATTGTTTTTTATTTTATTAATGTTTTTTCTTTAAATGAAGTATAATGTGTAAAGTAAGTTACAGATGAAAGGAAGGGGGTAGGGAGAAATAAGTTTATACGTCTGCCAACCTCTTTTTCAAGCAAATGGTCATGTAAATGTGTATCATGGTGTAGGAATGTGAATACTTTTGAAATAAACAAACAAACAGTCAGAAACTGCATATTTCTGCCACCGAACGTAAGGCCCCGACACCATAGCAAAAACAGTCCTGGATCCGGATCGGGATCCAGATCACCATCAAAATGTAATGATTTCTTCCTTAGGCAAGACACACCTCTGGTAGAAAAATTCATAGGAATTTGTTTGCAATTTTTTCGTAAAGTTGCTAACACAAACGCAGACAGACATTTTCCTCTCACTTCACATTTATGCTCTGCTTCATGATGGTCAGTCACATTGTCCTTTGTGGTTTGTGGTGGTCATGTAAGAGCTATGAAAAAGTTAAAAAGATATGGATATTTAAATTATTTGCAAGGCACTATTTGTATGTGTGTAGAATGGAATGACACTTGAATTGTATGTGGACACAACAGAAGTCTAAAGCTAGGTAAGAAAATGTTTCTCTGTCAGACAGCCAATATTTGTTTCTTCAGTGTATCATCAAGCTATCAACAGTAGAAGGATGTAAAGTGCCTAAACGGGGAAAAAACAAGCCCAAAAATACTTTTGAAGCCTGATTAAAATGTTCCTGTGACGGGAATTGCTAAAAGCCTCACTCTCTCATTATCAGCGAAGAGCAACATAAAAAAAGAGAACTCTGACTATCAGCTATGTGTAAGAAGTAAACACTTCTCTGGTTGTTTATCGGTGTGCCTTTCTTTCTCTTTGTGTGCCTGTCCATTTCTGTTCTACACATTCAGACAGGAATTGATAAATTATTTTTATCTGCCCCAGCTGGTGCTAAAGCATGTGGCCTGACAACAGAACAGTCGCTTTTTCTTTACATCGCCCCATCATTGTGAGCAGACCTGTAAGCTGCATGGCTAGCAATTAAAAGAGGTGCAGATAAAGAGCGCTCACATGATCCTGCCCAAAGAAGGGACAAAGAGCGAGAGAGAGAAACAAAGAAGCTGAAGCTGAAGCTGACTTTCTGTAGATATGTGAGCAAGGAAAAAAAAGGGTATAAAGGAAGCAAAACTGTATTACTTTCCTTTAGCTTCCCTCTTAATTTCCACAAAGAACGGGTGCTCTCAGAAAGACAAAAACATAAGTTCTGCAAATTACAAAAGACAAAGAAAAGCAGCATAAAAGAAATATTGTTCCTCTTAGGTCAATGTAATTAACATTCTTGCCTCATACCCCAAGTATTTATTTTACCCATTTTTGTTACATTCCATTTAGGTGCTTTTTAATCAGATTTTATGTGATGGATCTGCACAATAGTCTAAGTTGGTAAAGTGAAATAAGAAAAATATGTATGAAAAAAAATCTAAAAAGCATGTGCACATATATCCAACCCCTATATCCACCCCCCAAAAAACTCCAATCTTCTTGCAACCAATCTTCAAAAGTCACATAATTTGTGAAATGAAGTCCAGTGCAGCTGCCTGCAGTCTAAGTGTCACATGATCTGTCAGTATAAACACAACTTTTCTGAAAGGACCCAGAGGCTGGAACACCACTAAAGAAGGGGCATCACACCATGAAGACCAAGGAACTCTCCAAACAAGTCAGGGACAAAGTTGTTGAGAAGGACAAGTCAAGGTGATGTTATAAAAAAATCTCCAAATCTTTGATGTTTTGATGGAGCACCATCAAATCCGTCCATCTTCAAATGGAAAGCACAAACCTGCCAAGAGAAGGCCGTCCACCAAAACTCACAGACCAGGCAAGGAGGGCATTAATCAGAGAGGCAGCATAGAGACAAAGGGTAACCCTGAAGGATTTGCAGAGTTTCACAGCACAGACTGGATTATCTGTTCACCGGAGCACAATAAGCTGTGCACTTCATAAAGAGGGGCTTTATGGAAAAGGGGCCAGGAAAAATAAGAAGATACATTTTGAATTTGCCGAAATGTGTGTGGGAGACTCCCCAAATGTATGGAGGAAGATGCTCTAGTCAGATCAGACTAAAATTTCACTTTTTGGCCACCGTGGAAAACACTACAGGGGTTGGACAATGAAACTGAAACACCTGGTTTTAGACCACAATAATTCATTAGTATGGTGTAGGGCCTCCTTTTGCGGCCAATACAGCGTCAATTCGTCTTGGGAATGACATATACAAGTCCTGCACAGTGGTCAGAGGGATTTTAAGCCATTCTTCTTGCAGGATAGTGGCCAGGTCACTACGTGATACTGGTGGAGGAAAACGTTTCCGGACTTGCTCCTCCAAAACACCCCAAAGTGGCTCAATAATATTTAGATCTGGTGACTGTGCAGGCCATGGGAGATGTTCAACTTCACTTTCATGTTCATCAAACCAATCTTTCACCAGTCTTGCTGTGTGTATTGGTGCATTGTCATCCTGATACACGGCACCGCCTTCAGGATACATTGTTTGAACCATTGGATGCACATGGTCCTCAATCATGGTTCGGTAGTCCTTGGCAGTGACGCGCCCATCTAGCACAAGTATTGGGCCAAGGGAATGCCATGATATGGCAGCCCAAAACCATCACTGATCCACCCCCATGCTTCACTCTGGGCATGCAACAGTCAGGGTGGTACGCTTCTTGGGGCTTCTCCACACCGTAACTCTCTCGGATGTGGGGAAAACAGTAAAGGTGGACTCATCAGAGAACAATACATGTTTCACATTGTCCACAGCCCAAGATTTGCGCTCCTTGCACCATTGAAACCGACATTTGGCATTGGCATGAGTGACCAAAGGTTGGATGGTGCTAAAATACAGGGATATTCTTGAGCAAAACCTGTCAGTCTGTCTGTGATATGAGATTGGGACAGAGGTTCTCCTTCTAGCAGGACAATGACCCAACACACAACACTGCATTGTTCTAAGGGGAAACATTTAAGGGGAAACATAGTTGCAATGGCCTAGTCAAAGTCCAGACCATCCAATTGAGAATCCATGGGAGACTTGAAGATTGCAGCTAAGTGAAAACCGTTCAACCTGAAGGTAGCTGGAGCAGTTCTGCCTTGAGGAATGGGCAAAAATCCCAGTGGCAAGGTGTGGCGAGCTCATAGAGAATTATCCAAAGCCACTTGCAGCTGTAATTGCTGCAAGTGACTCTACAAAGTATTGACTTTGGGGTTGGGGACACATACACATGCTGAAATTTTCTGTTATTTTGTCCTAGTTGTTGTTTACTTCACAAAAACACAAGTACATATTCAAAGCTGAAGGCATGTGCTGTAAATGAAATGGCGCAAACTCTTTACCAATCCATTTTGGATCCAGGTTGTGAGGCCAAAAATCATAAAAAAATGCCAAGCAGAGTGAATACTTTGCACCAGACAGCACAGTTTATGGTAAGAAAGAGAGAACAAGCAATCATGTGAAAGCACACACACGGTTCTCACCACTTGTCGAGAAAATACGAGGCTCATAGAGCTGGAGCTGTAATAATGAGTAGAACTACTACACAACCCGTGTAGATCGGTGTGTGTGTGTGTGTGTGTGTGTGTTTGTGTGGAGGAGTTGCATGTGTGTGTGTGTGTGTGTGTGTGCATTTACACTTTGTGAGTCAGCGCAGAAACCCAAACACTGGTTAACTCATGCTACAGTTTGTAGCCGAGGGGAAAAAAGGTGTGAATCTTGGAAAAAAGGTCTGATCCGCTGCTCCTCACTACTGAGAGCAGGCGACTGCTGCTGAATATTTATACACCACTTCAGGTCTAATATTCATCAAGTGTCAGTGAATCCCTCTGAGGTCTGGAACTTAACGTGGGATTCCAAACAGTGGCACCTCAGAATCAGGAAGTGATAAGTAGTAGAAAAAGTGGTAAATATCAGTAAAAACCCAATGAATTAACCCATTAACCCATCTTTTATTCTGGTCTCATAACCTTAAATTCAAAATGTTCAAAATAATCCAACCTTTAATTTGAATACATTTAGTCATAGAATAAAAAAAACATTCTAGGAAGTAACTGCTTTTAACTAAATCAGAGACCATTTGGTTACCCTGCTGACAATAATTTTTACAAACCCCTATTGCCAGTATTGCCAGACAGCATTTTGTCTCCTATAACATTTCACAACGTCAGAGAGGTAGATTTTTGACCATTTCTCTTAGCACAATCTCTCTAGATCATACAGAGACCTTAAGTCCTCTGTTATGCTCTCTGCTCTTCAGCTCAGCATACAGTGTTTCTATTGGATATAGGTCTTGAGACTGTGGTGGCCATGGAAGACAGTTGATTTTGTTTTTTGAGCAAGTTCTGTTTTTGTTGACATGGCCATAATGGTATACATCCAATGATCTATAACATTATTTACTTCAATATACAGTGGACGCAAGGTGTTTTTCCACATTTATCCTTTGTTTCACGACAAAAGCACCTTGGGTGTGCAGAAAAGCTCCATCTTAGTCTCATGAGACCAAAGCACATAGTTTCAGTTAAACTCTTGGTACAGTTTATGAAACTCCACATGCTTACCTATGTGATGTTAGAACAAAACGTGTTTTTTTGGCATCTTTCTTTGGTGACCACATACCATAGAAAGATGCCCAAAAAAAACAAATTTTGTCTAGTGTCTAGTTGTTGTCATTGTGACCTCAAGATGCCACTCTTTGTTGCCCTTCTCTAAGAGTCAGCTTTGAAGATTTTATTTTACTTCCCTTAACATCCTCATCACTGTTATACCCCATGGTAATAGACAATTATTAATTACTAATTAAAAGTCCTTAACAACGTAAAAAGCTTTAGTTGTCTTTATTTCAGTGATTTTAAGCGTAATAATATCCACCAGTTTGTAAGAGACAGTTCTTTCCTTTGGTTAGAGATTTTTCTGTATTAAGTATGTGGACTCAGAGTAAAGATAGTGTTTTTTTAATACATTTTTCCATGTACAATTGTGCTGCTGCAATATAAGATCATATTATTTTATTGTTTTTTTCTGGCACCTCTATACCTCAGTGATACTAATATTTACAACAACCTACATACTGCTGTTCTCTATAAATTCAAAGCTAAACTAAGAAATGACCCACTAATATCTAAATAAGTTTCTTTTTTCTGCAGGACTTTATTTTTCAGGAAAGAAAGGCAAACAGAGGGGGAGACATTCGGCAAAGGCCGCCGGATCCAGGACTCGAACCCGGGACAGCCGCACCAAGGACGATGGCCTCTGCACATGGTTGCATGCTTAAACCCTACACCACCAGCCATTTGTCAGGGATGGGCAACATGAACTAATAATTTTCTCCTCATATATTACTGATAAAAGGAACAAGACATTTTTTTTTCATTGAATCTGAATCCGTCTACAGTTTTTTTGTATAGAAGTTAAATCTTTTTATCTTGAAATGACATTTTTTAGAAACTGGGGCTGGCTTAATAAACTGAACTGAAAATACCATCTTACATTCTGTCTAAAAATAAATATTTTCTAAAATTTATGTCCTTATTTAGAACATAAACTGAACCTTAGCAGTACTATTCTCATATTTTGATTAGCTTTTGCATGAACAGAGAAGGCCAAGACAGAAGTCTTGGTTAACTCATGAACTGTAGCTTGTATTTACTTATGTAAGCTGTTGTTATCACTGTTGCTAACTCCTGAGTAAGAAAGGTAGGCAATGGCTGTCCTAACTGACTCACCTGTTTGATGGCATACAAAAGTTTCCCATAGCAGAAGATGATCACTAGAAAGGGCCCGATGAGGCAGAATACAAACAGGCAAATGATGTAAGATATGTTATTTGCTGTCTTGGCTGTCCAGTCGACAGAGCAGGTGGTCCCGGGACCCTCTGGACCATAGTGGCTCCAGCCAAAGAGCGGTGGAAGGGTCCACAATAGGGAGTAGACCCAAGACAGAAGGATGCCCAGGGAGATCTTGCGGTAGTTGGAGGAGTCAGCCTCAGTGGGGGTTATCATGGTGCTGTAGCGCTCATAGGAGAGGACAGCCAGAGAGATCAGGGACACAATGCCTACAGAACAGACAAAGGTTAAGTGAATATACTTATTTCAAATGAAGTATCTAGACAGCATTCCATATCTTATGGCATACAGCCCGCAACAGGAAATAAATACATGAGACCAGCAGACATAGGACAGCAAATATGTTTTTGTTCTTCTGTCTGATTAATTGGACCATAAACTGTAGACTGAAAAACATCTATCCCATACCCACTCGTTCCATACCCACTCGTCTATCCGAGTGGGTATCCTTCCACTGCCATGAAAAGATTTCACAACTCTCTCTGAAATCAGAAATGCTAGTAACATGGGATTTATGATCTTTCTTTTAAATTGGATCGGCAGCATGGTCCAACTGTTACCAATAGAGACCAGTATTTTAGTTCATTTTCTGCCATCTGCACCAGATCCCCTCTGATGTGAAATAAACACAATGGCAACACCTGAGGTGTCTCTTATGAAAAACAATGAAAAACAACATACACAATGTTATTAAAGCTTTCATATCTTTCTTTGATCGCTCAGTAAACATATTCATTGTGTATTTTCTAGCTTTCCCTGTGTCTCTATTGCATTGTGGTCCTAAGCCTGAAGAGCGGGAGCCTTGAGCTGAGTGTTGACGCCAACCCTTTTGACTTTTCATCCTGCTTGCTATTTGTTTTGAAGCCATAATGATCCATGGGGCTGTCAGTAAAGGCCATTGATTTTCAATGGCAGTTAAGGAGACCTAAAGTGAATGCAGCTCTACAAAGGCCTTTCGCTGACCAAATTGCACAAAAGGGAGGAGAGGAAAACAACGGGATGTGGTACCCATTAGAATGAGATGGAAACAAATTTTAGCTCAGCATTCAAAGTGGTAATGGTTTGCCGTCTGATCATGCTGTGTCTTAAGAGAATTCGTAACGCTTAAAACCTTTCAATATTTCGTCAAGACACAGCTGCAAACTTTATTTTACTGGGATTTTATGTGATAGACTGACACAAAGTAGTACTTAATTGTGAAGTGGAATGAAAATGATACATTGTGTTTGAATTGTGTTAAATACTTTTTATTTTGTCCCCCTATGTTCAACCTGGAAAGACTCACAAATGAGAGAAACACAGAGATGGCAATTAGAGGAGCATATTAACTGATGTTTGTTTTCTTTTGGCGCTCGGACCCCGGTGGAAGACGTGGATGCTGATAATGACATGAGCATGAATAAACATCTTAGGGTTAGAATTAGAGAAGTCTTCCCCCTGGAATACTGATACTGGTGGTGGAGTGGAGGCCTGAGAAGATAAGGAGTCGGAAGGAGCTTGAAGCCTGATGGTGGATATGGGGTGGAGGAGGGTCGAAGCTCAGCTGAAGAGCAGGAGATTCTGCGTATGAATGTCTTTTAAAGCGAAGCCTTGGGAGATGATTGGCTGAAGAGGAATGTGGATCAGGAGCTGATTGGTTGGAGCGGAGAACGTAGTGTAGTTAGACGGAGCGGGAGGTGGAGGTGAGTCTTCCAAGTTGATTTTTCTTCAAAGCTCTATTTACATTTGTAAAACCAGGTTGCATTGCAGGTCTTTTGAGGTATGTCTACAGCAGCTTTAAATATGTAGAGACTGAAATGTTTGCCCATTCATTGTTGGAAAACTGTTCTAATCTGAAGACTTTTGCAGCCTCTAACAATTTTTCTTTCAGAATTGCCCTTTATTAGCTCTACTCATTTTTACATCAACTCTGATAAGTCTCCCTACCTCTGTAAAGGAAAAGCATCCCACAGCATGATGTCACCACCACCATGTTTAATTGTGGAGAATTTTTGGCTTTGATATTCCTCTGCACATTGCTCTTTGCACATAGAACAAAAAATTACACGTTGGTTTCATCTGACAAGAGCACCTTTTTCTTCTAGATATTTTCTATGTCCAATACCTGACTTGTGGTAAACTGCAAACTTTACTTTCTTTTAACAATGGTCTCCTTCTAGCCATTTAATGATTAGGGAACTTCTGAAGGTAACTAATTCCAATCAATTTTATTTATGGGTATCGCGGTAAAGGCAGGTGAAAACCAAGGCACACCACACTTTTCATAAAAAATCTGTAAACATTGAATGGTTTTCATTCCCCTTCCCAACTATGCATTACTTTGTGTTGGTCTATAACATTCGCATTTTTGGTTGTAATGTGACAAATTTTGATAAAATGAAAGTTATATGATTACTTTTACAGTATAGTGCAAAATTACCAAACAGTATACATCTCTGTCCACAGCACAGCAGTGTCACAGGTGCAATGGCTTGTTTGCTCTCTTATATTAAACTCATATTGCCCTCTCCTTGAAACCTGATTACTCACGGCTCCTATTAGTTCTGTTTCTGTAGAAAGACAGAGTCAAAACAGCTTAAGAAACAAGATTCTCTTTGATCTGACATAACTTATTGCAAGCAACTTAAAATGTTTGCCATATAGTGTGTGTTTTTAAATCCCCTGCTCTGTGTTTAGCTGGTCCAGCTCATCTTCTGCAGTTTTTTTCTCCGCACTCAGTCAGGTGTGAAATAAGACAACAGCAGCACTGTCCTCTTATAGCACGCAGACATGCTGGTGTCAACTCCATACTGGACACTTAGTGGGAGTGTTAATAGCTAAGTGTCATTACTAATTGCGAGGGTACTGCAGTTGCAAAAATAATTGGAATGTTTCAGAGAATATCAGCTGTGGTGGTTTTTGAAACATCTATTTGGAGAATGATCTTGTGACACTTGGAAGCTACTTTCAGGTCTGCTCTGCTGTTACAAGAGTCTTCTGTACCTTTGGTAAAATATGCTTGTTTTTAAAGACTTTTCTTCAGTCTGACTAAAGTATATTATGTTTATGCTGAACATATTTTATGAGTAGCTGAGAGGTTTGGTTAGACAAAATAAAACATTATTTCTAATGATGAATGTACCAAAAGTGTAATGAAAGCACACTAGGATGATGAGACCCACAGTGACAGAACTGTGATTTCTGCTGCTACCTGTAAGAGATCCAGAGCTAACAAAAGGTACAGAGCTTTGCTTTTCTTTAAGATGCTTACGTTTGCTGAAATAG
Source organism: Crenichthys baileyi (assembly GCA_036173005.1). Classification (NCBI taxonomy): domain Eukaryota; kingdom Metazoa; phylum Chordata; class Actinopteri; order Cyprinodontiformes; family Goodeidae; genus Crenichthys; species Crenichthys baileyi. The sequence continues at coordinate 588,234 of JAHHUM010000904.1, forward strand.
ATCTAGCATTTTGTGTGATATGAAAGCTTTAATTTACATTTCACTGGTCACCAAGCAACCGCCTTTAATTTGTTTTGCATTTGCATCTGACTATATTTTTTTTATAAAATCATGACCCTTTAAAAGGTAAGAATGCTATATAAAATAATGCAGTACAACGCATTATGATATATCACTGCGGGGTACAATGTGATATGATACAGGACAATACAAGTACAATATCATCACTGTGGGGCAAAAGCCTTATGTTTCCATTTTTATTGATTTTTCTTTTCTTGTGAAAATCAACGCTGTTGATCACCCTTCACATCTGTCTGTGGTTTTATTCCTGAATAACTATTAAAATGTATCAAAAACAGCATGTGATTTTGTACAGCTGCACACTAATTACTTTACATTTTAATCGAGTGGCATATATTTAGTGTTGTTTCATAAAAAGAAAATATTTACAAAAATGTGGGGGATGTACTCACTTTTGTGAAATACTGTAACTTCACTGAAATGAACTCAGTTAATTAAATTGTGTAACACATATAAATTGTATTTTCAGTATCAGGCATGAATATCTCTAAGTACTAAACAAAACGGAAAAGGGTTGGTGATGCAGGCCATTTCTCCATGCTGAATCTTCGTAGTTTTATTCATTTTATACTCGATGAAGTCATCTCCGTCACGAAGTGTGTTCTCTATTTCTGTCTCTTGTCGTTGAAAAATAAAACACTGTTTCTAACAGTTTTTGAAGGTACTAACAAATGATGTCATTCCAGTGATAAGGGTTACTTATGAATGAATAAAGTCCTCTCTAAGGGAAATGATACATTTTGTTGCTCCACCAGCCTTTATCTCTGCTCCAAGCCACAGACTGTTTTGTGTATAAAAATGTCCGTCAGCTAAACACTTTAGAACTTCAGAAATTTGTTTTATTGCAACTAATGGATCAAATTGATGTAAGGCTCGAAAGGTAATGAAAGTTTGACACACTACCTATTTCTAAAGTCTATGACCATTGTCCTATCTCACATCACTCAATCTTTTTTCTTCTTAATCAGACTGCATAATTTTAAACAACTGTTTCCCAGAAAAGTTTAAATTAAAGGTACCCAATGCAACAGGCATTGGTGAATAGTTAAAAGAAATACGAATTCTTCAAAGCTTGAAATAATTAACACTCAAAGCAAAACCGATGGCTTAACCTTCTTTCTGATAAATTCTATTAATAATTATCTGACCACTCATCTGGTAACTCATGGAGCACTCTAGTTTCATTCACCACACAGTCAGTACATTTAATATGAAAATAGGGAAAGGAATAATATGGTGACATCACACCCTACTTTCTCCTGATGCAGTGGAACACTGAATTCCACACTCTTGATACCAATATACATGCACTTTCAAAAGGAACATGATAAGAAATTGTCAAAATTGGTTCTAAAAGTTTCAGTCAGTTCAGCTTTTCTATGCTGAAGTGGCTCACTTTCAAATGTCATTATGTCTCTGGTTATACATCAGGCTGGGTGAGAGACAATGAAACCTTTCTCTGAGGAAATGTAATATGATTGTGAAAGGCTTTCCTCTGTACTGTAATACATTGTATGTCTCTTAATTTAGAAACAAAAGCTCAAAAGCTGCCTTCAAGCTATGAATGGTCAACTTTCAGATTTGGATGGTCTCAACTCTGACAGAACAGTAGAGATAATTTACAACTATAAGTTAACAATTGGAAAACACAGACTTGTATTTTGTGTAAAAAAACCCATAACAAGTGGCGCTTAAGAGATAAAATAAATGTATTTACCCTAAGGGGGCTGTCAGTTTTACATTGAGACTAAATAAGATGGAGCAACTTAATCATAAGATGCGATTAATATATGACAAATAATTAAGAAAAAGCTGAATCTTTCTTCAACTGCTTCTGTTGATGTCCTTCTCTGGTTCCATATCACCAACTTAGAAGTGCTGAACCACCCAAATACGGTTTGATGGGAAAACTCAAGATTGAAGAAAGATGTGACTGTTCTGGAAGTCACATGCCAGCCTCTTTTTCTCTGTCATCACAGGTATTAATCAATCTGGACACTGTTGAACTTATAAAGAAAATTTAAACATTAGGAATTGCTTGACACTCAAATTCATCATCATTCACACTCAAACACCTTACATGCTATCCTGAAAACATATTTTTTTTCTTTTAAGAAACCTACTTGTGCTCATTGCTTAGCTTGTCACTCTGACTGTTCCACCAGGGCACTGTTGTTCTGCTTTGCTTCTTTGTGCTCTGCACAGCCACAACAAATTAACTTCACTCAGGTCAGGCGCTGCTTCTGCCAACATGATGTACATTTATAATCACCTCCTCTCCTCTGTGGAGCCATTTCTGGTCTGTGTGTAGTGATTCAGTATGCTGCACATTGGCTCATCAGTGCAAGGTTAATTCACCGACAGTGTGCAGAGTCCACTTGTGGCAGGAGGTGGCCAGCAACATGCTCACAAAGACAGAAAAGGGAATTCTGTGATGTTCGTCTTCAATACTGAGGAAGACAATATTAGCTCAGCAAGAGAGGCCAGAGGAGAATGCAAAAGGGGAGCAGAGAAGAAGTGAAAGAGTCCAACAAGCTGTCAAACGGATTATTGCAAAGGAGAAAGGTGAATTTAAGCATGTAACACACAAATGTCTTTGGAAAATGTTGTCAGTTGACCTCTTGGCAAGTCAAAACAGTGGTTCTTACAAGCGAGAAGCAGGAGGCTGCATTGGAAGAGCAGAAATCAATTTGAAAGAGGAAGCACAAATGCACCATTTTCACACCTCACAATGTCTGTTACAATGAGGCCCTCCTATCTGAAGGAGCATTGATCGTTTGCTTTGTAGAATGTTAGTAAAGACAGACACAGTCGCTTTGGTAAAGCTCCTCCAAGCATAACTTATCTAAATAATGAATTTTACTTCTCCTTTCTCTGACTCTCCTTCATTTTCCTTTCACTTCTGTTTTATGAGCCCATTGAGGAATTACTCGTTTCTAACCAATGGCAGCTCTAATGATGTCTGGCACCCGATACTCTCTCTGTCTTTCATATGCTGGGATTCAGTCTGTTTTTCAGAGAGGTTTCAGTTTGTTAAAAATCAAAGTTCTGCCAGACAAATTTTAATAAATTGGCTCCATGTGGATGTCGGTCTGTAGATGGACCTTAATCTTTGTGCAGCACTTACTAACATGAAATTCCACAACTTCTTGTTGTAAAAGTACCACACAGAAATAGATCTTATGGGAAATTAAAATCAGTTTAAATTCAAGCTGAATGAAATATGTCAATATTTTTATATATTTTAGAAAAGCCATTTGCAAGTTCCTTGCAAACATATTTATACCCTTTGAACGTTTTTGTCAAAAATTACAATTTGTTAAATTACAAGCACAGGCTTTGAAGTATTTGGAATTTTAAGTGGCAGACCAACACATGGTAGCAAATAATAATAAAATGAAAGAAAACCCAAATCTGGCCTTTATGGATGAGCAGCAAAAAGAGAGTCATGTGGAAAGAACAGCACAATATAAATCCCTGCTTGCAGCTTGCCACAAGCCATGTTGGGAGAACTGTAAACATGTGTAAGAAGGTGCTCTGCTCAGAAAATTCCCCTAATTTTTTTGGTATTATCTGTATTATTTTTTGGTAAAAACGTTTTAGCCTAAATACACGCAAAACAGTGTGTGGTAAATAACTAAGACTGCACATTATCCTGATTACTATCCTCATTATGAATGGTGGTGGCAGCATCATGCTGTGTGGAGGCTTTTCTCCAGCAAGGACAGAGAAGCTGCTCAGACGTTGTTCGGAAGATATATATAGCTAAATACAGGGAAATCCTGGTAATAAGCTGCAACAGAGTTGATGTTGAGAAAAGGTTCACCTTCTAATAAGGCTCTTAAAATAGACCCAGAGCCTCAATAGAAAGGTTTAGATCAAAGCATTTGTATGTCTTAAAATCACCCCGTCAAAGTCCAAAGTCGTCAAGTGAGAATCTGTGTTAAGATTAAGAAGTTGCTATTGACAGACATTGTCCAATCTATTGTCCAATCTAACTCATCTTGAGAAATCTCAAAGCTCTACCCCTCACAGCAAAAAAGAAGGGCTGCAACCTGAGGCAGTTCATGGACAACTCAGTGATGGATGGCAGCATAAGGTATGGTTAGGAGTCTTGGTCGAAGAACACAGTTGTCTAGTGTTAAGCAAATAAGCAGCAGAGTAATATTATTAAACCAAAGAACTTTTGGTGGACCTGAAAAAAAGAGCTCAGTCTCCTCCTGCTCTTCTGTCCACTAAGGGACAGAAAGTTGAGACTGTTCAGAACTAAAAGTACCTAAGAGTGCACCTGGACAGTTAGCTGGACTAGTCCAAAAATGCACTAATCATAAAAAAGAGTGGGCTGTACTTTCTGCACAGACCCAGATCATTCATTACTATTCTGTGTATGTTTTAGACTGTAGTAAGCAGTGCCATCTTTAACACCAAGGGAAAATAAATCAATCCTGAAGGCTGTACCTGTTGTAGGTTCAGAACTGAATACCCTGGAGTCAATTGTTGAAATGAGAATTTAGTCCAGTCTTCATTCAATCTTTGCAAATAAGGATCACAAGGCTCTGGATGCTGCAGGGTTGTGCTGGCTAATAAGACTCTGTAGCATCGCGTGGTCATCGGGGACAGTTCCACTGGATTGGCAGACTGGTGTTGTGATTATGAATCTGAAAATATTATTTAATATTAATACTTTAATATTTTATCAAATAATATTTTGGTCTGTTAAGGGTTGTCCTGTGAATACCAGCCCAGTAAGGCGATGGTATTAGGACAAAATCAAAAGGGTGAGCCAAGCTCTGACATTATTGAACAGCAAAACTCTGCACACACATGGAATGAATTCACACAATTTCTTAATATACAAGAATTTATTAACAAAAATAAGTCAACTCAAAGTCAAACATATTTCAATCAACAAACTCTTTACTATGCTAAAACAATCCAACTAAATTACCAAGCAGAATGAAAGAATAACGAAGACTAATGGGCTATGTACAATATAAACAAGTTGATTAAAGATGATTGAAAATCATGACCAAAAGAGTGATGCAACATTACCATCCAATGTTTATGTTTGAGAACCAAGGATTATCTTGAAGAATCTGAAATGAAGTTAAGTTAGTCTTGGAACTAACTTAGGCAAAAATCAGCATACCTTTAGACAACCATTCACAATGCAAGATCAGATAAAATATTATTTTAATAAAATAATGTTTTAAAGAATGATCTGCTGAATAAAACCAACCTTCTGGATGACCATTTCTCAACGTGTCTAATTAGCTGCCTTTGTTTATTAAAATAATATTTAAAGAAATATTATTAAGGGAATATTTTGGAAAAGAGCCAAATCTTTCTGGAGAAATGGGGCTAAATGGTGTTTATTTAGTTATCAAATTTAGTAAAATTATGTCAGGGACATATTTACTGGATTGAAAACTAAACCTTTCTGGGTAAATATTATTTAGCAGCAAGCACGTGTTCTTACCTGTTAGCAGTTAAAGCTAACAAAAGAAGCTGATAGCTTAGCACCAGAATCAAACACACACCTTTAAAAATACAGTTAATAAAAGGGTTAAAATGCATAAGCGCGGACGGCGCGTTATGATCAATCTTCTGTGTTAAAATCACCCTTTAAATAAAGTTTGTCTTAACTTTAAGAACACACAAACACAGAACACAAAACTGAGCACGTGTGCTGCAGATAGCCTGCTAGCACTAAGATAGCAACACAAACAAAACCAAACTTCATAAAATGAAAAACGTTTAGATCATTACAATCGAAATCCTTCTCTCTGCCCAAAACCTAACCTCATGAACCGTGGTGAGGAAACGTTGTCCGGGGCGATGAAGAAGTTTGAAGAAACCTCTGTGAACAAAGGGTTAGCTTCCAGCTAACCTCCGGAGCAGTTGCTTGGCGGCCCGTTCTGTCAGCTGACCACACTGCACGTTAACTGCCGTAACCACAGTGATGTGGGGCCGTTGTCCTTCCTTCAGACTGGAAAAACCGCTCCACTTACCCCCCTTTCCCTTCTGAAGTTGTGCTGGAAGTCGGTAAAATGCAATTTATTTTGAAAGTTCCAGAAAAGTTTGTACCGGAGTTTAATGTTGAAATCCATGGCTGGTCTATTCGGGGGTTCTGGAGAGAAGGGTCCGTCAGATAGTCGAACCTCTGATTCAGGAAAAGCAGTGTGGTTTTCGTCCTGGCAGTGGAAGATTGGACCAGCTCTACACCTTCAGCAGGGTCCTGGAGGGTGCATGGGAGCCCAACCAGTCTACATGTGCTTTGTGGAGTTGGAGAAGGCGTTCGACTGTGTCCCACGGGGAATCCTGTGGGGGATACTCTGGGAGTATGGGTTACCAGGCCCTTTGATACGAGCTGTTAGGTCCCTGTATGACCGGTGTCAGAGCTTGGTCCACTTTGCTGGCATTAAGTCAGATTCGTTTCCGGTGAGGGCTGGACTCCGCCAAGATTGCCCTTTGTCACCGATTCTGTTCATAACATTTATGGACAGAATTTTAGGCGCAGCCAAGGTGTTGAGGGGATCCATTTTGGTGCCCTTGCGTCTCTGCTTTTTGCGGATGATATGGTCCTATTAGCTTCATCAGCTTGTGATCTACAGCTCTCACTAGAGCATTTCGCAGCCGAGTGTAAAGCGGCCAGGACGAGATGGATGACATGGTCTTGAGCCGGAAAAGGGTAGAGTGCCTTCTTCGTGTCGGGGGGAGGTCCTGCCTCAAGTGGAGGAGTTCAAGTATTTTGGGGTCTTGTTCACGAATAAGGGAAAAATGGAGCAGGAGATCGATAGACGGATCGGTGCTGTGTCAGCAGTGATGCGGGGCGCTGTACCGGTCTGTCATGATGAAGAGAGAACTGAGTCAAAAAGCGAAGCTCTCGATTTACTACTTTCCTACCCTCATCTATGGTCACGAGCTTTGGGTCGAGACCGAAAGAACGAGATCATGGATACAAGTGGCCAAAATGAGTTTCCTCCGCAGGGTGTCTGGGCTCTCCCATATAGATAGGGTGAGAAGACCCAGGACACGCTGTAGGGACTATGTTTCTTGGCAAACGCCTTGGGATTCCCCCAGACGAGCTGGCCCAAGTGGCTGGTGAGAGGGAAGTCTGGGTCTTTATGCTTAGGCTGCTGCCCCCGCGACCCGGATAAGCGTAAGACAATGGGTGGCTGGAAGGAAATCCTTCCTTCCCACAGCCATCAGACTTTTTCACTCCTCCCCCGGTCACCCACTCAAACTGTAAACTGTTCAGTACTACTATATAGCACATTCCCTGGCCTGCACTCCTGACCTTGACCTTCTTGAACACATTTGGTGTGAGCTAGAGCAGAAGTTGTAACTCTGGTTTTCTCATTTAACTATGAACATACTCTTAAACCTTGTGGAGGATGTTTATACACTAGTTAAAGTCACTTTGGCTGGCAAGAGTGGATCCACCAACAAACTGGACTTTATAGATTAAGAATAGGATGTCATCAAAGTTCATGTACATGTAAAAGTAGTCAGAGAAATACTTTTGGAAATACAGTTCATACATCTCCTGGTTCTAAGTATTTTATTATGGTTTTGAGTACTTGTGCTACAAAGTACCCGTTCATGGCGACTGGCTCAGGTGGTAGGGGTTTGTCTTTTAACCAGTGGGTTGCAGGTTTGAACCGGTTTGCTCCGTCTGTCTCAGTCATTGTGTCACCTCACCCACCTTCACCTACCTTGTCTGCTGATGGTGCTGCTGCTGATTGCAGCCCCAGTTCTGTTAGTGTGCCCCAGAACAGCTGTGGCTACAATGTAGCCTACCACTGTCCGTCTATGGATGGGCGTATGAACGGGTAAATGACTGATTGTAGTGTAAAGCGCTTTAGGGTCCTCGGACTTGATAAACTGCTGTATAAGTGCAGCCCATTTACCATTTTTGTACAATAACCTCTACAAAAATAGAAGCATAAAGATATAGTACAAAATCCTGTATTTTTTACAGTTTTTACTTCTTACATAATTTTGCTAGTTCTTATCCAAATCTGTCTTGTATTCGGTGCTGTGTGTCCTTTTGTCGTTACATGCGCAACTGTAACACGAGTAATTTTCTCTGAAGATTAATAAGGCGTTTTGATCCTAACTGATTCTGAAAGTGGTTCTACAAACTACTGCCTCAAGGTTGCTGAAAACACTTTTCAGATTTGTATCATTAAAAACATTCTTAAAACCACCAATAATTGTCCTTAAATGCCACATTTATGAACTGCTTTTTGCTTGTCTATACCAAGCTTGCCCATTTGGGGAAGGATTTTTTGCAGCTTGAGACCACAATTCATATATGGTACAAATTTGGCGCGGCAGAACAGAATAATGGTGCATTCAGACTGACCGCAAATGACGCGATAGGAGCGAGTGATTTACATGTTAACCTGTTAAGCCCTACGGGGTTTTAGAGCAATTTCCGCCTGAAATTACATACCTTAAATAAATCAAGTATAGCCTTACAGTTATAAGGCCTACATGGAAACCTTTGGTACCTGTGTAAAGGTAAGACATAAAATAATATTTTTCCAAATCCACTTTTGTAATGTCACTAATGTTACTATGTCTGATTTATTTGTGATTAAACAAAGAAAAAAAGAAAAAAATTTGAGCCTCGCCAAAAGTATTTTCTAAATGAACATTGCAAAACACTATGGAAATTCTTTGGAATGTCTAGGACAACCCCTAGGTTGCATCCATCCATATTTTCACTATAACCTCAGAAAATTTAGACTGAATAAGTTGAAGCATATTTGTTCCATAAACGTTTTAGAGAGCAATGTGCCCGGTGGAAATAGCAGCTAGGCAAAGGGTGCCAAAACTTTCCCAAATGTGTTTTTCACCTCATAAAAAGGAAATAAAAGGGAATCTGGTCAAAAAAAAGTGCTGATTTCTATTGTAGGAGCCCTTCTTCATATTACATAGCCTTTGGTTATGACATCTATCCTGTGTATCATCAAAATGTACAGTTGCAAACATAACTGGAAGCTAAAGGAGTAGCGCACAAGCTAGCAGCCGGCGGACAGCAACCAGCAGACTGTAATGTGCAAGCAAATCACATCACCAGAGAAGGTGCTAGAAAGACAGTTTATGCCTTGTTATAAAGTTAAGTGTCTCTAGTTTGTTATGATATGAGACATGTGGGGGTTCTGCAAAGAGAAAGGTGTTTTTTGTATTGTTTTGTTTAGAGAGTCAGCAATGTCTGAGGGACCTTAAAATGTCATCGCCTGTGTTTAAGTTGCTGTAAAACTAAAAGGTATTTGTGCAAAACTCATTTGTGGAATTGTTTTGTGAAGATTAAAGTCTCCTGTTGCGATATATTTAAGAAAAAAAAATTGGTGGAGTTTTACTTCGTTTTATAGACCGCCAAAAAGGGGCATGTTCAGGAGCGAAGTGATGCGAAGGACGCAATGCAAATTAAAAGTTTAGGGCGAATAGAGCAAAGCGAGAGTGAAACGAGAGCGAAGCGAAACCGGCGATGGACGTGAAGCAATTTTAGCTGGAGTTGAAAAATCTGAACTTTTCTGTCAATTCGCGTTGCAAATCAGTCAGTGCAGTCCTTGCAAAGATCCGCAATCCGCAAACATCACATATATAAAAAAAGACAGAAACATTCATGTACACATGGGATGAAGGAACGTTTGCTCTGAGAGGTTTGTGGGTGGCATTGAAAAAAAAGCCTTTGAAATTTAGTTCTGAAAAGGACTGGTTAATAAGGTACGCATGAAGTTGTGAAGCACACATGTGATTTGTCCCCTAACACAGATAAGCAGGTCCTCAAACTGGGTCCTGGATAGGCGCAAGTACCGCTGAAAGTAACCGTCATCCAGACGCTGCTGGAGTAGGTGGTGGTATTCTCCAAACTGGTTCTGTTTCTGGAGAATCTGGTGAACCTAGAGGCATTGACGATGGCGGCGTTGTTCGGCTTTCCATAAATAAAGCGCCAGGTCTTGCTCCGTAAAATCCAGGTCCGCCATGCTGAGTTGAAAGCGGCAGGCAGCATTTGATGACGGGGGTGAAGGGAGTGGAGCATTGTCGGACAACACAAAATGCTGGTGAAATGTCACTCTCAAATGTAACTCTTCAACTGGATCCGAGAGTGTCATACGATCATCGATCATATGCAATGAGTTAAGTACGGATGAATCACTGTTCGTGTATCCGGTATTCATTCATGAACAGGATAATTAAGCGTTGCTTGACTTTCTCTCTGAGGCCTGCAGAAGCAAACTGTGTTCCAGAGAATTCCCTGCAGAGACGCTGTCTCTACGACGCCTAGTGGAGCGGTTTCCCGGTCTGAAAGGAGGACAACGGCACTGCATCACCATGGTTACAGTAACTGTGCAGTTGGTCAGCGGACAGAGCGAGCCGCCCCCAGCCACAGCTCCAGAGGTTAGCTGTAGCTAACCTTTTGTTCACAGAGTTTCTTCAAACGTCGTCGTCGCCCGGACAACTCCTCCTCAGCACGGTTCAAACGAGTTTAGGGGTTTGGGCAGAGAGATTTAGGATGAAATTATCTAAACGTTTTTCATTTTATGTATTTTATATTTTAAGTTTTGTTTGTGTTGAACTCAGCTATCTTAGTGCTAGCAGGCTATCTGCAGCACACGTGCTCAGTTTTGTGTTCTGTGTTTGTGTGTTTTTAAAGTTAAGACAAACTTTACTTGAAGGGTGATTTTAAACACAGAAGATTGATCATAATGCGCCGTCCGCGCTTATGCATTTTAACCCTTTAATTAACTGTATTTTAAAGGTGTGCGTTTGATTCTGGTGCTAAGCTATCAGCTTCTTTTGTTAGCTTTAACTGCTAACAGCTAAGAACCCGTGCTTGCTGCTAAATAATATTTACCCAGAAAGGTTTAGTTTTCAATCCAGTAAATAATAGTTCCCTAAAAACATTATTTTACTAAACTTGATAACTAAGTAAACACCATTAAGCCCCATTTCTCCAGAAAGATTTGGCTCTTTTCCAAAATATTTCCTTAAATATTTTACTATTTCCTTAATATTTCTTTAAATATTATTTCAATAAATAAAGGCAGCTAATGAGAATTAGTAATCCAGAAGGTTGGTTTTATTCAGCAGATCATTCTTTAAAACATTATTTTAATAAATAATATTTTATCTGATCTTGCATTGTGAATGGTTGTCTAAAGATATGCCGATTATTGCCTAAGTTAGTTCCAAGACTAACTTAACTTCATTTCAGATTCTTCAAGATAATCCTTGGTTCTCAAACATAAACATTGCATGGTAATGTTGCATCACTCTTTTGGTCATGGTTTCAACCATCTTTAATCGACTTGTTTATATTGTACATAGCCCATTAGTCTTCCCGATTCTTTAATTCTGCTTGGTAGTTTAGTTGGATTGTTTTAGCATAGTGAAGAGTTTGTTGATTGAAATATGTTTGACTTTGAGTTGACTTATTTTTGTTAATAAATTCTTGTATTTTAAGAAATTGTGTGAATTCATTTCATGTGTGTGCAGAGTTTTGCTGTTCAATAATGTCAGAGCTTGGCTCACCCTTTTGATTTTGTCCTAATACCATCGCCTTACTGGGCTGGTATTCACAGGACAACCCTTAACAGACCAAAATATTATTTGATAAAATATTAAAATATTAATATTAAAATAATATTTTCAGATTCATAGTCACAACACATCCATTCATTAAACTTAAAAAATACAGCAACTGTTTTCAAAGAAAGAAAGAACCATAACGTTCTTTTTGATAAGAATAGAGTAAAAATGTTTTCCATACAGTAACAGAACAGAAAGGAATTGACCGCAGAAATGAATGTTGTATGCCTTTTCTTGCCATTCTATACCATCGTTTTAAAAAGGAGAATGTGCAAGACCCTTTTAATTTTTTCCCATCTACGGTGATTTACAGATGTAACAACTCTGTTCGTTTAATTGAATTATTGGGTGTTTAAGTTGTTGAGCAGGTAAAAAAATGACATTATAATTACCTTTGTTTTTAATTAAAAACAAACTACATTCCTTTGGCCTGCATGACAACAATTTTGTACCCCAGTGGTCTATTATACTAACAAAATATATCAAGTTTGTGGCTGTAACGTGACAACATAAAAAATGTCAAGGACTTTCAATATTTTTTATCTCTTTCCCTACATTCCAGAAAAAATCTCAAATTAGAAAGGTTTTCAAAGTCCTGATCTTCAGTTCGAGTGTTGAGTTTGGGCGGGTCTCAGAGGCTTCTCCACTCAGAGCAAGTTTAAACATCAGGAGATTAGAAGCTCTGAGATGTCTTTGTTTTGGAGAAACTCAAAATGTTTTACCAAATAATATTTTTCAAACTTGTGAAAAGAGATTGACATGTTTTCATGTTGGTCAATAAAAATCAGGATTTCAGAAACTGACCACAACAATCAGTGCCTTTCATAAAAAAATCTGTTACACTGCTGAAAAAAGAGCACGTTAAATAATGAAAACATGGTGCGCTCCTCAAGCAGCCCCATACCTTATGTTCAAAGGTATAGGGCTACTCAACCTAACCTGATCTCCAAATTTTCTAAAAATCAAGTTAACGCCTTTACCTAATACTTTAATTTTATTTCCATCTATCATAGTCTCAAACTAGGAAAAGAGAAAAAGGAGCGTGAGGCACATACCAGGAAAAAATCCATGGTCAATATTAAACAACATTCTTTTAGGCAGAATCTCATATAATAAATGCTTTTTATATCATAGCTATCAGTATTTGGATTCCTCCCATTTGAGATTTACAGCATTTTCTCCAAAGAAAAACATTTCAGAGCTTTTAAAGGATGGCATAAAAATGAGATTTTTTTTTCCAGTCATTAACATTATATTTCCTATTAATTTTTTCAGTCAAAGAAGCTAAATTATTACAATTTTCCTATAAAATATTATTATTAGTTCATCCAAATCTTAAGCATATCACTGTCACTTATGCTACACTGATTATCATTTCCTAATATGTTTATGTATTTATAGCTGCCCATACATGATATTTGATGCTCTTACAGCTTTTTACTACTTTGTGGGCATCAATTGGTCTTGCATGCAGATGTTAGGACCGGTAGTCTTTAATATGGATGATGCGGCTGCATGCCCAGGGCAGCACAAAACTGGTAGCGCCTGAACACTTGACAACTTCCTTTTGTTTAGTTATCTGTCTGTTGTGCCACAGAAAGTGCACTGTAAGAAAGATTAACTGTACACTGCACCTAGCTAAAGTTGCTGTCTGATTTGCAGTTCAGGATTTGTTGCTCCTGTAAAGGAATGGTTTGTTCTTTTTTTAATGTTTTTCCAGAAATCTGGACTCCATTTTATCTTCTTTAGCTCCAATTTTAATAAACTGAGACTGATCAAACCTAAACTGGATTATTCCACACTGCAGATTCCATAACATACAGCTGGAGATTTATCATTATTCTTTTTTTTTTCAAAATATAAAAGCCCTTTTAATTACTTGATATGCATTAGGATCAGCTTTAATTGCTTTTTGGAAAATAAAAGTATGGGCTTGCCCATGGGGGCCATTAAACTGAAAGTAAGATTCAAAAAAATGTCCTGGTGATCAAAAGAATTAAGTTTTCATCAAAAACACTCTTAAAAACCCAACCTGTGCTTTGTAATAGTTACTTAAGTGTTCATTAATTATTCCTCCACAGATATTTTTTACCTGATGTGTCTTACAATTGATCAACTGCTGAGCAGACATAACTAAACACACTAAAGAATCAAATCAACGTGATTTCAAATTTAACTTTTTCTGCCCTTCGTCATCCTAAAGTCTGTCAGACTTGTTTATAACCTGTCCCCTGAACCATCTACTGAAATGCAATCTGGCTGAGCAGCGAGAGAAAAACGACATGGTGAATCTTATATTATACTAATATCAGAGAGAAGAAAAAAAAACCAAGCTTAAAAACCAATATCACAGTCTGCCTGGCCTTTTAAGGATGTCTCAGTGGAAATCTTTTAAAGCAATTACAAAAAATAAGAAAGCAGAGGTGCTTAAAAAAGCTTTAAGGCAACAGGCAAAAATTATTAATGAGTTGTATCTTTAATCAGCTTCACTTTCCTTAAAATTAGCAGCAAACACACATCCAAGTGACTCAAAGAAGAAAATAATGCTTGGACAAGTGGGAACTCCCAGAATGTTTTCAGCGAGGGTGGCTGGATAGAGCCAATTGATAATGTTGGGTTTTACATCCCAAAAATGAAATTACATGGTTTTGAGGAGTGTTATTTTGCAGTGGGAAACAAAAGTGGAAAAACAATGTGGATATATGGATGGATGCATGCATCCATGTATGTATATACAAACATACCTACATACCTACCTACCTACATACATACATACATAAATAGCCACCCTGATAAATGTGCTGGACCAGCATTTGTATTAATTTACCAGATAAAAAGCTTTTATTTAAATATTTAGTTAGTTATTCATTTATTCATATTAACTTTTGTCCTCTGATACTACTATGATCAGGTCAAAAATGTATAGAGCTAAGCTATTTTAAAATCACTGACAATAAACCTAGCAGGGGCTAAATTCAAAACGTTCAAACATAGAATATTAGTTTTTTTCTTTAGTATATAAAATAACTTTTTATTATATAGCTTTATGAAACATGAACCTACGGAACAATAAATGATTATGATTTTAAGACAGCTAAATAAAGCTCCCTAAAGTCCATCATGGATTTGGATTTCAGGGCTCCTATCTGGACAACTCTTCCAAAAGGTTCTAGAGGCAACTCTGTTTCCACCCCTAAAAAAAAAATATCTGCAAAGTGGACTGTTCATATCATACCTGGAGAGGGTGGTAGTGATTTGTGGCGGGGATGTTGATGCGCCAAATTCTAGGAGTAAAAATTGGACCTGAAATTCCATCCCCACCATCTGGTGTTACCTAAGGTGTTACCATCATGTGGTGGTGATGCTTTTTTGCTATGTTTTAGCATATATCTTAACATGTCCCACATTGTCCCACACAAATAAGTTCTTGTCCCACAGTTCATTGATATGGATGTGATTACCTTACCTTGAGCAGTGCTTATTTATGGTTCCTATAGCATATCTGATCTACACCCTCACCAAGAAAAAGCTGTTTAACTTTTTTTTTTCTTTCATTTTGACTCAGTATCTTACATCTTGATTTTTTAATTATGCCCCACTTGCACTGAGATCAGCACACCTGAGTTAAGGTAGACTGATGTCTCTTAATAAGTTTAAGATTTCTCTGTGGGCTTTTCTTCAGCAAGAGCAATTGCTAACGGATCAGCTGCAGCTGCTCAGTGAGCGACACTGCTCCACCAGGGGAGCCTTCCCCTGCAAACAAGCAGTTCACGGTGCATGTAACTGTGTCACCAAATGATCAGGTTTTCCAGCGTTTTTAATGACTTCTCTAAAAACATGACACTACAGTACATGCACCGACAGCCCCGGTAACTGGAGGTGAGTTTGTCTTTCAGCTGCATCAAGAGATGAGATGTGCTTGCAAACACAACTGTTACATAAACAGAAGGTATAAGAATTTGCTGCAAAGTCGGTCACTTGACGCAATTAGCTGCATAACATTTTACTGACCTTAAATGATCAAATTAAAATGATTGTACTGGGTTATAATTTGATCAGTTTAGACTGTCACTAGATCAAAATCTGACTATATGATTGGTTTGAATTAAAGGGAATTGAATTTATTTGAGGTGGTTTTGGAGCACTTTGGAATCTATGTACCTGGATATTTGTGCGCTGGAATTAACTGCTTTAACACTTAATGGACAGTGTAATCAACACTTACATTTATCATGGAATTGTTAAAGATTTTGCCAAAGAGGCCAATTTCCATTTGCAGTCCCTGGCAGGTTGATGGCATAAAAAACAAGATTAAATTATTATATTTAATAATTAGGATATTAAAGAATTGCATGATATTCTAAATCAGTAAATAATGAATGAGTTAAAAACATATGGTCAGCATTCAGTCGTCACTAATTTGCAAATTATCAGATTTGATTAGCTGCCAACCACATCTTATGTACTGTATTAAGAGAATTTAATGTAAGTTCTAATGCTAATTATGTCATGCTGCGTCTGACAACCTCATCTGACTGCAGCTCCTCCTGACAACTTCTGATTTTGTTTAATGAAATTATTCAGTGGGGATGGAGCCGGACCATGAAACAAATTTGCACACGATTGAAACATCTCAATACTTAATTCTGTTTTCCTAAAAATATTCATTGTTTTCTCAAAACTCTGCAATAACAGTATGAGTTTGACTTTTTATCTAATATTTTCCGTTAAATGTAGGGTTGTCCAGCTGGTATATACATTAATGCATATATGACTCTTGCCATTCATGTATTTCTGCGAAGGCTCTGTAGTTAAACTGCAGACATTCTCCAGACCATGACAGCGGATCGTGCATCCAAACAGAATTATTCATTTAATGTTGTTTTTAAAAGATACGATAATCCACACTTAACATGCAATCAAACCTTTATTAGAAATTGTACGCTGAAAACAGATTCAGCAATCACATCGATGCCTGCATACGCAGCTGACTCACTAATCAATTCGAAATGATTGCAATCATCTTTTTGGTCTTGATCTGGAAGTTTGACACGAACATGAAGTGTTTCTTTCAAAGAGAGGCAGTCTGATTTTTTTTTTTTCATTTTACGATCACAACTCGAATTTATTGCAAAGAAGATTCCCGGACTGCCAAAACCACATTTAAAACGGAATTAGCCAATTTCTTACGGCTACATCTTGATAAAAAGACGCCAAACAGGAACG
Source organism: Crenichthys baileyi (assembly GCA_036173005.1). Classification (NCBI taxonomy): domain Eukaryota; kingdom Metazoa; phylum Chordata; class Actinopteri; order Cyprinodontiformes; family Goodeidae; genus Crenichthys; species Crenichthys baileyi. The sequence goes on from JAHHUM010000904.1 coordinate 605,148, forward strand.
ATTTTACTCACCGCAGAGAGAGTTGGCGAAGCCGTACCACACGCACCCCTCCTCTCCTATGAGCCAGCGTCCCTGCGTGCTGGCCGCAAAGCTGAACGGAGTCCCAAGCACGCACACCAGCAGGTCGCTGACAGAGATGTTGATCAGCAGCAGGTTAATAGGGGACCGCAACATCTTGTAGCGGGAGAACAGAACCAGCACCAGCAGGTTGTTCAACAGTCCGAACGCGCCGATAAAACCGAGGCACACGGCCACGACCAGGTGCCCTGTCGGGCTGAGGGTGGTCCGGAGCGTACCGCCCCCCGGGTGCCCTTCCCCGGCTCCGGCGCAAAGGGCGCTGTTGAAGTCCGCGCAGCCGCTCAGGCTCGCGTTGGACACGAGCATGGCAGTTCGTGACACTGCGGCTGCACACCGAGCGGCCACGGCGACTAAAGTGGCAACGGCATTTCTGTTTTTCTCTTACTGTGGAAAAAGAAAATAAACTTGTTGCTTTAAAAAAGGAAATATCAAGTAGAAAAGGTGGAGTCTAACTCGAGATTTGAGATGGCAAATTATTTAGTTGGGAAATTCAAAACTTTGTTTTTCTGTTTATGGGGAGGGGGTGTTGTAAAATATTGCAGAGAAAGTTTGGTTACGCGTTGCTCCACCGTGTGGCAGTCTCTAACGCACACTCTCATTCTTCCCAGAGAATCTCTTGTATCTTATTTAGTCACCTTGCCTTCTTGGACCGTATTTAAATCGCCGCCGCCCGCTCTCCGGCAGCTGACGTTCAAAGCAGAGGGTGGGGGCTGGAAATTTCGGGCGGGAAAACAGAGCTGCCTGGAAATCCAGCTGCGGACCATAAAAACGTCAATCTGCGTCTTAGATAGGGTTCTATGTGAACAGCCGGCATGCCGAGGAGCTGATTCACCGAGTCAGCCTCAAAGGTTTCAGAAGCTGCTTCGCTCCCGCCTGGTGCTGTCCAGGGTGCTGAACAGCGTCTCAGCGGATCTTCTTTTCCAAATGCAATACAATGGTGTAGTTCCTTGCAAAAGTATTCACACCCCCCTAAGGTTAAACCTTTCCATATTTTGTCACCTTACAGTCAGAAACCTCAATGTATTTTACTTGTATGTAAAAAAAAAAAAAAAACAATACAAAGTAGTGCAGAAAAAATTGATGGTTTTCTTGTTTTTGTTTTATTTTTTACGAATACAAATCTGAAAGGTGTTGGGTACATTTGTATTCAGGCCTTTCCTGAGTCAATACTTTGTAGAACCAAGTTTTAATACAATTATAACGTGGGGGAATGTGATTGGATGGAGTGTGATTGGAAAACCTGGTCTCATCTGATCATCTGACAAATTGTTCCACATATTTACTTAATCCCTTTGTGCAATGACTAATAGTTGTCCTGTGAACAGGTTGTTCCACCTGAGCAACTCCCTTGTACCTCCCGAATAAACTCATCTCTACTCGATGCTGCTACCAGTGTGTATTTATACTGAGATCGAAATAAAGAAAACATTGGATAATTTTCCTTCCACTTTATAATTAAGCAGTGTTTTGCTTTGGCCTGCCAGATAAAATCACAATAAAATACATCAAAGTTTGTGTTTGCTATGTGACAAATTGTAAAAAAAAGTTCAAGAGGTGTAAATCCTTTGTGAAGACACTGTACATAACACGGCAAAGCCACAAACATCAATTTTTATTCAGGTTATTAATGCAACTTTTCAAGAAATTAGCTCCTTTATCAACGATACAACATGCCCTTGATCAATACATGATAAAACTAAAACTGGCTGATCTAGGAGCTGTGGTATATATAGCTCTCCTAAAGTTTGGTAAATATTTTCCTCACCTGTCAAAGAAGTTAATTATACTCGTGTATATTTAGGGATTATACGATACTGTACAAAAGTTTTAAACCACACAGGACAGGAATAATTCATCCTGCTTCATCTCCTGTTGTGCCAGGTTTCCAATTTGTGGAGAAGAAATATAAGACTCTTAGACCATGCATTGATTATCGAGGTCTCAACCAAATCACTGTCAAGAACAAGTATTCTTTTCCCCTGATATCCTTGACATTTGAGCCAGTCCCTGGGAGCAACGCATAGTATCCGGTCCGCATCTAAGAAGGCGACAAATGGAAGACAGCATTTAAAACTCACATTGGTCAATACCAATACCCTTTTAATGACTTTCGGCCTCACCAATGGACCCGAAGTTTTTCAAGCTCTCATCAATGATAGTCTCTGCAATTTCCTCAGCGTTTTCATTTTTGTTTAATCAAATTTCCAGTGGCCCAGACAGCTCAACAAAATACAAAAGCTGCAACACAACATCCCTACCTACAACACAACAAAAGCCACAACAGACATAATAATGCTTTTAGTGGTGTTTTCAGTCTAATGACCAGATCCTAAATGCTGTTGTCTCTCATTTACTTATTTTCACTTATTTATTATTTTTTACTTCCATTTTATCATTACTTCTATTGTGGTCTTTGGTGTTGTGTTGTGGGTCTCGTTGTGTTGTAGCTTTTGTTGTTGTGTTGGGACTTTTGTATTTCTGTCTGGGCCACCATACATTTTAATATAACACATACAAAGAATTATTTAGTGTGCAAATTTGATAAAATAAGCTAATAAATAGGCATAAGTATAACCACTAGATGACAGAAAAGTGTTTCCAATATGATCTTTGTTGTGTGTTGAATATGCAGCAACTGGCATTGATGGTATACATACAGCACCTTGACTGTGTGGTGGTTTAAGGCAATTTCATAACAAAAGTTTATAAGGTCAATAGTGGGCATGAGGTGCTTTTCCATATTTACCTTCTTTTTCACATCTTAATTGGTTGTTGCCTAAAAGCTCAATCTTAGTCTCAAATGACCAAAGCACACAGTTCCACTTGAAGTCCCAGTAAAGTCAAGCAGAATGCAAATGTTAACATTTGTGATGGTAGGACAGAAAAGGCTTTTTTTTCGTTACATCACTCCCAAACAAAATGCAGGCATGTAGATTTCATCTAAAGGTTGTTGTTGAGACTTGGTGATCCAAAGATGTCAGTCTTTTCTGCAGTTCTCCAAAAGAAAGCTTTGGGGATTTAATTTTAGCTCCTCTACAGTTGTTGGTATATATTTATGAAGGTAATTTTTGGGGAAAAACTAAATGTGCATTGTAATTGTGAATTTGAAGTCACAGAGAGAAATACTATAGGAGTTTTGTAATTGCAGATTTTTTTTCAGTCTTTCACAAACACAAAACAAGAGTTACAAATCTTCAGTTTCTTAAGTCCAAGTGCACAATTGTATTCTTTGAGCTGCACATCAAAAACCTCTTACCTTCACTGTTTTTCTCCAATTGTTCTGAAACAAATGGTGCAAAACTATTTGTGCACCACAACTGTGGAGTTTTGTCATAGTAGAATATTTTCTGTCTTTTACAAATACAAAACAAGAGTTACGCACCTTCAGTTTCTCGAGTACAAGTGCACAAATTGTATTCTTTGAGTTACACGTCAAAAACCTCTTACATTGACAGATTTTCTCCAGTCATTCCAAAACAAATGGTGCAAAAATAAATTTACACACCTGTTTTACCATCTTCTCACAGATAGTTTTTTTAATCAGTTGTTTTCCTTTAACACAAACACAAATCAGTGAATACAACCGCATGCATCTGCAGCTGTGAGTCACAAATGCTGCTTTATAAGTTATACCTTCTTTTGGTGCGCTTTCACTATTGCCCCAATCTACCCAGTGTTGGAAACATTACTTTAAAAAAGTAACTACTTATAGTTACTTCTCCCAAAAAGTAACTGAGTTACTGCACTATCAAAGTAACTAGTTACTAGGCAAAGTAACTATACAGTTACTTTTTAGAATTTAATATGATGTTACAAGTTGCTGACACGGAAGAGACCTGAGCCACAGACATCCAAAGGCCCCCCGAGAGCACGAGAACCCCAGGAGGACCACCGCAGGGACTACTGCAACCCCCCCAGAGAAGAGCAGAGGAAAGCCCCAGGGAAACCACCCAGCAGCCACAGTGCAGAAGCCCCAGGGAGCTGCAGCGACGAGCCCACAGGCCCCGCCAGCAGCCGTCTACGTCGGAGCAGATCCAGCCATGGACCCAGAGACCCAAGACCCCAAGGCACATAACCCCCAAACAGTTGCCCAACAGATCCAGGGGCCCAGACCCGGGCAATTAGTCACCGGGAGTAAACTGGCATACACCAAAGCACCCAGCCCCGGACACCAAGAACCACTAATACACCAGCAGGCAGAGACATCAGCCACAGGCAGGGAGTGTGGCTGGGAGGAAATAGGCTCCACCTTTGATAGAGGGCCTAAACTGATCACGTCTCCCTGTCCTCCGCTCTCCCCATCTTTACCCAGAATGTAACCTGCTGCACCACAGACAATAAGACGGTGGACTTATTTAAAAACACCAAGGAGAAAGGAAAAAAGTTCTCTGAGGAGACTGAAGAAGCACTGAGGAACTGTTTCAACACCATCGTGTGGGAAGAGCTGTCAGCATCACAGACTGCATTACGGACTACATTAACTTCTGTGTGGACAACACTGTGACCCTCATGAAGCTATGTTTTTTCTCCAAAAACAAGCTCTGAATCAACCCTGAAAAAAGGTTCTCCTCAAGGAGAAGAAGAGAGCCTTTAGATCAGGAAAAAAGGAGGAGCTGAGAGCTGTGCAGAAGAACTGAGAAGAAAGATCAGAGGATGGAAAAACATCTACAGAAAGACAGAATACCAGCTGCAGCAGAACAATATTAGTGGGGGTTTGGAAGACTCTGAAAACAATTCACAAATATATTATATATTATCAGAAGAATAACTACTATTCTGCTCACTGTGCACTGTGGCAAAATAAATCTGGTCCTTCTTCACCCGGTTGGCCAGTAGCTAAACAAATAAGCCCCTGGATCATGTTTAATCTATAGCCCAAAGAAACAGAAACTAATTGGTAGTTCCTAGATAAACATTTTCCCTTACCTTAGACCTTTTGCCCCCACTGAATAAATTAAGTTTGTTATTTTTTATTTTGTTTTGGAATAACTGTGTTGGTGCTCAAATGAATTTTCATGTCTGTCAGGGTGTGATATTTTCAGTATTTAAAAAACCAACAACAAAACAAACCAAAAAATTGGGTGTTCTTGATAAGCTGGTAGTAGGGTTAGATCCAACTTTCTGAATAGATTTTTCACAAAGGATTCTCTTAAAATAGTCAAGGTAACTGAGCTTAAAATGAGTAGAAAATCAAGCTCAAAGAAAAAAGTTCTGGATGACTTTCAGGTTGGTAGTTTCAGGAGGACCCAAATAGGCGGGAGGGAGGTTGACAGAGCTCATGCAGAACAGGAGTTTGATTTACTAACACAAAGAAATTAACAAAAAAATAATAATAATAATGGTGACACCAGGAGACCGCAGAGCAACAATCGGATCTACTACTAAAGTAAATTATTAGAAAGGGTCAATGACATATTTGAGGCAAAGCCTCATAGGAAGCAATGACTATACTGAAACAAACACAAAAGTAATAGCGAAAGTAAAAAGGTAACTATTAATCACGCAGAACATAACCCAATTTAAGAATAATTGAAAAAACAGAACCAAAAGAAACAGGAGTGGCTGGCAAAACAGGCAGGTACATGACCACAGTGTGTAAAAAGGAACCAGACTACCGAAGTAAAACAGGAACTAAGAGAACACTAGTTACTATTAAAAAGAAACAACAACTTAACAAAGGAAACACTGTTCAAGTGAAAACATAACTAAAAAAGAACACAAGCAACTACCGAATAAGAGAACCAAACAATCAAGCATATGAAATTCAAAAGTTCAAAAACCCCAAACAACAACAAACCCAATAAACACCAGAACAAAACTCAAAATCCTTCTTGTCATAGCAAGGACTATTGGTATGTTATATTTTTACTCAGAGGTCAGAGTTCCTTACCTTTGAGTTAGAAATACTACATGAACACCCATTGAAGTCAAAATTCTGGCTTGCAAAATAAAAGGTCTGTTAGCAACCTCAAGTTTAATATTTAAAATGGCTGCCATGCATATAAAACATTTATAAAGCTGCATGTATAAACACACAAATTGAAGAGAAATACAGTTATTCACTTACTTACCTACCCCTTGTGGTTTTCAAAAAGGAAACTATTTTGCAGTCAATTTGTTTTGGAAGTCTGTGATATGAATAATGTCACAACCGAACAGAGCCCCTTGGTGGGATTTGCTGATTATTGTGATGCATCCACTATTGGCAGCACGGGACAATGATATTTGTCACTCCAGTTTATTTAGGAACATGCTCCCAAATAGAGGTTGTACTGTATTGTGTCTCTCTAGTTCAACAGAAGTGCTAATTATTAGCTTATACCTGCAAATATCATGGCTTTATACGTATGTGCCACTGCCATACTAAATATTAAACAGTTCCAGACCTCTGACTTTCCATGTTGGAGTTCCCTTTTGGGGCATTCTTGTTGCATTTCCAACTGGGAACACTTAGTACAAACAGAACACAGCACATACCTACTCAGTATCTCTTGTCTCATTAAACCAGTGGCACAAAAAGAGCTGTACAACCTTTGAGTTGGAGCATGCTCATTTAGTGTTTGAGAAGTATATTTCTAATAGTAGTTAGCACCACCAGTTGGTTGGCAAATCCCACAGTTTTTTTAACTTACAACTATGCTGCATTTGATTTGCCTTGTAGGAGCTCGGAGCAGGGAATGACGTCTTGTCCGAGCTGAGCGTCTTCTAGTCATACGTGGGAAAATCAGTGGGATTTGCAAATTGAGATGCTAACTATTATTGACAATACTGGGAGATAACAACACATTTTTCTCAAGTTTATACATTCAAGCACCAGCATGTTCTCACATAGATACTGTGCAGTACTGTGTGTATCACATGCTTAATGAGATACAACCTGCCAGAAGTTCTAATACATATTTTATACCTACAACTTTCAATGTGTTTTATATGTATGACAGCAATATTAGATATTGAACTTGGGGTTGCTCAGAGATTTCACACTCTCCCTGTCAGAGTTCAGATTTCAAGGTTGTTCTTGTTGTATTTCTGACTGGGAATTTGAAAATCCCATTACTAAGTAGAATTAGCATGCACTGTTAGAGCCCAAGACCACTTTCAAAGATTAAAATAAGGTCTGACTACCTGGAAGGAAAGCATAAAAAAAAGGGAATCATCAGTTTTCTCAAGTATGACTCCCACTCTCTTTGTCATACCTTCCCCAAACTTAACTAAGGGATATGAGAGTGGTAAAGCAAGTCCTGGTGGTCTGCATCAGTTTCTTCAAAAAAGCGTAATAAAATTATGATGTTGAAGTCCCCTTGCTCATACAAGGTTAAAACGTTTTACAGCTGGTGTCACTACATGCCAAAGCTGCAATACAGACTTACAGAGTACTTTCACTAGAAAGTACTTTTCACCCTCTCCTATTGAGCAGCCAAATGTTTTTTTTTTCAGTCAGGGTTGGTAACTTGAGCCTCTCGGTAAATCCCGACACCTTCTCATACACATAAGTCCTACACCAGTGTTTTTTCCTTTAGGGATTCCATCGCCTGAAACTCCTCAGCTATCACAAAATTGTCATTAATCCTCTGATGAAAGCTAAAAGCTGAGCAGTGTCCTTTACATTGTGATTTTCGTCAATGCCAGTGAAATTATGACATAAATAACTCAACTTTTTGTATAGGTTGCTAGCTAAGTCTTTATCAGTTAAGTCAACATGGCATGTCACTGTCCTGCATGATAAACATTTTTTTTTCTAATTTGTTCTTGCTCTTGGGACACAAGATACCTGCTGTTCCTATCATACACTCTTTTAAAAACACCCCTTCGGAAAAAGGCTTGCTGGTCTTTGCTACTTTGAATTTCAGCAAATACACTGCCTTGGTGCTTGATTCTTGGATGGTAGCTCGTCAGAGAAAAGTGTCCATAGTGGGTCGCGGGGAAGCTGGTGCCTATCTCCAGCAGTCTATGGGCGAGAGGCGGGGTACACCCTGGACAGGTCGCCAGTCCATCGCAGGGCAACACTCAAACAACAATGCACACACTCATTCATACACCTAAGGCCAATTTAGAGTGACCAATTAACCTAACAGGCATGTCTTTGGACTGTGGGAGGAAGCTGGAGTACCCGGTGGGAACCCACACATGCATGGGGAGAACATGCAAACTCCATGCAGAAAGACCCCTGGCCGGGAATTGAACCCAGGACCTTCTTGCTGCAAGGCAACAGTGCTACCAACTGCGCCACCGTGCAGCCCGCACCTTGAACTTTTTCCATATTTTTCACATTACAACAAAAAAAAATTATGATGCAACAGAACATGAATTTTAATCTTTCATATGAATAAAAAACTGAAAAGTACATTTATTTTGATTCAGCCCCCATGAATAACTACTTTGAAGAACCACTTTTCCCTTCAGTTCTAGGGTTCACTGCAAGTCTAGGGTTTTCCTTCATGATTACCCTATTGTCAGGATCTGCCATTTTGGGTTTTGTGTCTGTTTACTTTTTCAGTTAGGTGTTTCTGTTGGTTTTGGTTTAATAGTTATTTCAATCCTGTAGAGACTCACAATAAGAAACACAAAATGCGATTAGAGAAGTTACACGATGGATGTTTATTTGTTTGGTGCTCAGACCCCAGAGGAAGCCATGAATGCTGATAATGCATGAACTGATAAACGTCTTAGGATTAGAATTAAAATTGTCTTCCCCCAAAAAGGCCGAGGCCAAACCGAGGCTGAAATGTAATAAAATGGTTAAAAGATGACAGCAGGAGAGGAAAAGTAAAATGCTGGAGATACCGGGCTATGAAGTAGATGTAGAATGATGAGCGAGAGAAACGAGTTAGATAAAGTAAGAGCAGCGTAGGCATGAATGTAAGGAGCCACGAAGGCATGAAAATGATGAATGGATGCACGTGAGTGAGCCCACGTTAGGCATAGGAATGGAACATGAGCCACGTAGGTATGTATGTAGTGGGCCACGATGTCATGAAAATGATGAATGGATGCACGTGGTGAGCCCGCGTTAGGCATAGGAATGGATCATGAGCCCGTAGGTGAGTAGGAGAGAGCCCCAAAATAAATAAAAGAAACATGAAAACGATGAATGAATGCTGGAGAGTGTGCCTCGTAGGCTCTTGCTTGCGAAGCTTGCATGTAGTGATAGCTTCGAAGCATGTAGTGGTGCGTGAGCATGCGTGAGCGTGCGAAACGTGCGAAAGATGAGTGGGCTGCTTGAAATGAATAAGACCATTCCCCAGAGGTTGTACCTGCTGGGAGGAGAATGAAAAGATGACGAGGAGGTAAGAGGATAGATGAAAGGGGCTGAAGATGCTGACGAAGCCTAGGGAAACAGATAATGAATGAGATGACTCATACCTGAGAAGATAAAAACGATTAATAGGCCATCCATCACCAGTTATTGCATGATATCCTACTTAGGAACTGAGAGACTGTTGAGCTGAAAACGAAAGGAAGTCTGAACATATGATGCAACTGATGAAGAAGATCAGAGCCGGGTGTTGAAAGGAATCTGTAGGGAATCGTTGGGTAGATGCAGTAATGCAGCCCCAATTTTAAGTGAATGGCTAGAAAATTGACTGGGCCAGGTTTCATTAAATTAGAGTCTGTCTAAAATGTGAGAAAACAGGAGGAAGATGAAGGGCTCCTACGGAGTGAGAAAGAGAAGAATGATGGGAAATATTTGAATGCGAATTTGATCATGACTTGAAATTAGCTGAATGGGTCATCAAAGCGAAAACTAAAGGTGAAACGTGGACTTGCGTTGGGATATAGAGATGAGGTTTGAAATATCAGGGTAGAACTAAAGTCAGAGAAGACTAAATATTTAGATGGAACGAAAGTAAAAACACTTAACCTGAAACCCATAGGGGGCTTGAACGTCCTGATGATAAGAGCCTAGAAGAAATTATAACAAAGTGTTGAGTAAGCTAAGCTAAGCCTAACGAGTGAAGGAGAAAGATGAAGCAGACTGGCTGGAGAGGGAATGGAAAAATGCTTAGGCTGGGACGCGCCTGATGAGGCGTGGATGGGACATGATAAACCTGTCTAAGCATGGGGCATGCGAATGTGGGCGAGCCCAACAAGCTAAGGGAGAAAATAAGTTATAGCTGACGAACAGAAGGATGGAAACTTGGTAAACCTGACTATGCGGGCAGAGAGAAAAACTTGGTCGTGCCTGACGAACAAGTAGAGGAAGCAAGGATAAGTTAAAACTAAAAAGGCCAACCGTCACTTGTTAAAGCAAAAGCTCTACTAAGAGCTGATAGATCGTCGAGCAGAGCACAGATGGAAGTTTAGGCGGACATATGCAAAGAATGCTGAAGTCGACCAGCGGCTGAGTTGTTGTAGGGAAGCTGTGGAAACTCCTTGGGCAGCTGTTGAAGTGGCTGCCCCGATTCTGAATGAGTGACCTGAGAACTGACTAGGGGAAAGGTTGCATAGAACTACAGGGGTTGGACAATGAAACTGAAACACTTGTCATTTTAGTGTGGGAGGTTTCATGGCTAAAGTGGACCAGCCTGGTAGCCAGTCTTCATTGATTGCACATTGCACCAGTAAGAGCAGAGTGTGAAGGTTCAATTAGCAGGGTAAGAGCACAGTTTTTGCTCAAAATATTGAAATGCACACAACATTATGGGTGACATACCAGAGTTCAAAAGAGGACAAATTGTGGTGCACGTCTTGCTGGCGCATCTGTGACCAAGACAGCAAGTCTTTGTGATGTATCAAGAGCCACGGTATCCAGGGTAATGTCAGCATACCACCAAGAAGGACGAACCACATCCAACAGGATTAACTGTGGACGCAGGAGGAAGCTGTCTGAAAGGGATGTTTGGGTGCTAACCCGGATTGTATCCAAAAAACATAAAACCACAGCTGCCCAAATCATGGCAGAATTAAATGTGCACCTCAACTCTCCTGTTTCCACCAGAACTGTCCGTCGGGAGCTCCACAGGGTCAATATACACGGCCGGGCTGCTATACCCAAATTTTTGGTCACTCATGCCAATGCCAAACGTCGGTTTCAATGGTGTAAGGAGCACAAGTCTTGGGCTGTGGACAATGTGAAACATGTATTGTTCTCTGATGAGTCCACCTTTACTGTTTTCCCCACATCCGAGAGAGTTACGGTGTGGAGAAGCCCCAAAGAAGCGTACCACCCTGACTGTTGCATGCCCAGAGTGAAGCATGGGGGTGGATCAGTGATGGTTTGGGCTGCCATATCATGGGATTCCCTTGGCCCAATACTTGTGCTAGATGGGTGCGTCACTGCCAAGGACTACCGAACCATTCTTGAGGACCATGTGCATCCAATGGTTCAAACATTGTATCCTGAAGGCGGTGCCGTGTATCAGGATGACAATGCACGAATACACACAGCCAGACTGGTGAAAGATTAGTTTGATGAGAATGAAAGTGAAGTTGAACATCTCCCATGGCCTGCACAGTCACCAGATCTAAATATTATTGAGCCACTTTGGGGTGTTTTGAAGGAGCGAGTCAGGAAACGTTTTCCTCCACCAGTATCACGTAGTGACCTGGCCACTGTCCTGCAAGATGAATGGCTTAAAATCCCTCTGACCACTGTGCAGGACTTGTATATGTCATTCCCAAGATGAATTGACGCTGTATTGGCTGCAAAAGGAGGCCCTAAACCATACTAATAAATTATTGTGTTCTAAAACCATGTGTTTCAGTTTCATTGTCCAACCCCTGCAAATTGCCCCACAAATTGAGAAACCAGGAGGCGATCATGGGAACTCCTCCTGAAGCAAGAAAAGAGGCATGGAGGGTGAGCTGATATGTAGCGTTAGAGAATAAAAGAGAACATGGCTTGGGAGGGAGAAAAACAGCCATGAGGCGAGCTATGAAAAATGAAACATCTACCTTCACCTTAAATGTGATTGAGGACAAGTTGAAAGGGACTGAATAGAACTTGAGGTCTGAAAGCTGAATCTCTAGCTGGTGTGAAAGAATTAGAAGGAGTAGTAAATTACTTAGTCTAAGTAAGCCATAAAGGCAAGGAGGAAGGTGCTGGAGAGAAGAGATTCAGAATAAATAAAAGAATAAAAAAAACGATCGGAGCAAAGGATCATAAGAAGACTCCCGCAGCCTGGAGTCAGGCTGTGAAATGCAATGATTTGAAATGACTTGAGAAGAAGTTAAATGGCGTGAAGAGAGAAGAGGTCGCTGTGGGCTCAGAAAGATGATCTTTGATAATTGATGCCTGTTAATAGGCTGCAAATGTAGGGGAGCTTAAAACGACAATGTCAAAACACTGAGATAATAAACTAGAACTGACTAAATGAGAAGCAGGTACGATGGTGAATAAAGGGAGGGCAAAATTTACAAAGGTTTGACGGGCGAAGAAATGGGTTTTGAAGTGGAAGGAGCTGGACCTGAGTGTTAGGAATAACCTTTATTAATATGCTTATAGCTGTTTTTCCCATTTATGCAATAGTGAAATAAAGTATAAGTTCTAATGTTTCCCTTTTGTTACAATAGGATAAGAATGTTCATAAACATACAGTACAAGGATAAATGGCCCAAGGATTGTCATAAATGACCTGAAGCTGGGGCACGGGGTTTGATAGTGGAGCAGCTGGTATAACTGGGTTGATTAGAAAACTACAGCACACTTACAGGGGTTGGACAATGAAACTGAAACACCTGTCATTTTATTGTGGGAGGTTTCATGGCTAAATTGGACCAGCCTGGTAGCCAGTCTTCATTGATTGCACATTGCACCAGTAAGAGCAGAGTGTGAAGGTTCAATAAGCAGGGTAAGAGCACAGTTTTGCTCAAAATATTGAAATGCACACAACATTATGGGTGACATACCAGGGTTCAAAAGAGGACAAATTGTTGGTGCACGTCTTGCTGGCGCATCTGTGACCAAGACAGCAAGTCTTTGTGATGTATCAAGAGCCACGGTATCCAGGGTAATGTCAGCATACCACCAAGAAGGACGAACCACATCCAACAGGTTAACTGTGGACACTTTGGGGTGTTTTGGAGGAGCGAGTCAGGAAACGTTTTCCTCCACCAGGATCACGTAGTGACCTGGCCACTATCCTGAAAGAAGAATGGCTTAAAATCCCTCTGACCACTGTGCAGGACTTGTACATGTCATTCCCAAGACGAATTGACGCTGTATTGGCCGCAAAAGGAGGCCCTACACCATACTAATAAATTATTGTGGCCTAAAACCAGGTGTTTCAGTTTCATTGTCCAACCCCTGTAGATTAAGTATGGACACCCGCTACTACACAATCTAACAGATAGACACCACAATGGTGACACATAGTCTACTGATAATCACTGAGGGAGTGCACATCCATTGCATTGGAGTGCCAGATATAAAAACTGTATGTGACCTTCTATCGAGGCTCTTCGTCATCTTCTAACAGACTGCGATGGTCCGAGACGGGAACCTCAGCGCTGATCTCTGTAATCATTCCTCTGCCTGAATTTAGATTAAAGGAGTTAAAAGTTAGAAACTGGTTGAGAGTCGTTCCTTTAAGAGTCTTTAGATAGAAGTGGTGACTGTTTCCGAGGTCCAAGTACCGGTGGAGCTCCGAGGCGTCTGACCGCCAACAGGGTGCGGTAGCTTCGGACATGAGATACAACAATGTGAAACTGATAGCGACGGAGAGAGGAATAATCGGAGAAGGGTGAAAGTAGCTGAAGAACAGAGACGGCAAAATACCTGGAAATTAGAACGAGACAAGCATCAGGCTGAATTAATAACCTGGAACATGACAGGCCTGCCTGGAAACGATGGAGGTAAGCTCTACCTTCGTCATTATTATTATTACGTTCAAATGCTGAGGACAATGCAAAGCTTCTCACACATAATGAGTTCACGTGCAAGTTTTGACAACAAAGGATTGTGAATCATCCGTTCGAGAGGCTGGTTTTTGGACCGGGACTAGAGACCGAAAACTGGAGCGAGTCAGCCGGGAGAACGACATCACCGTAAAAGAAAGAAATACCATCCAGATCGAGAGGAAACTGGGGCAGGAAGTAGGCAGCTTGAGATGCTGGGCAAGAGTGCTGGGAAAAAGGAAGACGAGATCAAAGAACGCTCTGATGGCTAACGAGCCGTTGGAATCAGAGGTGGTTGGCGTCATGATGTGACTTCATTGACGGAAATGAACGGTTTAGCAGACTCCTGGTTGCTTGAAAGAGGATGCCGCTTGGCAGAGAAGGAATGTGATATAATAGAAAAATCGGGAAGCCATGTGAAGTGAATATCGATGTCGAGGACTGATGAGATCGAGCTTATTTAGGGTTAGGAGCAGAAGACGTCTGAAATGCTTAAAGGCGGCACAAGCTCGCCAAAAGGGAGATTGTTAGAAGCGGAGATGAAATGATCCAAACTTAGCAGTACGGCCAAGAGGGGAAGTGACACAGTTTGACCTCTGGAGATGGTAACAATGAGAGAAACCAGATTAACCAGAGCCTGAGTGAGATGATAGAATGCGTGGGAGTATATGATCTACCTGAATGTGAAAGATGAGTGGAAACGCAGCGACTTGAATTGCATATGAATGAGGAATAGTTGAGAAAAGAGAATGGAGTGATACATCTCACCTTTGGAGATGAGCTAAGATGAGCGTTGCGATGGAAATGACAGTGGGAGGAGCCAGGGAACGGATAGAGCGTCGGCAGAGCTGAGACCAGGAAGGGCTGATGTGGCAGAAATGGAAGCGAACTTCTGAAGAAGCTGAGTAATGGATGACAGTTTGAGCGCTGGAGAGAGTCCATAAACGGAATGAACGAAGCAGCGAGGATTGAGGGAGAACCGGAGTAGAAGAAGACGAGGAAGCCTAGGGTGCCGGATGATCGCTCGAAAGGCAAGCTGCTGCCGTGGACAACCGGGTGAAGTGGTAGCAGGAGCTGGGTTACAGGCAGGAGTGTCTCGTTGATGCTTACAAGGAGAATCGAAGCTCGACTGACAGCTGGGAGATCCATGAATGGGAGACTTTAAATGCGGAGCCTTGAAGGATCATTGGCTGAGGATTATTGCAGACTTGAAGCCGATTGGGTGAAGTTGGCCAGGAGTTAGCCGGCACACACTAAAGCACCCAGCCCTGGACACCGAGAACCACAAGTACACCAGTGGGCAGAGACATCAACCACCGGCAGGTAGTGTGGCCATTGGGTGAAACTGGAGGAGGGGTGAATCTCCCAGATTGAATTTTCGTCTTTACTCCATGTTTATTTATTCCTTCTCTTATTGTGGTGTTTTAGTTTTGTCTACACTTCTGCCCCTTAATTTTAGTAGTTCCTTCTTCCCTCCTCCATAGGTTCCTTTGGTTATTGTTTACTCATTTGTTTATTCCTTAGAATTGTTTCTTCCTAAGGTTTATTATTATTAGCACAGTTCTCTTTGTCTATTCCTTATGGTTCTTTCCCTTCTTTGGTTTTATTTAGTTTTAGTTTCTTGCTTAGTATTCTTGTGCTTGTTTCCTTTTAGTTCTTTCCATGTCCTTAGATTTAGTTCCTTCTAGAGTTACTATTTATTTTAGCTTATGTTCTGTTTAGTTTCTCGTTCCCTGCTTTGCCCAGTTAGTGTTTCCCTTCAGGTCTGTTTCCCTGAGTTGGTTGTTTCGTTTAGTCTCTCCTCATGTTTCTGTATCTCAGCTTCCCCGTATCCATAGTAACCTAATTCCCTCAGTTCCCTACACCTGATCATCACAACTGTCAGTACTCACCCTGATTACCTGCCTCTTCTTTCCCATTGTCTCACTACTCACTTCCCTCTGTATAAAAGCTCACCGGTTTCACTTGTTTCCCGTCGCCATGTCCTGCTATGCTCCTGGTATGTTACTGATTCCATGCCTGTCTAGTTTATGTTCCTGTCCAGCTCCCAGTAAGTCTTGTAAATCCTGTTTATCTTGACTTGTTTCTCCGGACTTGTTTAAGTCTGCACTGTCAACTCTGCTCATCAAGCCTTAAAAATTAAGAATGGATCTTAACCTTACCATATGGCTCCCAAGTATCTCCCTGCATCCTGGTCCGACTCCTTAAACACAATCCCTGACACCTATATTTAGCTTCAACCACCTTCCCGGCAACTCTAAACAGTTTCCTTGTGTCTGCTGACAAAAAGTATCCCCACAGTTTCCATCATCGTGTATGTGTTCAGAGTAATATGCGTGTTGTTTTCACCCACACATGGTGTTTTTGTATGTAGAGCAAAAAGTTTATTTTGATCTCGTCTTACCAGAGCACCTTCTTCCACATGCTTGGTGTGTCCTCTACATGATTTGTGATAAACTGCAACAGGACCTTTTCTGGCTTTTCTTCAACAATTGCTTTGAGAGGTCCATATGTATTTGCATGTCTATTTTTTTGTCCCTTATAGACTTCCTTACCTGAGCAGTGGATCTCTGCACCTCCTCCAGCTTATCAGTTTAGAATAGAAGTTTGCAAAACTTATCAGAAATTTTCCCTGTTTGTGTATCACACATTCAAGCAACATCAGAAATAATATAGATGTTTTTGCCTGTAATTTGACAAAATGTGGACGTTTCTGGAGTGTATTTGCTATATATAAAAATAAAGCATTGATTTTTTTCTCTCTATGTCTTTTCAGAAAAATCCAGATGAAGATGAAGTGCCAACTCCACGCTGTCCTCATCATACAGATGTACATCTGGACTGCAAAAGGGATAACTCCCCTCCATCATTGAGACATGCTCTTGAGGTACTCCTTCGGGGTTCTCTTAGCCAAAGTGACACACAAGTGAGAGTAGGGATTGAAGCAGAGCTGGAAATACCCACTGCTGTCATCTTAAGCAAAGATATATCTTTGCATACCAGCTACCTCAGTACCCAGCGGAAGGGTATTTTCAACAGCAGGGGACATTCTAACTGCTCAAAGGTCTGCCTTTCTCCCCTTTAATGTTGACATGCTAATCTTTCTAAAAAAAATTTGAAAGGTTAGAATAAAGTTTCTTAATTTCTGTCTTAATTTCTACCTAGGTAATTTTATTTATTGTCTACTAATGACTAGGCTGTTTAGTGCCTAGGCAATTTTATTGATTGAGTTGGCTGTTTTTTGCCTGGGTAAAGTTTATTTATTCATATGTTAATATAGTACCTAGGTTGCCTTCTCTTCATAAATACGCATATGTTCAGTTGTTACCTAAATTTTGCACTTTTGAATAGAAACCTTCATTACGCAATAAATGTACCAATAACTGATCAAACTATTTTATTTTGTCATTCTTGTTTTTGTGAGGCACAGTATCGCAATAAATACTGTAATGTATCGTGAGGTTCAGATCGTGATAATATTGTATCGTGAATTGCGGATATTATGACACACCTAGTACTTTATTTTGTATAGAGTTTGTGTTTATGTATATATAGTTTTTTGAGTAATAATAGTATGATTGTTATAGAAATTTATGTGCTCATTTACCCAACTGTTTAGGGGGTGGATCCCTTCTTGATCAACCCGGTGGTGTTTTAGTAATTCAATGTTCTTTGGGGTCCTGGGGGACTTGGGTCCTGGTGTGTATGTCGCCAGGGTTTTGGGCTGGGGGAAACATGTAGTCTGGATCTGGAGTCATTTTCCATAATCTGTAAACCGTTTTATTCACCGAGAGAGTTTTCCTCGTTTATAATAATCGGCTCATATTTTCCACCGCATGGCTGCACTTCTGCCGCAGAAAAACATCTTGCTGAGCTGATTACAGACGTGGAGAAAAAACACCCTGACGCTTTCATCATAATACTGGGAGATTTTAACAGCGCAGATCTCTCTAATGAGCTCCCACAATACAGACAGCATATTAAGTGTCCCACCAGAGACAAAAACACACTGGACCACTGTTACACAGCTTTTAAGGACTCATATCATGCTGTTACCAGGGCTGCTCTGGGACTTTCGGACCATTGTCTTATCCACCTCATCCCAACTTACAGACAGAAACAAAGAGCTTCCAAACCCGTGGTTCACACTGTTAAAAAGTGGACTGAGGAATCGAAGCAGATGCTACAGGCCTGCTTTGAATGCACACAGACTGGACTGTTTTGAAAACCTCAGCCACTGATTTAAAACAAAACTAACTGATGTGGTGACATCATACATCAGTTTCTGTGAGGACATGTGTGTGCAGACCAAGACCTTCTGCACCTTTGGGAACAACAAGCCATGGTTCATTCCACATCTCAGGAATCTGCGCAGGGACAAGGAAGAAGCTCACAGCAGTGGAGATTGGGCGCGGTACAGGCAGGCCAGGAACAGACTTACAAAGGAGATCAAAGCAGCCAAGAGAAGCTATAGTGAGAAGCTGAAGAACAGCCTTTCTACTGGTGACACTTCAGCTGTATGGACTGGTCTGAGAAACCTGACTGCCTACAGAAGCCCCACCACCCTTCCCGAACAAAGTCCTCGCCTGGCCAACCGTCTGAATGGCTTCTACTGCAGACATGACAAGAAGCCATTCACACCTCAAACCAACTCCTCCACATCCCATTCAGGAACACGTTCGACCAGTAAAGCAACCAACCCCCTACCTTCAGATCCTCTGCCTGCACTAAAGATCTCTGAGGAAGATGTAAATAGGCTCTTTCAGCGCATGAATACAAAGTAAGCTGGAGGACCTGATAAAGTCTCCCCATCATGCCTGAAAGCCTGTGCACATCAACTCGCTCCGATCTTCACCAGGATCTTCAACAAGTCACTGGAGAAGTGTGAGGTCCCCTCCTGCTTCAAACGATCCACCATCATCCCAGTGCCCAAGAAACCCACCATCCTAGGATTAAATGACTACAGGCCTGTAGCCCTGACGTCTGTGGTCATGAAATCCTTTGAACGGCTGGTGTTGAAGCACCTGAAAGACATCACAGGCCCTCTACTGGACGCCCTGCAGTTTGCTTACCGAGCAAACAGGTCGGCAGATGATGCTGTTAACTTAGGTCTACACTTCATCCTGCAACACCTCGACCGCCCAGGGACCTATGCCAGGATCCTGTTTGTAGACTTCAGCTCGGCCTTCAACACCATCATACCAGACATCCTCCACCAGAAGCTCACCCAGCTCAACGTCCCAGCCTCCACCTGTCAGTGAATCAACAGCTTCCTGACGGACCGACAGCAGCAGGTGAGACTGGGGAGCATCTTGTCCCGAACCAGATCAATAAGTACTGGTGCCCCCCAGGGGTGTGTTCTATCCCCACTCCTCTTCTCCCTGTACACAAATGACTGCACCTCAGCGGACTCGTCCGTGAAATTCTTAAGTTTGCAGATGATACCACTGTCATTAAGACTGATCCAGGACGGTGATGAGTCTGCATACAGACAGGAGGTGGATCGCGTGATACACTGGTGTAGTCAGAACTGCCTGGAACTAAACCCACTCAAACTGCGGAGATGGAGGTGGACTTTCGGAAAACACCACCCCCATACACCTCCCTCACCATCCTCAACAACACTGTATCGGCTGTGGACCACTTCAGGTTCCTTGGAACCACCATCTCTGAGGACCTGAGATGGTCTTCACACATAGACACTGTTCGAAAGAAGGCCCAGCAGAGACTGTACTTCCTGAGGCAACTCAAGAAGTACAACCTTCCACAGGAGCTGCTGGTCATTTTCTACACTGCCATCATTCAGTCTGTCCTGTCTTCATCCATCTCAGTGTGGTTTGGTTCATCCACAAAACAGGACAGGTCCAGACTGCAACGAATAATCAGGACTGCAGAGAGAATCATCAGGGCTGACCTTCCCTCCATCCAGGACTTATACAGGTCTCGGGTCAGGAGAAGAGCTGTTAAACTCTCTGCAGAACCCACACACCCTGCACATAAGCTGTTTAGAGCTCTGCCTTCAGGCCGACGCTACAGAGCGCTGTTAACTAAAACCAGCCGCCACAGAGACAGTTTCTTCCCCCAGGCTGTTTCTCTGTTGAACATTCAATAGAGTACAAAACAACAGCATACAGATGTTGCAAATGCACCTTTTTATTTATGTATATATGTGTATATTTGTACATTGTAAATATGTATATTCTGTAATGCAAAAACAAAAACCAAAGACCAAAGTGTACCGGAGTCAAATTCCTTGTTTGTATTAACAAACTTGGCAATAAAGCTGATTCTGATTCTGATTCTTTACAGAGCTGTGTGGAAACCAATTCCTCCAAAGCCTGATAAACTGGAGAAACTATGGAAAGAACTGTGGAACATACATTCTGGAGAATATGTGCTTTTCTACACTAAAGGGTAGATCCAAACATTTCAGAACCTGGTCAAGATCAGATGATTCTTATGTCTTGATATGATCTTGATACAATACCTTATAATCAAGTCAAAGTACACTATCTTTTGTAGATTTCTGTAACTATTGTGCCATGACAGTGTAGCATTTTGACTGAAGTCACATTAGCACTGGTATAACAAAAGCTGCTTCTCAGATAGGGGCATCTGTAGAGAGAGATTGGAATAAATAAACATTTTTTGAGCATTTATTTTTAAACGAAAATATTGACACAAATGTTTTGGAACAGGTTTAATGCCTCAAATTCACATTTTCTTTCAAATTAATTTAAGTAAACTGCATTTTTGAGTGACAGCATTTGTCATGTTAGGGCTTAAGATTAGTCTAAAATAATCACTGTGGATTTTCCACAGGATTCAACATTTTTTGTGTATTTCTTATTTGGAACTACCGTGACACTACATGTACTTAACTTAAAAATGCTTTAGTCTATACCATAGCAGCAGAGTGACAGATCCAACAATACTTTATACAACATGTGTGTGTATATTTTTCCTGCTGCAAATAACAGATTTCTGTAATGCAGGAAAAATACTGAAGCACCATCTTTTCCCTGCATTACAGAAATCTTGTGTGAAGGAAGAAGGCATGATTTAAACATTTTGTTTTGTCTTTGTATTTACTCTTAAAGCTGCATAAGCTGTATGGGTGACAGTATTGCATGACATATTTATTTTATTTTTCAGGGACTTATTGTTTTGTGGACTTCCTTTTTATGCATTCATGTAGTACAGGTTATTGCACCTTGAATGTTTACACATTTTGTTATGTTACAGCCACAAACTTCGAGGAACCAGTTTTTGGTACAATAACAGCTACAAGTCATTTACAGTATGTCTCTACCAGCTTCACACATCCAGACTGAAATTTTTGCCCATTCTTCTTTGTAAAACAGCACCAGTTTGCCATGGAGTCTCAGTTGGATTTTATGCCTGGACTTTGACTGGGCCTTTCTAGCATAAATAGGCTTTGATCTATACCCTTCCATTATGGCTCAGTCTGTATGTTTATGATAGTGTTGTTCTCCTTCCACTTCACAATTGTGCACTTCTTTGTGTTGGGATGTTATGTGATAGACCAAAGTGTTGTCTGTGGCTCAGTGAGAAGAGTAGTTGTCTTGCAATCCAAAAGTTGTTGGTTAGATTCCTGCTTCTTCCTGTGACATGACAATGTATCGACCCCGGCAAGGAACTTAACACAAAGTTGCCTACCAATTTGTGTATCAGTGTATAAATGTGTGTGCATTAGTGAGTGTAAATGTGCAGATAGTAGATTTCTAGTTACAGTATGATTAGAAAAGCGCTTCATCAATTTGGTCAATTTACCATTTACGAGTGATAAATTAACGATGAGATGAATTAAATTTTGTCGTTGGAATGTGACAGAATGTGGAAAAGTTCATGGTCTGAGTACTTTGGCAAGGCCCTATACATCTTCCTGTCTCCTTGGACGATGGTCATTCCACTGTGAAGCCAAGAATGTGTGTGCCTGATTTGTTAATTCATTCCTCACAGAGAGACGAAGGAAACCTTGCTGTTGTGTCTAAGTCAACATATGATGTATCCAAAGGTCAGACATTACAAGGTGAAAGTGTCGCCAGGCGTCAGTGGCCAGCTTTTAAATAACATGCAACTGGAGTGTGTGCAGTATGCAGATGGTCCAAGCATCCTGCTACTGTCACATACGGAGAACACAGAGTCAAGGAGAAAGGGAAGAAAAGTCATGAAAGGCTGCAAGCAGATGTGTGAAAGATCATCAAACACAACAAGGGCTCTGCAATAGCACTAAAGCAAAATATATTTTTTTGAGACATTTCTTAGTATTTGTTTGTGTGAATTATGATTTTCAATAAACATCAGAGGAGCCATATAACCCTGTAGACATTTTTATTTGACTGGACACACTATGAAATCATGCAAATTACAGATAAAAAATGAGGATGCTAGGTCAGTTACTACAGCTGAAATCTGTGTATAATGATGGACTCAGACCTGAACCTTTAGGGGCACATAAGGACAATTATTAAGTCTGCCTTCTAACACTTTCAGGATTAAATGACTAATATCCAGTGTTGTAATTATAGATTATTGATTAATTGAATATTTATCAAGAATTAAATTAAAATCATAATCCGATAAAAATTAACTCCTTAACCAAAATCCTCGTTTATGAATTGAAACCAGAGCTGTCCTCTGGTGTTGTAATTATGGCTCAAGGCCTCTGATAATTACAATTATTAAATGTCACTGTTTAATCAACCGTTTCTGCCAAAACGTGGGGAACTTTGCCTTATTTTGACTGACAAATCACTCTTGCACAAAATAAACACAAAACGCCTTCTCTTTATCTACGTGAAAATTTAATAAATCAATCAGCCTGATACAATCAACTCTCCGATTCAATAATCTTCACCTACTCAAACATGCAAAGTTCTACACAAAAGGGTAAAATATATATATATAACAGCAGTGTGTGTGTATTGAATCAACCAGCAGTTAGGGCAAAAGTGGTAATATGACAAAGGAATGTGGTGTTGAACGGAATTTGGGAGCAGCCCGCTAGAAAGCGTAGCCCAGCGGGACACGGGCTGTCATAAAACCCCCAAAGCAAAGTTGTAAACTCAGCTTAGACAAAGAGTCATAAACCTTTTGGCGGCAAGTTAGCAAGCAGTGAAGTTGGAACAAAGAAAATGGTGAATTTCACCATGAGGTTGCTGTCGTAGTCCAGTATTACCGGCGCTCCGGTGTTCGCACGGTAAAGACACAAACTTGTGAGACACGGCGGCCTCAGCACTCAATACAGCACATCAGAGTTCAATACAATGTTGCATGCAAATACAATTTCATAACATCAGACTATAAGTGGCGATTCTGATAGCACTAAAAATCCTATCTCTCTCTACCCTGCCCAGACTACTCCTAATAAAGAAATCAAAGAAAATAATAAAGGATGGGTATTACTTTTTGGAGCAATCCTTCAGGGCTGCGAGCGTGAGGAGGAGAGGAGGAGGGGGAAAGTTGGAAGTTAACGTGCGTCCATGGTTAACTTCGGGAAGAGCGGTCAATCTTCGTCCTTTGGCCTCCTTGGCGAAAGGCAAAAATATGATCTGACCGTCAGCAGTCGACTAGAACAAAAAAAAACAAGGTGGCGATCCGTCTCCTTGAAACTCCGTGGTTTTTTGGTTACGTGTTAAACTAACACCTTCGATCGGTAAAGTTGAAATTGCTGGCCTTCTTATTCCAGAAATTTCTGTCATGAATGTTCTTTTCGTTGGCCAACGAAGGAGAATAAATGAAGACTCCACGTGGGACCTCTTCTTCTTCAGAGGACGCTTCAGTTGCGTGGTAACCGTGTCGAGGTCTCCAGCTGAAGGCAAAGTTTAAAGCGTCCGCTTTCCATATATAACCTCGTGTGACATCAGACCTCTTGTGACGTCCGACTTGGGACGTCCCCGTCCTACCAGCCGCAGTGCCCACTGGGATTTGTAGTGGCGGACAATACTGGAAACAAAATGGCCGATGATGTCGGAAGGCCTGGTGGTGTCCAGCAATGTGTAAATGGTCCAATATTCAACAAACAAGTGGTCCAACACCAGGCAGGATCTTGAAAAACTAATTTACACGTTTATCTTTAGTGAAATTTATTTCAAACCTGGAAAGACACAAATGAGAGAAACACAGATATGGCAATTAGAGGAGTTTATTAGCTGATGTTTGTTTTCTTTTGGAATGTTGGTTAGCATGAATGATGTGAGATTGATAAGTGAACGGAGATCAGAATAATACGAGGAGAAGATCAAACTGACTGTGAATGGAAATGTTAAGAGCCTTACAAGGCATGAGTAGGAATGATTAGGGCCTGAAGGAGTGAAAGAAGATGGACAGAGTTTAACGAGGCTTAGGATGGATGGAATAGGCTGCAAAAGCATAGAGAGTGATGAATGTGCCTGCTAAGGCATGAGAATGATGAATTGATCCTGCCAAGGCGTAATGAGGTTGAATTGTACCTGCTAAGGAATTGAGAATGATTACTGTGCCTGCCAAGGCATGAGAGGGATAAGTCATGCCTGCCAAGGCATAGAGAGGGATGAACTGTGCCTGCCAAGGTGTAGAGAGGGGACAGTACCTGCTAGGATAAAGAAATAGATGGAATAGAATGTGCCTGCTAATGCGTGGAGAGGGACGAATGGTAACTGCCAAGGCTGCTGAGGAGTCTAGATGAATAAATTAAGCTGGTTAAAGCGTTGTTAAGGATGGATAGAGCCTGTTAAGGCATGGAGAGAGGTATGAACTGAGCCTGATAAGGTGTAGCTGAGGAATGATCTAGAGGAAGCAAATGTAATCATGACTATACCTGTTACGGGGAAAAATTAAGTGATGACTTCTATGAAGAGATGTGGAAGATAATGAACAGTGAACTGCTGCTGACAGATGATGGAGGATGAAAACCTCGAGTAGACTGGGAGTAAGAATAATGAGGTTTGATGAAACGGGCTCACCTGGAAAGGTTAGATCAATATTGTGAAAAGGCCAACCACCACCAGTTAATGCTGGAAGCTCTTACCTAAGAGCAGAGAGGTCATTGAGCAGCTAACACAGAGTGGAGGTCTGGATGAACATAGGAAGAAAAAGCTGAGGATGACCAACGGCCAAGTTGTTGGAGGAATGCTGTTGAGACTCTTTGGGTGGCTGCTGTAGTGGCAGCCCCAATTCGAAATGAATGACCTGAAAACTGACTAGGGGGCAGATTGCATTGAGCTAAAATTTGCCTCAAATTTTTGAGGAACCAAGAGGAGGACATGGGGGCTCCTTCTGGAGTGAGAAAAAGGGGCATACTGGATGAGCTGATTTTGTGGCGTTTGAGAGCAAAAGTGAACATGGCTTGGAAAGGGAAAAAAACGGCCCGTCTAGGTGAGCAATGGAAATGAAACATGAACCTTTACCTTTGGTGTGTTTGAGGTAAAGTTTAAAATGGTCTGGATATAACTTTAGGTCTGAAAAGGCTAAATATCTAGATGGATCGAATTAATTAGAAGGAGAAGAAAATTTGCTTAGTCTAAGAAAGCCGTAGAAGGCGAGGAGGAAGGCACTGGAGAGAAGAGATTTTACATAAGGTGAAAAGAGGCTGGAGCGAAGGGTCATAAGAAGATTTTTAAGAAGGGGAAGTGTAATAGGTCTCCTTCAGGTCTCCTCCAGCCCCTCCAGCCTGGGGAGCGGGAGGAATGATGGTAGGAGAAAATGCTGCAGCAGATGGACCGGTAGGTGTGGCAGCGGGAGCTGGAGTGAAAGCTGGGCAACCTCTACGACGTTTCACAGGAGGATTAGCAGATTTTTTGAGGCTTTTTCCTGAGGTGGATGGTGGGGAGGGAGAAGTATGATGGTGAGGCAGGAGCTCGGCAAGTTGAATGAGGTGTGAAGGATCTAAGTCTGAACCGGGAGATATACCGCTCGCTCTAAGCTGAAACGAGGGGGACGGATCGACGTGGTGGGAGGCCAGGCGAGTGCTCCTGCAGGTAGAAGAGGAGGAAGGTGAGCGAGGATCCGTCACAAGACATTGTGAGGAACCGGCCAGATCATCGGACTCATAGTCTGACATCATGTGCTGAAATCGAAGCTCAGCTGAAGAGCAGGAGTGTTGGAAGGTCTTTTAAAGCGAAGCCTGGAGGGATGATTGGCTGAAGAGGAATGTGGATCAGGGGCTGATTGGTTGGAGCGGAGAATGTGGTGGAGTAGTTAGACGAAGCTGGAAGTAGAGGTGAGTCTTCCAAGTTGAATTTTCGTCAAAAGTACAACAGTGTCTTCACAGGTTTCCGTAAAAAGTCAATCAAACAGTTGCAGCTGATCCAGAACGCTGCTGCCTTTGTCCTCACTAAAAATAAGAAACCAAAGCTCCACTAATATGGAGCATAAGAACTGAATGAACTCCCATAAAACTGCAAAAATGCTGAAACGCTGAGTTCTTTTAAATCAAGGTTTAAACCCCATTTGGTTAGAGTTGCCTTTGCCTGTTCTATTTAAAATATTAACTGAAACATTAACCTTTGTCTGTAGTCCAACTTTTCTTTACCTGCCTTTATTAAGCCACTGTAATGTACTTTTGTCTGTGTTTTGTTCCCTTATGCTCTATTCATGTAAAGCACTTTGAATTGTCTTGTTACTGAAATGTGTGACACAAATAAGCTTGCCTTTCATTGTCTTGTCTAGATTAGTTTTCGTCTTACTTATCTGGGAGGGCTTTTTCTATGACACCAAACAATTAGCCTCAAATTTAATAAAACAATTATGACTATGAGCGTATTTAAAATACTGAACAAAGCTGTACTTTACAGTAGAAACACGATTCAAAGTTGAAACAAGTCACAAAAAGCTGATGGCTTTGACTTTTTTATATGTTGTTTTTTTTTTTTTTGTTGTTTTAATTTTATACACAGTCAAATACATCCTGTAGAAAAGATGTGGGCAGAGCTGTGAAAAATAACTCTGGTCAATCTAGAGAGATTGTTTGGAGATAAATTGTGTTGACAGCAGGAGTTCCAACAATAGTCCCACTGATGATTCTGTTAAAACAATACTATGTTTATTCCTAAAACAAACATGGGATTTGTTTCCATAATGTAACCAAATTAAATTAAAGGTTGGATTTTTGCTAAATTATAAAGTGTAAGAGTATGCTGCTTCAGTAAGAAAATCATCTGTAGCTACATTACTACCCATCACAATTCT
>JAHHUM010000904.1:632262-678847 GCA_036173005.1 Crenichthys baileyi
GTGCTAACCTCCTCAAGAACTACAGCAAACGTCTGATATCAGTAATTGCAAACAAAGGTTTCTGTACCAAATATGAAGTTTTGTTTTTCTGATGTATCAAATACTTATGTTATGCAATGAAATGCAAATTAATAACCTAAAAATCACACAACGTGATTTTCTGGATTTCTGTTTTAGATTCCGTCACTCACAGTTGAAGAGGACCTATGATAAAAATGAAAGACTTCTACATGCTTTCCAAGCAGGAAAACCTGCAAAATCGGCAGAGTATCAAATACTTTTTCTCCCCACTGTACTTCGCTTGTGGTGAAGGATGAAAATAAACGCGCTCTGAATCTGTAGCTGTCTGCACACGCTGCACACAAAAGTTTTATGTGTGACTGTTTTTTTTAAGTTGGATATGTTATGAGTCAAATTTTCCCACCACACGTTTCCACAGATTTCATTTGAAAAGCCTTTATGAGTCAGGAGTATCTGTAATTTCATGTCCCATTAAAAATAAATAATGAGTATGGTTTTTTTTTTAAAGCACAGGTTAGTAATACAACTACGGTTTTACAGTGTTTCCAAACTGGTTCTCTGCTTCTTTCCTCTCTTAACGTACTGTAAGTGGAGCCATGAACAAGTTTGTACAGAACTTCATTAAAAGCAGTTCAGGTGAGTCCCTCTGTTAAACCAAGTTTTTCTTGACCAACCAAACACCTCTAGAATATAAGACTGGATTCTTAGAGAAGCAGGACTGGGACACCCTGCTTCCCACTACCCTGACTGGTGAATAAATCAACGATTATTTTATCAGAAACTAGTAAATTTGACTGATCCCCAGAAAGTGTTTTGTTAAAACAGAACAGCTAACATGTTCAGATTAAAAAAAAAAAGGTGTTAAAAAATATGTAACTCTTTAGAATATTTACATTTTAGACAAAAAGGGCTCAGTTTTTCATTACGGGTCCAAAAATTCAAGCTCTAATTTACAGTTCCTTCAATATCTACAGACACACTTGACATAAATGTGTAAAAAAAAAAAAAAACATAAAAATTGTTATCTTTTACTGCAGTAGCATAACCTCACTCTAAAAAGATGAAAAATCCTAATTTTAATTTAAGTAAATTTATTTTGCATTTAGGATGTATAAATAACTCCCACATTAAGAAATAAATGGCTGGCACAGTTATTGTTACCCATAACAATTTTTACTTTTTAAATTGTTCAGAATATCTTAAAGCTTTAATGTATTAATCCCTGACTTCCTATTTCTCTAGAATATACATATGACCCGACACAGAGGCCCTTTTCTTTCATATGTGGTGTTGTGGGCCTGTTTCTCTCCTAAATGCCGCAGGAACTCAAATGGTTGGAAATACCAGGACTTTTTAAATAAAAAATCTGGTGACCTCTGGTAGAAAACTGAGAGATGGGTTTGTTATCGAGTCCCTCAGCAGCATATTGATCCAAACTTATGGCCAAATCAACACAGAAATTATTCACTAGAGACAAGATCAGCTTGATTGTATAACTGCAGACCTAAATCCTCTAGAAAACCTACAGGGTGAGAAGAGAAGAGAGCATAAGATGATTCAGGATGATCTAGAGAGTTTCTGGTAAGAGGAATGGTCAGAGATTGTTCTCTCTGCATGCTTCAACCTGCTTCTAGGAGAAAACTAAGTACTGTCCCGTTGGCTATAGCGGGTTAAACCTAGAATTATCAGTAGGGCTGTTAATAAATGTGCCACCAGTGATTTTTCGTTTCCTAATGTGGGATATTCCCCTTAGTGAATAAAATTACAAGAAAAGGCTGGATTTTTCAGATTTTTCCAGTGCAAGATTAAGTTGCTGCAATAAAAGATGAATTCATGTAAAGGCTTTCTTAACATGTGACCAGGGGTGCCTATAGGTGTGGAGGGTTTCTGTACAGAACTTCACAGAAGAGCTCAGTTTATTGTGTCCATTTACAGAGTTGGGTTAAAAATAAATGTGACTGACATGTTTACTACTAATGTTTCAGATGTTTGGTTCAACTTCAGACCAGACAGACTCCCAAAACAGGACAACCAACACATAAAGGGATGTGACAAAAAGGGAAAATCCTACAAAATTAAGACTTGAATCTTTGTTACAGTTCAGCTACATTCATGTTTTGTTCGTTTTTACGCTTCAGAAAAGATCTGTTGGAATTATGTAAAACCTTTTTCATGTAAAACAAATTCCACATAATTTCAAAGCCCATTCAAAACCCAACTATGTGGTTTAATTCGGTAGTTTCCAAGATTGTTGTTGTGACTCATATAAAGCGAAGGGTGCTTCCCGATCCCCAGGGTGAAGTTTTAGAAGTCCTAGAGACCGCTATTGTCTAAAATGATGTCCATAAATCTTAAACCACATAACCTTCCCAAATAACACTGATTTGCTGGAAAAACCTTGTCTGGGAGGAATAGGGGACGTCGGTTTCGTTTCTGTATGTCTGATGACTCTCAGGCGGTAGATACAGCAGCATGTGACTCGACAGGTTTGTGACTAAACACCCTGGAAATCCACAAAGGAATCATCAAACGGTGGCATATTTGGGTTCGATATGACACCAAAACAGTGTAATGTCTTTGGCACACAGGTTTTATGGGATCAATATACTGCTTTCATCTAAATTTGGACCATTTTCGAGAATTAATATAGTTGTAAAATATGACCAAAACAACTCCATTACACGACGAATTGCACTTGCAATTGTTAAAAGTCAATCAACCAGCACAACCAATAAATAGAATAAATAAATATAAATAAATAGTCGAGCATTAAAATCTCTGCTGCAATGCTGCCGCGTACAGAGGCAGGCTGGTCTCTGCACCTGCAGAGTTAAATCCAGCACAGGTTTGTTACTTCCCTTCCAGTTACTCTCTGCTCCAGGAGTGTGTGGACTCCACAGTCCAATGGAAGAGTGTATGAGCGAGTTTTTGCCTCAGACAGCAGTCTCCAGGTCTTCATTGGTGCCGGATGAAGTGTGCTGTCTGGAGCTCAGGAAGGTGGCGAGCTCAGCGTCTCCTGCTGCTTGGTCCACTGGCGTCTTCCCCTGATGGGCACAGATTAATGTTGAAGCTGAATTCAAGTCTAAAAACCCTCATGTGGAGTTTTTTTTCTAAAACTTCAGGTAAAATGTATTTTAAATCTCCAAAAAAAACAACAGGACTCCATCCCAGACTCTGCAGGCCTCAGCATTATAAATGTTACAGTTCAACACATGAAAATTACAAAAAGGCAGAAGAAGTTTGGCATGTTTGCAAAGGTTGAAGAGGACAGCTTTCTCCCAATAAAAGGAATATGGCAACATGAGTTACAAAACAGCTAGAACAATGAGGCCAAAGTAACAGCGCCAAGTTAGGACAAAACCAAGAAGAGAATATGTATACCTTTTAATTCAGGTTTACTTTAAAATGGAAAACCACATGAAAGTGAAAATGTAGCTGACACCAAAAGGTAAAGGAGACACCCTTTAAAGTTAGCAGAGCAGTTCCTCAGTCAATCATTTACATGTTGTGTTGGTCTGAACTTATTTATTTAGAGTTACAGAAACTGCATCCTTTTTTTTTGTAAAATACCATCTCTTGGTTACCTGGAAGTTTGTCTTCTCCAGCGAAGCACCAGCCTCCAGCAACATTCGACACACCACGTGTCGCTTTTGTGAGGCTGCTTTGTGCAAGGCGGTTTCTCCCCTGCAGACGCACAGGAAGGCTTTGCTAAACTCTGTGGTTTTGGTTTTCAATGACATTAATGTATAGACCTCAGTGATGTAAGACAGACAGAAGTGAGCGTCAGTAGTGTGCAGATTGGTTGCTGGTGTGAATTCACACAAAGCCTTAACAATAAACATCTTTTATGTCATTAATTTGTAGGCTTGTAAATCTGAAGTGGTTTTAAAACACAAACAGTGATGGCTGCTGCCTCTTCGTGTTAATATTGGAGCTATTGGAGGCTTTTTGTTCTTGGTGTTGCAGCTTATATGGATCAGCAGCAAAAAAAAGATGCATAATTTTACTCAAGCATCCTATCCTGATGTGGAAAATACTAAACAAATGCTATACTTTCCAGCTGTAGGAACCTTTTATTATGAATATATGACATAAAATAAGGTACAGATTCTCCAACCTACTTGTCTGTGTCGGTTAAATCCAGGAGAACTTTTGAACCTGAGGATTAAGAAACCAAAAAATCAGGAAACAAGAAAATTATAAAGTTTTACTCTGATGTTTTAAAACCAGACACACAGCAAAACATTTTGAATTAAACATTTTTCTTTTGACAATTTCATACTTCTAATTTAGCCCATTTCTGCAGGATATATTGTTGTTTTGTGACTATTTCTCATGATGTTAAAGAGAAACTGCAGCATCATGTTTAGCTATGAGGAAATGCAAACAGCATTGTAAAACACTCTATCTCACTGTGATCAGCACAGCGATCAGTGAAAAACAGAATTCAAATTTTGCGAGCATGACCCCTTCAATCTTCACTTGCAGAGATCCTCTCATGTATTGATGGTGTTACCCATTTTCACAGTAAGGCTAACACTGCTGGTGGAGGTGCAGAAACCAGAGAAACATGCCACAGTTTGTCAGGAAACATCCTGCAGATGTGATACCTGTGGTGACTTCATTCTAAAATCAGGTTTTCTAAACTTGCCATCATCCAGCAACGGTTACACTGTTCAGGAGATCCTGGAGGCTTCTATATACCTTTGTAGATGTTCAGGCCGCCGTTTGATCTCCTCATTGGTAAATGGACTGGACTTATATAGCGTTTTTCCAGTCATACAGACTGCTCAAAGCGCTTTACACTAGAGCCACTCACCCTTGCCGTGCCTTGCCCAGGGGCACATCGACATATGGCAGGAGGAAGCTGGAATCGAACCCACAACCTTCTGATTGCAAGACGACTACTCTTCCTACTAAGCCACAGTCGCCTCTACACCATTGCGACCATGTTTCTGCGTCCAGGATTCTCGTGCCTTGGCTGACTTCTGATCTCTGGACATGAACCTTGTTTTTGTGCCGAGCACCTGAATAAGTAATCTGATCTCTGCCTCTTTGTGTATGACTCTTGCCTGTCTCCTGTTTTACCCTCTGGATTCATTACTGACAGAATCTCTGACGTCTGTGTACCGCATCAAGCCTGTCCACGTTACCTAATGTGATGTAACCTGTCCTCCTTACAGAGTTCCCGGTGTGCTCCTGCAGAACTCTCCAAGCCTTCCACCAGTTTTAGAAATTAAAAATAAACTGTAATGTGATTAAATGCTTGTGCTTCTGTCGGGTGTGAATGCCTAACTAACTAAATTATCTACATTATTTATCAAATATCCTTGAATAGGGTCCAGTTTCTCACCTTGTTGCAGTATGAAGCTGACCAGATCTGTGTGGCCGTTCTGGGCAGCTAGATGTAATGCAGAACAACCTCCAGAGTCTCTCACCAACAAACTGACTCCTCGACGTACACTATCTCTCAGCTGGGAAAAAACATACACAAGAATATATAAAAATTGTCAAATTTCAGCAGATATTTTTTTTTCTATCAGGAGTGCTTGTCAGCAACAGATGGTGTAGCTGTACAGGTTTTAGTCCATATTATGTGCCGAGAGATTTCACCAGAGCAATATCATAGTAGCTGGACACATCCCACCCTCAGCTGGTGCCAACTCTGCACAAGACGATATATGGAGATTTTAAGCATGCCTTACTCTCTGCCTTACTCCACTTCCTGGCTTTTAACAGTTGGTCTATTGCTTGAATAGTGAAGATAAAGGTGGAATTTGTTTTGGCAAAATTTGGAGACGATTTAACTTTATCTGCATGATCTGCTCTTTGCAATGCAGATAAAAATCTTTCCCTCAGCTTTGTGTGTAAGCCCCTTGTTCTGGAGAAACCTTTGACTAAAAGAACTGTGAGGAGGTGGTCAGTCGACCACTCAGTGGACCAAATGCACAAGGTGGACAGAATAATGAAGCAGCATGACTCCCCCAAGGCAGAATAACCCTAACCCTGGAATGGTCTTCCCAAATCCTGACCAAAATCCAGTTGGGAAATTTTAGACTATTCCTTAAAGCTAGATCAGTGCCAGGTACCCAGACAATTTAAATGAAGTCTACCAACTCTGCTAAGAAGAGTGGGCACATATTCAGCTAGAATCCTCTACAATGCTTGTTGATCACTAAAGAACTATTAACCAAATATCATTAATTACCATGATGGATAGACGTAAACATCTCACCAGAGCTGTAACTGCAGCAATTTTCATAGGAGCCTATTTGTAACACACTTTATATTCAAGGATTGAGCAATTGTCTTGGTTTCTATATTTATGAGCTGTGTTTTTATACTACAAAATGATTTATAGATTATAAAGTAATATAGAAACTGCTCATTTGCATCAGAAAACACTCTGTGAGAGAAATATTGTAAATGAAGTAGTGAAAACATCGTTTGTAGAGAAAAATGTGGCAGTCATACCCAAACTAGGTGGTGCTACCATGACTGAAAAACAAACTTTAATTTACTGATCGATGGTGCTTCTATTAAATGGATGTAGAGATCCTAATCAGACTGTACTTCTTTCAGTGGAAAGTCACTTACCAGTAACAGATCCCCAGTACTGGCAGCAGTCAGAAGAGCTGCAACAAAACACAAACACATACAGGGTAATCACTGCACAGCATCTCACCTCATTTATAGATTTCTTAAGAGACTTTGTGAAAACAATCTCCATGTTAAAAAAAAACACCCTGGTAGCAGTCTAAAGAAACATCAGAAATGTTTAGGCTAGCTCTGAGTCTGTCTGGTTGAAAAGGTTTAACAAATCTGACCCTGTTGTCTCACTATCTTATAAATCAACCCATGACTGTCTGCCTCTTAAGATAAGTGTGTTTTTCTTGTTTTCATTTTACTTACATCAAGCCAACATACTGGCTTCAGTGGCAGATAGGCAATGGTTTTATTTACTTGGAGATGCCACTACATTTGGATATTGGTGTAGAATTGTATAATAAAGTGCAAGTAACTCCCAGAAAGTAAGAAAAAACACAGTTTTAAGTGAAAGCAGGAATACAGTCTGCCACTGGTTTTTGGAGCTGAAATTACCATGACAGTACTCATCAAAACACAAATATTTTTGTGCAAAAATATCCACTAATTTGACTTTGTGAAGTAAAACTGAAAGCGATGTAAAACAGAAAAGGAGGAAACAGATTCCAAGTAACAGGTTGCTTGAGAGTTAGGGGAATTCCTGTTTGTAAATGTGAACTTTGCTCCACGTTTTCCTTTTTTTTCCAACTGGACAAGCCCAGGCAAGACTTAACAGCGATACTTCACTAGTATCACAAGACAGAAACTCTAGATCATTTTAGAAAACAGGTTCTTTAGATTAGCTAACTTAAAAGAGCCGGCTCTTTTGGCTCCCAAACTGCTCTAAAGATTTTGGTGTTGCCGAATTAAGTTATGCCCTACAATAACATAAAAGGTACTGATTGTATTATTAATTTTAAATGCAGCAAGACGCCAGGAGACAAAGAGTCTCATTTTAGGATGAATCCAGTGCTTCATAAACCATGCATCCACCAGTTTACACTTATATTAACATTGAACACCATCCTAAGCAGCAACATTGAACAGTGACACAGATGTTGTTAGAATAAATGATGGTGAACTAGCTCTACAAAACCGTTCAACATGCTACTCTGAACTGGATGCAAACCCCTCTTCATCTGATGTAATGCCTCACGTGTGCTTAGTGGTTTACCTTGTTCATCTGGTGTCAGAGGAGCACTGTGAAGAGACATAAAAATGAAAAAAATAATGATTTTATTAAATGTGGCCAAGCAGCAACTGATTATCATTCAGAAATTATTATTATGTCTTCTTATTTTCCTCACACAAGACAATAAGTTGGAAGGTTTATCTGTTTGATCTCCTTCCAGCGGGAAATGCCCAAAGCAACCGTGAAAAGAAGGTGCTCAGGAGGCTTCCTGGTCACCTGTCAAAACCAACTCAGCTGACTGCTTTGGAATGCTGAAAGGAGATGAGAGGGTGACCTTGTGGCCTTAAGGTAGGGGTCAGACTAAGAATAATTTTAACCATGAAGCAGGAACACCACAGAAATAGCCCTGCCCGGATCACCCTCCTGGAGATAGGTGTGGGGGGCTGAACACCACGTGGTCGAGCCTTGTGATGTCCCAACAACCGACCAAACACAAACTTACTCTGAGAGCCAACGTGGTCCGTCTAAAGGACTGGTGGACGGTTGCCAGGGTAACCCTGGATATTTTCCAGATAAAAGTTATTTTTAAGGTTTAAATTTCCAGACGTGTCTGTTCTTTTGAAGTATGACACAGAGGTTAACTGTGAATCTATGACAGATATTTCTACAGTAGTCAGGCTTTAAATGGTTATGTGGATGAATGGACTGAATAGTAATTTAACAGTGAATAAAGCCTGAAAATACTTGTAATTTTTCATATTTATCCAAATCTGGAAATATTTAAATCCAACCGTTTTCAAACTTTTCACAACTGTGTGGGAAATCAGCATTTTTTAATAAGTACCCACATATAATTAGCAGCACATACCAGTCATCTAGTGACATCTACTGGTGCACAGAGGTAACTGCCCTCTTTTTACTGCACAGGTGTGGTAAGTCTTTAATTATTTAATCAGGCTTCATAATATTATATACACATTTTATTCAAAACATGAACTCTGTTTTACCCAATTTTAGCTTTGGTGGAAAAAACAACAAATCTTAAAATTTAATTTGCTGAAAAGTGGCAAAGAAAGGTAAATGTGTCTTTCTCCTATGTTAGGTATTCATTTAGATTCTTATTTTCCTGCCATTACAACGAATTTACAGATTCAGAGCCGAGAAACACTGGAACTGTGATATAATTATGGGTTCAGTCTGGAGAAGCTGGAAGGTAGATATAAAAGATAGCTGCTGCTATCTTCTTTCTTACCCAGAAGCAGGTTCCACCACCAGATCGGGCATCCCAGCTGACGACCCCTGGCTCACCAATGGTCCCTCGTGGTCCAGGATGAAGACCTCCTCCTGACATATTTCTGTCACAAAGTGAAGATGCTCCTGCAGAAGACAAAACAGGAAAACAGTCAGAGCAAAACATGGAAACTGAAACTGGACACATCAGGCGTAGTGAAGTCTGAATGTCATGACTTACCTGAGCCTTGTCTATGCGATAGAAGCGGTCAGCTGATGTAGCTGAAATGAGAAGATATGCATACAGATATAATGAAACTGGATTTCAGCTGTGTTTAGTTTATTTTATCTGCTATTATTTATCGGGAAGATACTTTAAAAATGGGTTTAAGATAAATTATAGCACCTTCCACCATTATTCATGTCTCTGGTACAGATGTATAAAATATTTATCTTTAAGTGTTGTAGAACGATTTACACATATCTGAAGAGTGGATAAGAGAAAAGGGCATTTGTGTCGCTTTATTTTATTTCCCAGGGAAACAAGAATTCATTTAAAGTTCCTCGACAGTCTGACTCACTTGAAAACATGCCCACAGCATCATAGAGCCTCCGCCATGCTTAACTGCGGAAATGATGTGCTTTTTCATATTTACCTCCTTTGTTTCACAATCGACCCAACTAGTGTACTATTGCGCAACCTCTGCCTTCATGCAAAGTATTTGAGGAACTCACAATCCAGGAAGCTCCAGTTAGGAGATAGTCTACTGGTTGAACTGGTTATGGGGACACCTCTGCTTTCATCCTGCAGTTAAAAAAACAGAGTCTGATCAGTGAACTGTAAATTATTACATTAAAAATAGATAATAAGTCCTGAAAGGTAATGAAAAGTAAGGATTCCCACAAATGTTTCATGTCAAAATGCTAAACTTTTCCAGACTCAACTTAAAAGATTTCCCAGTCCTTTACGTTTATTTTAAAATATAAAACACACAAGGTCGAAAAGAAAGAAATAAGAGAGGGAAAGAAGGAAGGAAGGGCACAAGGATGCAAAAAAAGGAAAGAACAGAGAACACAACAAAGGCACCAAAGGAAGTGAGGACCGATGCAAGGACAGAACGAAGGGAAGTAAAGGAGACAATGAAGGAAGAAAGAAATGGTTCATTGAAGGGATGAAGATGGGACAAAAAGGAATGAAGGAAGAAATGAATAAATGGATGAGACAAGGAAACAAGAATGACGGAAGGACACAGCATTTAGGCAATGGGAAAGTTAATAATGTCTGTAAATACAATAATGTTTTCCATACTTATGTAGATCTGGGAAAAAATAACATAAAATCCAGCCTTTTCCAGTTTGCTTAGAAACTCTTTGTATGTAATATCTTAGGCAACAAGGAAGCCAGTCTGTAAATGTTTTTGGGAGCATAATTCCTCATTATAAAGGATGTAACAGCTACCAGATAAAAGTCACTTAAGCTCTTTCTCCAAACAAATCTGTAACTGAAGGCCAAAATGGCTAAAAATATTCCCTAACTCCTTCCCTTTCCAAGTCATGTACCTGATAGTGCACTCTGTGGCCAGTAGATGGCGCCTGGTGTAAATCCTAGCAGGCAAAGCAGACAGGTTTGAAGGTTAACAAGCAGCCGAAGAATTTGGACGGGGGGAAAAGCACAAACTTCCACACATGTTAAAGTCAGAGAAGCTTCCACCACATGAGACGAACAGCTTACAAGCAGCTCTGAGGTCACCAACCCGTCTATAAATAACCAGGATCATGCAATAATGATGAAGAGAAAGTAACAGAAGAGAGAAATCAAAGCGACGGCGAGCAGACGGTGATGATGAAGATAAAAACTTGCCTCTTGCAATCTGTCGATGTAAAGTCTGCAGGTCTCCAGGTCACAGTCGCCCCTAACAACCACAATGCCAACTGGGATTGCTAGGAAACACGACAAACACTTTCTATCTTACAAACATGTAAATATACCTTTTGTTCTCCTAGTGGCAGAAGATTTAAATTAAACAGCAGGACACAGAGAGCCTTACAGATGTCTCGCAGTCGCTCCTTGTCGTACTGCAGCCTGTCGTACTCCTGCAGGCTGATCCGATTCACTCGGAGGCGCAAACGATCCGGGACTGCATGAGGACTGCAAGGGAAGAACACGCCAGTGCATGTACGTGCACGCGCACAGATCAGACATGCTCGAGCTCGCACATTAAAGGGCGCATACAGTGACTTGCAAAAGTATTCACACCCCTAGAAGCCTTTCACATTCTGTTACGTTACAACCACAAACTTCAATTTATTTATCCAATCAATCTGTGAGGAAGAAAGAAAATAATTTATGATATTTCAATTTTTTTGAAAAAAAAAAAAATCTGAAAAGTGTGGTGAGCACCGGTGCTGTGGAAAAGTATTTGCCCCCTGTAGATTTCTTTTGTTTTTCCCACATTTATTGTTTCAGATCATCAAACAAATATCAGACAAAGATAACCAAGCCAAGGGGGGTCCAACCGGTTTTTAGGATGAGGGGGCAATTACTTTTTCAAATTGTGCTAGATGTAGACTTTGACTAGGCCATTCTAACACAAAAATTTATGTAACAAATTCCATTGCAGCTCTGGTTGTATGTTTAGGGTTATTGTCATGGAAGGTGAACCTCCACCTCAGTCTCAAGTCTTCTGTAGCTCCTAACAGGTTTTCTTCGAGGATCGTCGTGGATTTAGCTCCATCTATCTTCCCATCAACTCTAACCAGCTTCCCTGCTGAGAAATTAGCATCCCCACAGTTTGAAACAGCCAAAACTATGCTATACGGTTGTGTTATATGGTGTGCTCAGTGTGGTGTGTAGGGCTAGATTTCCCTTACTGGCTTTCTTTTTGACATTTCACACATTTCCTGACTCAATCTTTTAGGATGTTGATCAGCTTTTATGACATCATTGACATCTGGGTACAAACTATTCACCTAGTTGGATTTTCTGTTTTTGTGCACACCATGAAACAAAGATGGCTTCCAATTCTGCAGTGTGGAAAAAGACTATTGCATTATTTTTTGGCATCCGGACATGTAAAATCTGAACAGGACAACATTTTTAAGAATTTGGACCATCAATACTTTTTATGCACCCAACTGGAACCCAGATGAGGAACCTTGGGTTCAGTGTAACACCCAAAAATAAAATCGTCTAGAGGTAAATAAGTGGTGAAAGTGTGGTTTGTGATGTTTGAACACAAAGAGCATCAGAGCAATGTAAAAATCATCTTTCCAGTGGTGGACTGAACAGAGCTCTGAGAGACATTCAAAGCTTGGGATAATTGTTTTATACCCTAACCCTGTTTTAAACGTCTCCACGATGTTCTCCCTGACCTTTCTGCGGTGTTTCTTGGTCTTCATGATGCTGTTTGTTCTCTAATGTTCTCTAAACCTCTGAGACCTTCACAGAACAGCTGTATTTATTCTGAGATTGAGTTACACAACAAGATTAGGTGATTTCTATTCCTTGGATGCAGTGGATTTTATTGAGGGGGGTCTGCATAAAGGGGGTAAAGTGACATGCACGCCACACTTTTCAGATTTATATTTGTAAAAAATTTTGAAAACCATGCATCATCTCCCTCCCTCTTCACATTATGTTTTACTTTGTGTTGGTCCGTCGCTTAAAATCCCAATAAAACACACTGAAGTTTGTGGTTGTAACGTAATTTCAAGGGGTATGAATACTTTAGCCAGGCACTGCATACAGTTTGTAATATATGTACACATGCACGCACAGAGACTTGTAGACCCACAAATCACAACTGAATCTGAACTTCAGCAACATTTTTGCAACATTTAATTCCTGCTGTCTGGTTTTACTCTTAGTTAGAGCCTTAAGATGTAACTAAATTCCCACTGACTAGAGGCTATGAAACCTACTCCAGCAGCACAATATCAGATCCTATGTTCTGATCTGCTCTGCTCTGATGTTCTTCTGCGACATGGGCCTGGGTCAGTGTTTGGCTTTGAGGCAGGCCATGAAAATATAGCCATTAGAGCCTGGTGATGTTGTAATAGATGCTAAAAAGGGAACAAAACATCGGAAACTGACCAGAGCACCTCAACATCTTACCTTTAGAAAAATAAAAAAATAACCTGACTTTTATTTTTCTCAGATATTATACGAATAAGTATTTTTGTAGGGATAGGGCACAGACAAGAGGCGGAAGCACACTGAGAAGACGTCAGCATGCCGCCATACACAACAGACTGGACCCAACAAACACTTACAATCAACACAGCACAGCAGAGTTTGACCCATATTTGATGCTATAGCACATAGCAACACAAATATTAATGCATAAATCCTGATGAACATGTAGAAGCAATCAATCAACAAATAGGGTTTAACATTTTAAAAACAATTAAAATACTTTCATCAGAGCCTTTTGGACTGATTAAGACAAAGAAAACCCTTTAAAAACACAAATATAAACTTGTAAATGGTAGAAAGTCCAGACACCTCATTTGTCAGATTTAAGTTGGAGTTAATCTAACATGTTAAAGGTTCTGAAATCTGTATTATAATTATATTATATTATAATATTTTAATTATCTGGTGGATTTTATATAAGATTTTTTAACTTTTTTTTAAATTAATTACAGAGAATATTCAAACCTCAAGTTTCCGGATGATTATTTAAAGCTCATCCTTTACTGAGATATGCTTTACTATAATATTAAAATGTTTGCCAAATGCAAGATTTTATGTGTTATATACTTGGCATGCAAAACACTAGCTAGTGAAAACAATTATGCGTCAAGTGTGGCATTGTGATGTGCAAAAGTTTTAAACCACAATTCTTGTCTTTATGTTTGCCTGAAATTTGTCTTTAAGACCACCTTCACATGTTGGCACCACAGCATACAGATCAGCCAGAATGTGGATGGTCTTTGCAGGGCTTTGCATCAAGAATGAAGTTCTACCTGTTTATGTGTAACATTTTCCAGTCTGTATGGAGCATGCAAAAAACGTTAGAGGTGAAACTGAGGTGGTCTAAGAAAAATGAAATAAAATCCAGCAAAGATCTTACACACAAGACTTGAGCCATGAACCATCCTGGAGCTGACCACCATCCCAAAAGGATTTCCTCCGATAAACAATAATCTGAACGCTCACTCTTAATTCTAAGTAATTCCTTGTTAGTTTTAGATCTTTTCTTACTTATTCACTAATATATGTGATCACTTATCAGGTAATTATTGATTATATGAGCATATAGATACAATTAAATTATTGTGATTCACAGACAAAATGTTTTTAATAATATAGAAAGCTCTTCAATAGAGCTCCATAATTAAGAAGGATTTACACATGATATTTAATACTGATAGATTTGAGACTGATCAGATAATTAATATACTTCTTATGAGAGATATGACTGTTTAGAAGCAAAATATAAAGAAATTAGGTGCTGATTTAATAGTTTTGCACAGTTTGAAAGCAGTTTGAAAACAAGTTAAAAATAAACAGTAGAAAAAGCTGCAGTAATTTCTGTAAATATAGGTCAAACCTGACGGATAAAAACATGACGCCACCTTTTCATTTGCTCCAACGTGCACAGAGACACAGGAGCATCCAGCGACAGAACAGGGGCTAGAGGTACTTACACAGAGAAGGAGTCGGGGGGAGCAGAGAGGCGGCGCAGATCAGCTGCACACACCTTCTGAATACTACGGCCGCACGCACGCACACAAACACGACAAACACGGGAGAGAGGACAGGCGAATGGCGGTGAAGAGAGAAGGCAACGGGAAAGAAAAAGAAAAAGGTGGGAGAAGTGTGTTGGAAGGATGAAGAAAAAAAGAAAGGATGGAGAGGAGGAGGGAAAGATGGAGAAAATCCCAAAAGGTAAGTCGACAAACATTGATAGCACAGTCCCATAGCACTGACACTAAGAAGCTAGTCTCCACTGATCTTTCTACCACATCCACACATCTACTGTAGCTTGCTACAAAAAGTAGCAAATAGACTCACATTTACATTTATTTACTAAATACAGGGGACAGAGATGCTAGAAGGATGGAGGGTGTTAAACACTGCCGCTTCATCCTTGACATAAACCAACAAATGTCTCCTCAGCTGTTAAACCACGCCACCACATATCTGATGATTTCATTTATTCAAGCACATGTCCCTCCTTTGAAAGTGAAGGGAGACGTTGAGAGGAGCGACATCAGCTCACTAAACAGATTGTGTGACTCACTGAGTGCGAGCTGTGGCTTGCTTTCTCTATTACAGGGCTGGCCTAGTTCATCCATCTGTATCTGTGTTTGCGTGTGAATGACTCACTCGTTGAGCAGGGGCACCGAGGTGCGTCTCTTGCTCTTCTGGACCATGTTGGCCTGATTTCGCAGGGAGATGCGCAAAGTGGATGGAGCCAGCCTGCACGGCTCACCGTCCACCTAAACACACATGCAAGCACACACACACAGACAGAGGATACAGGAAAAATATTAGTTTTTCTGTTTAATGCTGGATTCTAAAGATTTATGCTTGAATTATACCTAAATTTTCTCATGCCATAAAAAAAAAAACACTTGGAAATCGATTAAACACAGAGTTTCTACATACATTTTTCTTTTTTAAGAATTTATTTGCCACTGTAGGCCTTTATTTTTGATAGTAGGCGCTAACCCCTACACCACCAGCGCCACGCCATTTCTACATACATTTTAAAGTCACAATTTCACACTTTTTTTAGTTCCCAGGCCTTTCAAAGAACATGTCTAAAGTAGAGCTGCACAATATATGAAATTGCAATCTTCATCACAATATCAGTGAATGCAATATTGCAATAAAGTGCTTATTTTTGCTTAAATATTATATTTCCAAGCCCTAGTCAGTATTATATCTGTCCAGTTGGAGGGACTTGTGTTTGTGATGCTGATGTATATTTTTTAGCGGCTGAAATGCTAAAGACATTGTCCATCCATCCATATTTCCAGACGTAAATATGGATGGATGGATGGACCGAAGGACGGACAAACAGACAAATGTGTGCCTGGATAGATATGGAATAGGAATGCTTATGTTTTTCTTAATTAAATGGTCTGTTATATGTTTCACACAACACTAGCTCATCCCTTAAGATGAGGAGCCACTGGAGATAAATGGCCTAACAAACACAAAGGTACTGGACTGAAAATAAGTGAAAAAGCATTTAAAGTCCAAGAAAAAACATTAACAGACCTCACCTATTGATCTAGACCATTTTAAAGATAACAGGCTCCTACTGGTTTACGTTAATTATACAATAAGTTATTATTACAACACTAATGCACTAAATGCTCAGCCTTTACTTTTCAGCTCTTTGAGTTTTGGAAAACAACAGTAGTGTTTTTAAGAAGGCTTCCTGCTGATTATCTTGGACTACGTTAATATAACCTGTATCCACAGCAGATACTGAACCGCTCCAAAGGTCACCAGACTACAGGAAGTAATCTACATCAGATCACATGGAAATATGACTGGCAGGCTTTAAGAATCTATTCCCTCTACAAATATTTGTTACCTGACAGGAAGTATTTTCATCACAATGGTGATTCCTACTGGTCTAATTTGGACATCACATGTAACCACAGCCATGCTAGTGTTTCAGAGATCATCTGTGATGCTGGTGTTAGCAGGACATTACCTGAACAGGTACAGTCTTGTAAGTGGTGAGGATGACTTCTCTGCACTGGTGAAGCCTCTCGCCATGACCGCCGACCTGTAGCGCCGCCTGGTGGACGAGACAAACAAGTATCGTGCATACAAATAAAACTGGAAGGTCTTTCTTTGTCAGCTGCTTAAGGGGGGGTTAATTATGCATCTCACTTTCTGCGTTTTTCTCACCAGTGAAGCCATCGTGAAGCCGATAACCTCAATGCAGCCGTCATCGTGGCGCTGTGGTTCAAAGTCTCGATGGTCACCGGTATTTCCCCATGGCATAGTGCCAGCACAGTACCTGCAACAGTACCCCTACATTTGAATCATAAAATAGAAGCAGAAATTCC
The DNA here is from genome assembly GCA_036173005.1 of Crenichthys baileyi. NCBI lineage: Eukaryota > Metazoa > Chordata > Actinopteri > Cyprinodontiformes > Goodeidae > Crenichthys > Crenichthys baileyi. The sequence continues at coordinate 649,271 of JAHHUM010000904.1, forward strand.
ACCTCCTACCACAAGGTACTTCTTGCACCCACAGTAAGGAAGCCATTAGAGTGGATGCCCATTTGCCTTCTGAGGACAGAAATCCTCTCCACAGATACTGAAGCCAAAGATAGACGGGTCAAAGCACTGAACTCAATTAACAGAGGCCACTTTGAGGAATCTGCTTCGGTGCAACAGAGAGTTGAAGTGTCTTGTCATTTCTTTTAAAGAGGTCTCTGCATTCAAGTGGAAAAAACTAATTTAGAAAGTTTTAACCATGAAAAACCAAAGAACCAAAAATACCAAAACCCCATAAGAAAACCCTGTAGTAAAAACTAATAAATAATTCTTGAAATACATTTTTAATTAAATGCATCACATTATATATACATATATTTACTCAGGTAAATATGTTGTTAATATAATTTCGCTATTCCATTAATTCATTCAGGCTCTACAGCGCCCTAATTCAGCAGAAAAAGTCATTAAATAATATTTCTATATCTGATTATTTAAATAAATATACAGATGCACACATGAAATAAATACATTTATCTGTAAGGATTTAAATGTTTAGGTATTTTACAAAAAAACATGAATAATTAAATGTAAAACAATTAAAATGTCTATTGATATATGAATACAATTTCTAAATAAAATAAAAATTCTATAAAAATATGTGTACTTGATAATTCACTTAAAATACAGATGTTCTAATAATGTAACAATTATATGAAAGCATGTGAAAAAGTAAATCCAATTTACATTAATTATAAATTAAAAGCATACAGACATATTTCATTATTTCTTTTATTTAATTATTTCATATTCCTGTGTTACAGCAATTCATTTTTTTTATTTATTGGTCTTAATTTCCTAAATTTTATTGAGATAATCACGTATCTAAATATACGTTTTCTTGAATATTTATTTTTATCAATACTGCAAAGGAGGACAAATGAAACTATATATATATATTATATATATATATATATTTTATATATATATATATATATATATATTATATATATATATATATATTTTATATATAATTTCATTTCAATGTAGCATTTAAATATGTTTTACAAATCTTTCCAATAATATATATAAAGAAAAGATAATGAATAATTTTATGTATTTCTTGTTTGGCATCTTCATAATTATTTATTGTTTTATTGGATTGGATTGCCTAATACACTAACGGTGTTGAAGAGTATAATGCTGTGGAGAAAAAATCCAATCCAGAAAATATAAATGAACAATAAACTGAGTTACCTCATTTATCTTGAGCATGGTGCACATAGATGTATATTCGCTTGCATGCATTTGTTATTGGCCTACCTGGGAATGTTTAAAAACACGATGCACTGAAACTTCAGCTCCTGGATCTTGGGCGTTAGATCCGTTCCATCACACTGTAGAAAACAGAGAACAAGAGTCAGGCCTGCAGCGCTGCATGATTTAAAGTCAGAACCAGTGTTTGTTTTACGCTCCCGGACCTGACATTTACCTTGACAGGCTGCTTAAACATTAAGCTCAGCTCCTGGATGTAATGTCAGATCACGCAAAGCTCTGTGCAGCAGGGGTTCCTAAACGCCAGTAAGTAATTGGAGCAGTAAAATATTTTTAAATCAACTCACCATAAGGGATAATTGTACTGTTGTTGCATTTAATCCAGCACAGATTTCATGGCTGCAGCTTTTACTCACTTTAGGTCTGATGGGACAAGTTGACAGCCGATTTAAAATGTTAAAAAAGGCTAAAAAGCCGGGAGCTGCCAGTTTACTGGGTGGGCTTTATACTGATGTTTAGGATGTCAACAACAGTAGCAGTCAGAACTTTATATCAGCTACTAATGGGCATGAATGTGATATTAAAAGATTTCTATAAATTATTTGAGCCATTCTTTTGTTCTAAGCTGGAGTTATTGTACAATAACAAAAAACCTCCCATTGGGAACAATAAAATCTGACCATTGAGCTTGAATTTAGCGTCACTAAATGACGTTGGCATCATTCTGTTGGGATATTTGACCACTCTTCTAGGCAGAAATGGCAGAGTTCATTTAAGCCGGCTGGTTTCCAGATGTGCACCCATCTTTAAAGCCTACAAGTTTTCAACAGAGTCGCACTTTGGGAAGGTTATTCCATGTTAGTCTGCTTTAATGCTTTCTGAAAACCAGTTAGGGACCAATGTCCAGCTGAAACACCCAACTGTGCCAATCTAGCTGAGGATTTGAGGAGGAAGTCCAAGAATTTGGAGTTCCACCGCATGCTGATGCCACCACCATGCTTGACAGCTGGTGCAGTTTATCTTTGAGTGTCAGCCATTTGATCTGAACAGTCAAGACAAAAAAAAGTGGTGATGATGGAGGTGAGGATGGAATAAAACAAGCAAACATCTGATCTGGCCTGAAATTTTAATGAATTTGGTCGTCTGCCTGATGGGATCCATAACATGGAAACCGCACTGTTTAATTCACCAAAGCGCCTTAATAAATGTGGCCAGCCTAATGTGTCGCTGCCCTCCTTGGTGTCATTGGACAAAACAACCAGTTTAAACATGTAGATTTATTTCTACTAGTTTATTCTAACTGGGCATTAGCAGCTTTTATGTGGCTGAGCAGCATCCCAGCGATCCCACTGGGGATTTAAAGGGACACATCCTCATGGTCAACCCCAAAGAGAAGTTGAAGGACGGCCCGTTTAATCACCCGACCCAGACATGTCGACACGGAAGACGATACGAGCCGAGAGAGGAAGAGCGTGTTAACACTCACCACCACTCTGACGTGCTTGGACAAGTCCCTGGAGCTTCTCTGGAGGAAATCTGAGAATGCAGCCTGAACACACACACACAGAGGCAGGCAAACAGAAAGAAGAAGCCAATCAAACAGAATTACAGTTCATTACATTTCCCTCATTAAAAAGAGATAACTCCTCTGAATGTTTCCGCTTCAACTCCCGCCCATCCTTTCTGTCTTTCAGCTCATGTCTTGCAGAAATAAGTCAACCTGATAAAAATTCTGGATTTCACTATATGTTTCAGATTTTAAAGCTAATTTCGGCTAAATTTATCACTGAACATAGGTAATTTATCGCAAGTTTATTTAGTTTTCTCTCAGAACGAGAGTCAGATGAATTTTTAAGGACATGGCATTTGTTTAGTGAGCATGTTGGATGAATTCGGCACAAGTCCGCTGCTCATTATTGATAAATGACAGAATAGTTTTATCAAAGTCTTTCCTCTGAACCACAAGTTGTTTATCGAGTGAAATTTCCCATAGTTTATTGCTCCTCATTCCTCCGGGGGTATGAGTGTCATTAAGACCGAATTACAGCAAAGAGGAAATGAATGTAAATTCTCTAGCCTTGGTTTTTAGTGTGTTTAGTCATGTAGGACACTCACGCCTGCGTAGAACATCTTGTTGCGGAAGCGACTGTTGAACTTCTCCGGGTTAGCCTCTGGACCACACAGAGACAAAAAAAGGAGGAAAATGCAATAAATATGTGCAGCAAACATGGAGGCATTTACATTAAAACAAATGTGTGTGAATCTCTGAACTGTAATAAAAACAGCACAGGACCTTGATAAACTTTTCATACCACTTCAACAGTATACCAGCGTAAAATAGTGCATCATTTTGAAGTGAAAGTAAAGTGATACATGGTTTTAAAATTGTTTTATCAGATAAATCTCAGTAAAATACACTGAATTTGTAGTTCTAATGACTATAATAAAGCTCAAGGGGTGTGAAAACCTTTGGGAGTAAATGTGCAGGATTTAATCAGGTTCTCTGGACTGAAAGCAGTGACAGTGACAGACCTCTGGACTCGTGGAACTCCAGGGTGACGTGAGCATCGAAGCCAAGGCTGAAGTAGTTGTTGAAAACATTCAGAGGAAGCTGCCAGAACAGGGAACATATTTAAGTCAATGCATTAATTTTATTAAAAGTTTTCATGTCCTGACTAAAACACAGCTACTGCAGCCTGTCATCAGGCTCTTTTTGAAACATATGTTTTAATATCTAGTTGAGGACATGCTTTTATCACCAGGTGCCCCAGAGGGGTGCAGGATGGATGCTGCAAACTCTAATTCCTGCTAATCTTCATGCTAATGTTTGCAGCGCTACGGTGCACTGAGAAATTTATGATGGAATGAAGTAACTAAATCAGTGCCACATAATCAGTATTTACACAGTTTATTTTTTAACATCATTCAACCGGATATAAAATAAGCAAAATTACAAACATTGTGGAAGAAACAACTTTAAAGTCTATTTGCTCTGAATTTTTTGTCTTAACAGTAGGATCCAAACAAAGCAAAAAAACAATAATTCCAGCCCAGGTTCTGCACTGATTCCTGACCTTCTGGGTGCCTTCTTCTGGCTGAGCAGATGTTTTCTCCACCAGCAGGTTCCACCTGTCGAGCTGCACCACCGAACCGTCCTCCACGTGACACAAAACCTTCGACACGGGTTCATCTGTGTAACCCTGCGGCAAAGACGAACAAAAACATGTCAAAAGGAAGAAATTATTTTACAGAACATGTATGATGTTTGAGTGCTTTAAAGGTAACTTTATGTTCTGCTATTGAACATAGTTACTTCACATCCCAATTACTTTGGTGGGAAATATTTAAAATAATTTGAATCCATCAGCTAAAAACTATGCTCAATACATTAAATAGTTGTAGTCCATCCTTACAGCCCTTTCCATTTAGTGACACCCCTGGTTAAGATGTGTAAAAAAAGCCTTAAAACAGAAACATTTTTGTCATTGCAAGACTATACTCTCACACTCGATAAAGTTTTATTTTTACACGATTCATGTTTTAAAACTGAGAAGCTTGATTTTGTGCCTGGTGAACCATCTCTTTCTTGATTTTTCTGTATGCTTCAGATCATTATCCTGCATTATCCCAAGATGACCCATTTTCAGTTTTCTGGCAGAATCGTCCAAATTTGTACATAAAGTCGTATTTCAAACAGGTTTCCCAGGGCTTTTGATACAGAAAGAACCCCACAGCATCACAGATCCTCCATGAGGGGTTTTACTTCATATTCATTAGTGGCTTCTCACCAGATCCACCACTATAACTGCTCGGACAAGCCCTTCTTGCTGATTTCAGCTGCACTTACATTGAAATGAAACTACCAGGCTCAACCGTACTTACAGCGCCAAACAGAAGTATCTACTATATAATGTACTGCAAATTTTAATTTAGTTCAGCAGTTCAACTCAAAATGTAAAATCCATAGATTTATCCTGCAGTGATACATCTCAAGCATTTATTTCTGTTAGTTTAATTAAATTAAAATACAAGTTTTACTTTCTGACTCGTCAAATTATTGAAATAAAAACAATTTTGATTATTAAGTTTTCAGATGCTCCTGTACAGTTCTTTAGGAACATGCAACATTTATGCAAACAAACTGATATACTCAAGGAAGCAGTAATAGCAGAGACTTAAAAAGGGCTACGTCACTTCAAGTCAGAGCCCCAAAATAGATAAAGATGAGAGCAATCAATCAGACGGTGTAAAGAACCAAAGGAAAGAAAAAATATAAAGAAAATTAAACAAGAAGGGGTTAGGAAATGGGAAAAGTTAAAAAAGTGGAAGGAAAGAACAGCATTGCAAAAGGAGTGATGCACACAGATATATGCAGAGGATAAAAAGCGCAGAGCTCTTGCACATATGGTAGCTAGAAATCGTCTCTCAGTCTAATCTTGTCTCAAAGCGCCAATCTCTCTGTACGTCAGAAATATCTCCTGAGCTGACAAAGTCATCTGGATGTCCTCGCTGCATCAGCACAGAGCACGCTCAGACGAACAGCTCATCAAACAGCCTCGTTCTTATTGAGAAGAGCGCTTCAGTAATTAAAAAATTCTTTACCAATTACCCCCTGCTAACATGTTATTAATAATATTGTCACAATGAAGTCAGATGATTTTAGTACATTTCTAGTGGAATCTAAGGCTTTTTGTAAGAGAAATCAGTCAAACTGTAGTTGGAAGTATAGCTGCATGAGTGTCAGTCCATGAATGAAGTCTACCAGAAGGTTTGCATGAGGCTTGGTAGTTGTATCAACCAAGAGGCCCACAGTTACTTTGGAGGAGCTGCTGAGATAAACAGCTCAGGCGTGGCAATCTGTTGAAAGGAGTGCTATTAGTTGAGAATCCCACAAACCGGGCCTTTATGTAAAACTGACAAGAACGAAGTCTATTGCTGAAAGAAAGCAGTAAAAAGGACTGGTCGCAGTTCACCACAAGCCATGCAGCAAATAGGGAAGAAGATAGCACACACAGTGCTTCAAAAACCTTTGAAGCACTGTGTGTGGAGGAAAACACCTATTGCATATCACCCTGAACACATTATCCACATGGTGGTGGCAGCATCATGCTAGGGGATGTTATTTTTCATCAGGGACAGGGAAGCTGGTTATAAATGCAGGACAATTCCAGAAGAACATCGGCTGAAAAAGATTTGAGACTGCTGTGGAAGTTCCTCTTTCAGCAGGACAACGACCCGAAACTTCCAGCTAGAGGTGCAAGGGCATGGTTTAGATCCAAGCATGTGCATGTGTTAGAATGGCCTAGTCAAAGCCCAGACCTAACTCCAATTAGTGAGCTGTGGGAGGACTTGATGATTGCTATACACAGACACTTAATCTAATTAACCCTGAACGAATCTGATGGATCTTAGGGTCGATTAGGCTGGTTCAAGCACACAGCCTACTAACATGAGACCTTAATTTCATCACTGAAGAATATTTTTTTGTTATGATTATTTAATGTTCTTAATTCACTTTGACTGTGATAACCTGAAGGCATTTAATTCAGAAAAAGAGCAGAACATTTCAAAAGGAAACCGTAACTGCATCTTCTGGGCTTGATGTGTCAACAGCTTTCAGGCAGTCAAACAAGGGTCAAGGCTTGAAATGCACCGGAAGAGTGCTCAGACATCCTGGAATGTGAGTTTCCCTGAAACTCCCAGAGGTGTTGGAGAGGTAAAGACCTGATTTCTTTTCACAGTTTATGAAAATCAGGACATCGGGTAAAAAGATACATTTCATTGGCTGTTGCTTGATGAACTTCACTTGCTGTTCGAAATTTATTAGAATAATTGGAGGATAAACCACTTTTGCCATCAACTCTACAACAGAAGTCAAGGGTGGAAACTCACCCCACCCCAGTTGAGCGTCCTGGCGAGGTCATTTCCTGTTCCCAGAGGAAGCACAGCAACCGGAGGTTGGGGATTCATCTGCAGCTCATCGAGAGCGGAGAGGATCCACCCCACCTATGGAGAAGCAAAGAAAGCTTCCTGGAACTTGGTAACAAAAAAAGGAATTGATGACAAAGGAACTGATCAGAACAGAGTCTTACTGTGCCGTCTCCACCACAGGCCAGGATCCTCAGGTTTGGCACTTTGCGATACAATTCCAACCTGGGAATTCAAATACACAGCTGAATGAGAGATAACTGCAGAAGAAAGATGGCGAGTAAATATATAGTTCTTTTGCACTTTTTCCATGTCAAGATCTACTGCTTTTCCAGGCTCAAAAATCTCAAATCCTGTTATTTTAGAGCCAGACTGACTGAGTTAATTTTACGTTGCTGTAAATTGTCCAACTGAAGATCTTACATTGAGATGCATCGAGTTGGATCAAACCACACCAGAGACACTTTGTAAATTTGTCAGACTGCAGGAAGTGATGAGATATTTTAGTTCAAAAACAGGAGGTTCAGATACATAAGATTACTCCTCTGCTTTTAAAAAAGGGGAAGCATCTGCTCCACCTCCTCCACTGATCGAGGCGTCTATGGATGCATGGATGGATGTGACGGAAAATTAGGTGTAGAAATACTAATATTTTCCACACTACTTTCTTTTACCAGGCTTATCCAGATCTGGAAAACACTTAAATTAAATATTTCCACGTTTTCCAGCCTGCGTGGAAACCTGAAATATTTCGGATCATGAGTTCTGATTTTAAGATGTTGGAATATGTCAGCTCTGCAGATTTCATGATGTCTACCTGGGTTAGGGCTCAGGAGTCCTAGGAAAAGATTACTCACGCCTCTCTGAGTCCACCTTGAGACAGGTCAAACACTTGTCTGGGGTTTAGGATCCACATGAACATCTGCAACAGCTTAGCACCCTGCAGATACAGACATTTATGAAACAGTAAAACCTCCTTTTAAATTCCTGCTATCTATACTCTCACTTAACCTCACTAACAGTCAACAAGCATTGGCCATAATGGTAAAGATTTTAATAGATGATAAAAACTGAGCAAACTGAGGCCCAGAATCAGCACAGTTAGTTTGACTGAACTCACAGTGGGGTGTTATGTGTGGTTGGTGGTGAAAGATTTAAAAAGGTTCATTCACCTGGTTGCCCCCGCTCTTGGGATTGACAAAAACCAAGACGGGTTTCATAAGAGGAGAAGGGAGGGGTTTCAATATGAACGGACGCCATTTAGAGTCCTACAGAGAGAGAAAGAAACTTTTAAAAATTTAAAAATTTGTAATTAAGCTCCACTGCCCTGTTCAGTTGGTGCACTGATGATCAAATAACATCTGATTTCTACTATCCGAATCTTTTCTAAGAACCAGGGTTTCTGGGTTTTTTAGGTTCTTTAACCCCTCCAACCCGGCCAATCAGAGGTGGACTTCAGGGCCATGAGGTGCTACATAACCAATAAGAAATATTTTTGACTTTTTACAACATTTTTTAAACTCAGGGAGAGACTCAGAATGTAAACAAACTATAGTTATAAATGAAACTATCTCCAGAGTGAAACTTTTTTCACATTCCAGGTTTTAAACAAATTAGATTTTTAGAAAAAAAGAAAACAAGTTCAGATCAGGTTTTAACCCATTAACCATTATTTAAAGTTGAGACAAATCACATATTTATGTGAGCTTCATCAGTTTCTAAGTAAACAAAAAAAAAACAGTAGCAATATATAGGAAGTTTAACACATACAAAGGCATTCAGAGCTAAAACTTTAAAGTCATGAAAACATTCATATTGTGAAGATTCAGGGTGCCATGTACCTGGGATAGGAGGTCCTTGTGACTAAATCTTAAAGGTCCATCGAGGACATTTAGAAGGTGCTTAAAGAATAGCGGTTCTTGTGGGTTAAAGATCAGACCTGGTGTGTTTTATTCAATCCTTAAGTCTTTTCCTATTATTATTCCATGACAAACATAGCCTTAGACGCATGTTGATATTTGGAGTTACGAGTTCAGTATTATCTAACTATACTGTGTCTTTTTTCAGTCTGGACACAAATTTCATTTTTGAATAAAGTCATAAAAGCAAATTCAGTTTACGCTTATTTAATATATAGTGATTAGTCCTATTAATGAAAACTATATCAGCTAACCCTGATGCTTAATTTGAGTAAATATAGGAAACAATCATAAACATTTGCACTCAAAAAACTTTCTTTTATTATCAGTGACTGTCCCATATCACAATATTTCATTTCACTGTTTCACAAAAACATGGTTTTAATAAGGGCCATGAAATGTATTAATTGAAAGCGAAATGTCAAATTCTAGTCTTTCTTTATTATTCTTTATTTATTTATATATTAGTAGTAGTTTTTAGCATTTAATGTTTTCTCTCCCATACAGCTATGTAAAAGAGCAACTTTAAAAAAACTGAAAAATATATTTCAACCTGATGAAATAAATTTCAATATAAAATCTTAAACTGAAAGGAGAAAAAGTTTTTTGTATAAAAATTAAAACTTTAAATAAAATAAAAATTTAAAAACAACAAAACTAAATTCGAAATGTAATTAAACCTTAAATACTAATTTATTTTTTTTCCATTTATGGAAAAACATTGAAATTAAGATTCAACTTTTTTCTGTTTTGACAGTTTTTAACGAACATTTCGGCCCTTATTAAACTCCATAAAGATCATAACCACATTTTCTTGGCTTGTGCATTTAACTGGATCAATAGGAGCTTTAGCCCACTCACATCCAGTCCTTTCTTGCTCGCCCTTCGTTTGAAAGACGTCCGTTTTTTCCTCCTGGCGGAGTTCTTCAGTGAGCTCTGGGACATAAACACACAGAGAGTTCAGCGGTTAGTTCGCTGTCACCACGTCCATCCTGACGCTGATTAGAAGAGCAATGAAGCATGCGACTTGTCTGCGGGAGACTTTTTCGTGTTCAAACAACGACATAAACTCAGACTTCCCTCAGGGATCACGCGTACGTCAGATCACATCACATCATTTCATATCCACTAGCTTCTGACGGCCGCTTTTCCAATTTAGACCCAATGAGGTCACTTTGCGTTATCATCACCGGATGACAGCTGGTGAACTTTATTACTCGGGGAGTGTGCTGGTGTTGCAGCTCTGCTTTCACACCTGTGGTTTCCTGACTTTGATGATCCAGGAGGGCGGTACGATGACTCCAGCGTGGGCCCCCAGTGAACATGGCTCCTCGATTTGGTGCAGCATGAAACAGGTCACCTTGTTGTGGAACTGGAAGGAAAACATCTTTAGACATTAACTTTTATTTAATTGTATGTTTATTCTTATTTTCACCTGTTTATTTGACATATAGTTCAGGGTAATTACATCTGAACCCTTGCATGCATTGACTGCCTCAAGTCTGGGACAAATGGACTACAGCTACACTCATACGGGAGGCTTTGGAAAATTTTTACTGCAGCTATGTTCAGTTGTTGACTGTAAAGCCTTTTTATCTGCTTTGGATTTTTAGATCCAGTGTTTGCAGTAAGACTTTTTTAAATTATTAGAGTTTATTAGCTGTTTCGATCTAATAACCCGGATGTAACATCAAAAGTCATGTGTCCCTCTGTTTGCCCGCTGCTTACAACAATTATTTGTGTGCTTGCACAGCTGCTGCAACGCAGCACGTCTGAACAGTTTGGGCCCATAAATACGCAGAGATTTAGAGAAATCAGTGGTAGATGTTTACGCTAAATCACGATTATTTTTTGGAAATTTTAAATAAAATCATGATTATTTCTGTGCTTGAGCACAAAAATTAAGCTGAAGGGTTTTTTGCTGCTAATATGAGGAAACTTTATGTGCTTTTATAAACCTAATTTTCAAAATTATCAGCTTATAAACAGCTTATAAAATGAATGAATTGCAGAAGAATATCTCACAGCTTTTAGTTTGAATAGATTTAATAATTGTCATCTGTTAAGAAACGGCTATAAGAAATAGCTACATGTTGAATCGTGCTCAACGTTTCTGTCCCACCATCACAAATAAAAATATGCGGAGTTTGCTAAATATTTCTAGTACATGAAATGGAACCAATTGCTTTGGTCACAAGAGATAAAAAAAAAAAAAAGCTTTTCAAACAAACACGCCAAGTGATGCTGCTGTGAAATGAAGGATGAATACATCAAAAACCACATCATGCCCAATGTTAAGTATGGTGGAGGACCTGTGATGCTGTGGGCCTTTTTCCTCTTTCAAAGGATTTGGAAAATAAGGACAAATCTACACAGACATGGTCTGGTCCAGAACTAAATCCTATCATATGCTCCAACTCTATGAAATGCTGTAAGAGAAAACTAAGATTGTCCTACAGGCAAAAGTGGGGTGTACAAACTATTTCTGAGCAGACAACTATTGCAGCAGTTGTGATTTTGTGAAAATTACTTCGAAGGTTGAGATCCTCCCCCTCAGAAAAATGCACTTAAATTAAAGGTTGGATTGTAGAGTATATTGAAGAGTATAAGGCATTATTACTGATCTTTACCAGGTTTGCAAAACCAGATTTAATAATAGAAGAGATCAAAAACACTTTGGCCCTTAATGTGGAAATCGAACTGTTGCTTCTCCTCTTCTTCTACTTAAGTCTTATTTAGTTTTGTTGTAACGTGTTGAGCATAAGTCATGAGTTTCCTTACAGCCTGTTTACACCAAGAACAACTGATGGCGATGATTTCTTTACTGTGGAAGAACTTCTGCTGAAAACTCTGAAAGAACAAAGATTCACAGTGAGTTTGTTTCTGTGGGACTGCAGGAACATCACTGTGTCTGAGTGAACCCACCTTCCCACACTGTTTACATTTCCCCTCCTGCCGTCGCCTGTGGACCCAGTGGTGTCTCAGTACGTTCTGTTGGCAGACAATCGCAACGCAGAGCTGTGATTCCTCATGTTTACAGCCACACATACATGCTGACATGAAGACGCGCAGAAACACTCACATCTCTGAGGCATCTGGAACCTCCCTCCCTGAAGGTCGGCTTACATCTGAAGTTAATCTTAACAGAGACACAGACTGAGTTCATGAGTCTGAAAGCATTTATCTGGAGCCTAAATTTGTTTGACGGGAACAATGTTGGATTGAATTCAATTCAAAGGAAATAAATGTCAGACGTGAAGGATGGGCAGCTTAAGCGTGTTGGTGTTTGTGTGCCGTACCTTTTCTAGTTGCTCTATGCAGCCAGTGTGAACTATGATCTTACAGGCGGCACATTTCCTCCTGGGGGATGACTTCTTGAAGGACACACAGGGAGCACACAGCAGAGTAAGACACACAAAGATGCTGAAAAAATGTGCAACAAATACAAGCAGTCAGGAAAAAACAATACAATCATGTATCACTGCTGCATCTGGTAAAGTACAAACAAACACATAAGATGCCAGATTGCCATTTGCCTTCAGTAATCAGTAATGCACTACTGCTCTGGTTGTCACTACTGACAAACTGTTCATTAGAACTAATATGAGGATGGCTAATAATGGTGGAGTCTCATCTCCATCCTGAAGGTTCACTTTTAATTGTAACAGGCCATTTAACAAAAAACAGCCTTTTAGCTTCTAGTTTAGTTGGATAGCATTGATGAAACGTAGTTAATTTACGTATTTCAGCCTGAAAGCTGAAAATTCTTCCAGATTTACACCAAAATCACTTGATAACATCTTAAAATAACGACACAATCCCACCGAAAACGACCTCTAAAAGCAGATCAGGTTCAAAAGTTATCTCTAAAACTGATATTTCATTAACTTCATTTCTGAGAGAAGCTGTTTTATTGATAAAGAATCTAATAACGTCGACACCACTGAGAGCTGATGGAACATACGGCTCAACAGAGCTGCACCGACAGAAAGGAAATCAGCTGTAAAATTAAGAAAAACTGTTTGAAAAAGAAATGATTTACTGCTAATAATTTTTTTGTTACACATTTAAGTCAAATTTTTATAATTGGTTGAAATAAAAACATTAGGAGAGCTAAAGGATTAACAGAGCTGTATACACCGAAGGAAAATCAGGAGTCTGAACTGTATGAGGGAAAAAATGTCTGTACTACACATTATTTTTAGATTATTGTCAGCCATTTACGTTATTTCTATATTTTTTTGGTCACCACCAAAACCTATTTCAAGACCCCCCAGAAAGCTACTCAAAAGGGCAAAAAAGTAAAATCAGGAATCTGAAATGTCTTTCCTACATCGGGGTTTCTGCAAGTTTTAATAAAAAACATAAAACACTCTTTAAGACCCCCTTAACATTATCATGAATTACATTTTAGATCTAAAAGAAATATATCTTAGACATGAATTTTTTTGTGTGTTGATATGATGTCCTGACCATTGATTTGATAGCAGTAGCATCGTTCCTTCTGCTTATGTCAGAGCTGTGTGCTGCTTTAAGCTCCTTGAGGACAGAACCGTACTGCGTTTTCTGGCTTTTTATTAAGGGTTCTGTTGTAAATGAATGCTGTAATGTAATAAAGCAAAACAAACTAACTAAAAAGACTATAAGTAAATAAAATTACATATTTAAGACCTAGCTATAGGTGATTTAAAACCTTTCAACGGGAAATATTGAATTGTTTAAGACTGACTGAAGACTAATAATAAGATAAATAATCGTTATTTTCTGGTTTTAGTTCAATTTTGTTAAATTAAAACCACATTAGCAAAATTAGGAGTCGAGACAGTACCTGGGAGGAGTTCTCCATTCTACTACCTTATTTTTTAACTATAGTAATCTATTAGAGCAATATTTAGTTTCAAAACATTCAGTCAAACCACCAAATTATAGCACTACATACTTGACAGCATTATTTATGATTTAACATGTCTCTCAAGCTTTGGTCCGGCATGCAACAGTAAAACAGTCAGAGTAGAACTAGTTTTCTGACAGGTTACAGTACAAGATTTAATGGAAACATCTGTGGCGGCACCATGGACTTACTGCTCAGATGTGTCATTATTTCATTGTGGAAAGTCAAGGTTGTTTCTTAGCTTTTTATTCTAATAGCTTCTATTCTCTAGATGAGGTGTGTAAATGGACACAGGGTTCATAATACCTATAACTTAAACACATGCTTGTTGTTTATGCCTCACGGGGATTTTCTGACTGTAAACACAGTTTATATGAAGGATAGTGAGACACGAAAAAGTCTTGCATTTCTAACTGAAAGCACAGCAAGGAAAGCTTTAATAAACTGCATCTTTTTTCCTTTAAAGATCGTCCTGCTGAAAATAAATAAATTCATCTTGCATTGGCAGTAACATCATCTCATACTGAGAACTATAGAAAATACAGTGCATTTATTTATTGTGGCAAAATAAATCCCAAATTGTAAATAAAAAGATATTGTAAAAAAAAAAAAGAAACTATAAAAAAATCCTCACTGAATTAATGTAATAGAAATAAAAAAAATCTGTGTCTAATTGTGCTACTGCCATAAAAGATTAATGTAATTTAAGGCTTTTTACACCTATAAAAATAGCAAATATTCCACAGTTTATGGTCAGGAAAAAGAAGGAAAAAGAAGCCAAAGTCCTCTCTCAAAATCAAAACTTTGTAAAAGATTCATAAATCCCGAAGAACATTGAACGTATAGCATTATGCAATTTTTCTGGTCAAGATTTTAAAACTTCTCCAAAGAAAAATTAAGGAAAGGAAATATTTAAAAATCCCAGAATAGATGGATGGATGGATGGATGGATGGATGGGGAAAACATTTTTGAGCAATTAAATGTTAAATTACATGTTAAATCTATACTCAGTATAGATTTAATATTCATGTATTCCCAGCATTAGTATTCAGTTCAGATGGTCTTAAATTTGACCTGAGTTATTTATAATTCAGTGATGGTGGAAATATTTTGAAGAAAAAGAGACAGCTAAAGGCTCATGGACCAGATACCAGCAGAAACATGATCCTAGGAGAAGCACCAGTTTGCACACATGCAGAGACGTGATCAGTCACTACTCACTGCAGTCTTCAGGAGACACGCCTCCTCCCCGAGATAACAGAGCTCTCCTGAACAACTCGTCTCCGTCCACAAGTGATCTCCGTTCACTGCGTTGTCCTGCAGAGTCACAGGAGGAGAAACAGGCCTGTATTATCACTTAACAAGCAGCCATCATCCGTCTGCATGTCTCCCTCTTAAGTGCGACCAATTGTTGTTCAGTCATAACATGAACAGAAACACTTGGAGGAGAATAAGTGTGTCGAGTACATAAACGTGGCTGCTGAGTAGTTGGGTAATTTCACGGCGCATGAAAATCTGAGGTGTTAATCAAAACACTCCAGAAGCTACAGTTAATGTTCAACACACTTGCAGAACAAATGTACACGAACACAAGAGGGGATGTAATAGCGGGAATTTAAAAGAAATACTTCCATCAGGATTTTATTTGACAGAAACACTGACTAACAAGACGCACTGTTTAAAAAGACCCATAACCTGTTTTCCTTCAGTGTTTTAACATTAAATCAGACGAAATATTTTCTGTTTAACGCCAGGATTACCAAAATTTTTCTATTTGCAAAATCCCAAAATAACGAGCGGTCATTTTTTATTACTTTTTTTTAGGTGAGAAGTTTGCAGGCACTAAGGTTACTGTGCCTTTTAAACAACCGAGGAAATCCCTTATGAAGATGATGATCTTGATGTCGTTAGGGCTTTGTAAACTTCTAACAGGGTAATTCACAACTTTTGACTTAAATAGAGGCACACCTGTGGATGTGGACCTCAAACACACTGCTTCCTTGTGTGACATCATAGGTTGGTGTCATTTTCTACAGAGACAAAGACCTTAACGTTTGTAACTTTTCTGCATGGAGTTTGCATGTTCTCCACATGCATGTGAGGGTTCTCTCCAGGTACTCCGGCTTTCCATACACATTTCAAAGACATGCATGTTTCATTAAATGGCTTCCCTTAATTTCTTTTAGGAGCGAGTGTGCACGTGCATTGGTTGTTTGTTCTGTGTTGCCTTGTGACCGACTGGCGATCAGCTGGCGACCGGGTCTCCAGGCAGGACGCAACAAGTCCAGCACAGCTTGCATTTTCACAGGCAAACGAAGCTTACGTGACAAAATGTGAAATATGTGATATTCATACTGTTTTCAAGGCAATAAAAGTCAGCAAAGCTGCTGTAGTTTTATCGGCCATATTGGTGCAGGTCTGAGTTTATATGTATATGTGTGTAAATGAGCATGCGTCATGCAGAGATTTAAAGGTTAATGAGGTTAATGCTGGAAGTGTCCCTCCAGGAAGCTCCTTGTGTGCCCATAACAGTTTACACATTCTCATTAATAATAAAGCACATTGTATTTGCAGTTCATTAATGATGTATGAAGACTTGGGAGTTATATTATTCACTGCAACACATCATTAAAAATAGCGTTGCATCTTAAATGTATATATTATTTTTTAATAAATTTGTAGCATTTTGGGAAATTTGTGTTTTTAAGGTGCTTTAAACTAAACGTTCTAAAGTCAGGAAGGGACAGCTTGCAGAAAGAAAACTATACTGTAAGTGCAGGCTTCAACAGGTCTGGGCTCAGGGGTAAGACTCGTGAAATCCATCATGGAGTTTGCAAATAATCGCCTCAGGCTGTGAAGAACAATATTCCCAGGTCTGATTAAAACAAAAACAGTTTTGACTCGGTTCTAAACATTGTCGCTTGGTTAAAACCAGGAGCTTTTCACCCCTGACCAAAACCATCCCCACAGTCAAGCACGGTGGAGATATCCTCAATGAGAACCTGTTCAACAGTGCCCGTGGCCTCAGACTGAGATGAAGGTTCTCGCCCTCCGAGGTCACAATAAAACTGGAGAAGAACTGTGTGAAAGTCCTGGAGCAGACCAGCCTGACTTAAACAACAAACAACATCTCCTAAAGATGTCGTCTTCAATGAATTGGCTCAAACCAGCCAGAGTGATATTTTTAGAGAATATGCACATAAGAACAGAAGAAAAGATAAATATGTGGCAAGGTGCTGCATGCACTCTGTTAGGTATAGTGGAGGAGCTATGATGCTGTGGGCCTGTTTCTCTTCCAAAGACCCTTGCAACCTTGTTAGAGTGCCAGGCATTATGAACTCTTTGGAGTAGGATCAGGATATTTAATGTATTCTGATGGCCTTTTATGTTTGTTCTTCCTGTGTATTTCAGCAGGATAATGATCCAAACATTTTTAAATCATAATATGATTGTTTAACTACAAGGTAAAATCTTGTGAATGCCGTCATTACTCAGATTTGAACCCCTCCTCCTGCAGAATCACAGAGCACTTCTGGTTTCTGATGCTTGTCTTTGTAGAAAGTGAAAGCTAATGGGATTTACCTGCAAACAAAAATGCCAACTCAAACTTTTTGGACCGTCTAATGCGTTGTGTTTCGAGTACTTTCCGTTGCCTCTTGACATTTTCCTCAGCACTACTGCGACACTTTGAAGCACAGAACATTTTAAAGCAGCTTTTCAGCATCGTGATTCATGTTTTGTAACTACAATTCATTAAACCGGGAAAGCAGATGCTGAAAAAGTCATATCTTGTGAAACAGTGACACATAAAACTTTCTCTCCCACACTGCTTACATATGTTCCTGCATTATTAATAAAGAGAGGAGAAAAATTGCTGTTTTTGTCTCCACAGAAACATATGGATGACAAATCTGTTCAATTGAAATTGTAAATGTCATGGAGTGACTCAGACAGACAGAGGGGAAACTTAAACTCAGACAAGCTTTTTCTACACTTTTTGAAAAATCTTTGCACAATTAACACAATAAATGCACAAAACCAAGCCGATATCTGCAAGTTAGTGTGAAATGAGCGTCTAACCGTCCAGTCTATGCAGGTACGTAGCTCCTTGTTTGGGCCATTGGATGCTGGAGGAAGCGAGGGCTGAGGTGGGTCGAGATAATGGAGGCCCGATCTGGAGATGGCTTTTCTGCAGACAGAAGGAAACACTTTAAAATATCATCCTTTTTCATACAAAAATAAAAAGCAATTTAATAAGAAAATGCAGCTACATTGTTACAAGCTGCACTGGTGACGATGCAAAACTTAACTATCACGCTCTGACGCAGCTTACATAATAACACAGAGTAGATGAATAACTGTGGGAACTTGGTTTCAGTGTGATTTAGTTAGTTTATTAATTATTCGTAATTTTCCGGCGCAGCTGCAGATATTTGCTTGAGGAGGACTGGGAACAGCTTGGTGGAAAGACTGCCAGAAGCACATCATGGTGACGAGTCAGAGATGGCGTGCTCTGTTGGAGGATGACTCAGCTTCCTCTTTTTACCCTCTCAGATTTATCTCTAAATTTGTACATTTTCTCCCTCATCTCTCCGGCATTGCAGAGCTAATTTACCCTCTATACTAAACTCTTATTATGCATGATGCAGTTATTCCAATCCTCATATTGAGAAAATGTTTATCCAAAAAGATTTTCAACCAAAAATTTAAAAAGACACCTTGTAAAATCAAGGATTATACATCTTAATCTGAAGGTCAAAAGGCAGTTTTCAAGCCTAATTATGGTCTACATAACACAAATAAATTGGATTTACTGAGCTAAATTTCAAAAGGCATAAATTTACAACAAAATTTCAACGGCTATATTTTACCCCTGATCTGACATATATTCTGTATAATAAACAAATCTTTTAGCGGATATATAGAAACCTGGCAGTGTAGGTTAAACTAATGCGAACAGACTTTAAAACATTTGCCCAAAAGTATTGAGGCTGTTTAGGAAGTGCTTTAACAAAGTAGTGTAATAATTGTGACTGTCGACACTTGTTTTGCTTTTCTTAATTTTACAGAATATATGTCAGATTTATGGGGGAAAGCCTTTTAAAATTATTTACCATAGTCTAATTTTCTTACAGCACAGAAAAATCTAATTTTAAAGGCATTGTGTACAAATTTTATATCCCCTATAACGATTTCCCGATTTGTCTTAATTCACATATGGATTAATTCAAATTGAATTGAAATTAATTGAATTTGAATTTAATTATTTCAAGGGGCGTTTCTCTGCAAAACAGATCACAACAAAGCTTTTACACATGTATTTATGTCATCACAGACCTTTACAGATCTGAAAGTTTCCTGAAATAAAGACGTGAACTTGAAAATAAAAATGTGCGTCTCTTAGTGGAAAAGGTTGTACAACAGATATAACCCCCACTGCTAAAAGTTTTAGTGGCCGTCTGTCTAAAATGATCACTCAGAACAAAGAGGAGTCTACTTACACACCGTGCAACCTGATCACACCTAACAGCACACACACATGGACATGTACTCACGACCCTGGAGCTATAAATAGCTTTGCGTGGGCAACAACAGAACAAATGCAAGGACGTATGGTGACTGGACCCATGCCACAAAATACTGCGATCACACAGACACGCCCTAACTCTAATATTACAGCTGCATGTTTTTACAGGGAATCTGTAAAATTCATGAAAAATGGTTTGGCAACAATTCAAGAACAGGTTCTACTGAAACCACATGAGAAGTAAAACCAAAAGCTTGAAGTCAATGTCTTAACACGTTTGTTTAAAAAGGCTGCATTTGAAAAGTTTTGATTTTGGTTCTACAAAATAAAAAAAAAGAATTAAATACAAAAATTCACTTTAAATTTATGACTGGCTGGCTGGCTGGCTGGACGGAAGATACCTAAATCATGTTTTCCAGTAGCCTTCTCCTGAATAAAGCTTGAATCCTTTTTCAGTTTTTAAAAGTGTGGAGAACGACATGAAGAATGATTAATTGTCCATTAGATATGAATGAATAACTTCAACCAGTGTTCTTCACACTCGTAGTAAAATGACCATAAAATGAATGTATGCACCTGTGAGAAGGTTTGGTTGCCATCAGCCAAATAAAGCTGAATAGTGTGACCTTTCGCCACAGGAAGCATGGACATTTACGTGTTAAAAAATGGTGGTCGAAGTGTTTAAATCAAAAAGAATATCAGTACAAGTCACACTGCATCTCCTAAATATATATATGAAAAAAATAATGTGTCATTTTGTCCAAACATGAAATGCAAACTTTAGGGTAATCAATCTAAGATAAGGTGAACGCCTAAATCTTAATACATTCTTCTCTTGTTTGAGCCTGCCTGCAGAAAAGAACTGGAACAGAAACAATAAGCTAGCCTGAATATGAGGTTTAGATTTGGGAGACGTGCCCATGAATCCCTGTGTGGCTGAATACTTTCTTTGGTTTGCACAGATGTCTATCTTTGCTGAACAACGACTCCACTTTTGTTGGAAAGTTACATCATCAAACATCTTCAGGTAAAAGTGCAACTCAGAATAAATCTGACAAAAATGACCTTAAATGAAAAAATACAGCAATAATTCTGGGTTCAGAATAACTAGAAAAATGATAGTTTAAGAAAACTCTAGAGCTAAAGATTGTAAGGAGTGCTGCGGGTTTAAAAACAACTTCTGTTCCTTATCTCTCTCTTGGCTATTGCATGACTTTTGATCCAAAAGGTTTTATATTTAAGAGGATTGTGCAATGCTTTTTTGCCAGACAAGCCCAACGTTATTATAAATTTCATTTCATCACAGCATTGGTTGGATCTTGCAGCCTTTCAGTGTTTTATAGCCCTCCACTGACCTGTACACCTCAATTAAGTTAAATGTAGAGCTCAAGTGTTTACAGGAGACATTAGCTGATGAACTAAAATTTGAAAGAGAATATTGTTTCAAGGTGAGGAATAATAAGCTGAGGCTTTTATCAAAGAATTCAGCTTAGATTACAGGGGAAATAAGCCTGTAAAAACCTGGAATTGTGATTATTACACCCCCCTTGTTTGTATTTAGAGCTTATTACTGTACTGAATGGATGCTGCATTTTACTTTAACCTTGAAATCAAAAATGTATGTAGAAAATTTAGTGAAAATTTGAGATACAAACTTTTGGCATTATACCGCCTCCTAGTATGGGATGTTAAATGAATAAGGTATTTTATCTCAGGATCATGTTTCCAATTTGGGATATAAATTTGGTCCAAAACTCTGTTACAATGTCAGAGATATCCCTAAACAACATTTTAGATAAAAAGCAATACCTCTTTGAACATAGCTTTCAAATTGTTTTGACATTTCATCTTCATTTACTTAAGATGAGCAAATTGTCAGGTCATTCAGGCTAAATCTCTGGGTTGATGTTCCCTCAAAAGGGATTTACACATTTTGTGATTTAGCAAAGAAACCCTATAAATACTTAAACTATAAACTTGTCTAAAAGAAGAAAGGAATTTGGAGTTTTGATTATTATTTAATTGTTAATGTTTTGATTTAATTTAATGATTTAATACTGTTTATTAACCTTTCAATGATTTTTCTGGGTTATGCTGCAGTATGAGATTTATTGTAGAAGAAGAAGAATGTAAAAGGTAACAATTACAATCATTTTCCCGGCTCCACTGGATGCATAGAAACGTTGCAGTTATTGCCACCGCGGGCTTGGACCACTAATGAGCATGATGTGGGCTATTTGAACAAGACAGATGATGCAGCTGAAAGGAGCAGCATTTTAAAGCCTAAAGTAAAGAGATTTAATTGGACCCAGCATGGTGGAGTTAATACAGCTGCTTGCTGTACTAACACCTCCTAGTTTCCATCTTTGCAGTTTAAATCTTTCTGCTCCTCTTCCTCTGGATGTTTCCTTTTTTAGGGAACCACTCCTCCCCTATCTGTCCTACTCCTCTTCCTCCATTTTCCCTGCCGTAGGTCTTCTCACCAAAACCACACATCCCACTGACTTCTCCCTGATCTTCTCCACATCATTGAATCTCCCACCCTTGCTCCTCCCAATCTTCCTCCTTCATGCTCTTTTTCATCCTCTGCTCATCTTACTCATCCGCCCCCTTGTCTCCTTTCCTTATTTTGAGACTTCTCCTCCTACTCCTCCTGCAGAGGTGGGTTGTCAGCGTTGCCATCACGACCACACAGTGGGAGCATCGGCAGCTTGTCCAGTAATTATCCAGCCAGAGAATCTGCTTTAGTGTACATGTCTCATGTGTTTCAGCGACTTTACACTGAAAGCAGTTACACTTATCACACTCTGTGGGATGATCGTGTGTACGTGGGAAAGAAAAGTCGCTGGGTTCACATCTTTATTTCACTTCCTACGCAGGGAGAATATCTCTCCAGATATTTTCTAAATAAAGATCCTTAGAGGTCACCACTCACCACTGTGGGAAATTATTGCATAGTTTGGGATATTTCAGTTGATTGAAATAGGAGGAAAGAAGCTGAATTATTATGATATTTCCTACTGCTACAGTCACTTTAACTTGTTTCTGAAACTCCCTATGTGTCAAGCGGACCAACTGTGTTTATAGTCGAACATGATGGGGGAACAAAAGTAATAGCTACCAAAATAAAAGACAGCTGCAAGTGGGAGGAATCGAATTTAACATCTTCTGACTCGAGAAGATGTGATTACGTGGGAGAAGCTGGTTGCTGAAGGCGATGCAGTGGTCCTAAACATTTTCAAGGTGAAATTCCCAATTTTTTTTTCCTCAAAATTCCTTAACATATGGAGCCAGAAAAAAACAGTAGCTGGCTGTAGGGATAGATGGCTGTATGAACAGAGGGACAGGACTGCCTGCATGGCTTGGCTCAAACTTTTTGGGGATCCTTACAGATGCTTCCAGTACTCGTACTCGTACTCGTCGTCTTCCGCTTATCCGGAACCGGGTCGCGGGGGCAGCAGACTCAGCAGAGACACCCAGACGTCCCTCTCCCCAGACACCTCCTCCAGCTCCTCCGGGGGGAGCCCAAGGCGTTCCCAGGCCAGCCGAGAGACATAGTCCTCCAGCGTGTCCTGGGCCGTCCCCTGGGCCTCCTCCCGGTGGGACGTGCCTGGAACACCTCCCGAGGAAGACGTCCAAGAGGCATCCGGTATAGATGCCCGAGCCACCTCAACTGGCTCCTCTCGATGTGGAGGAGCAGCGGCTCTACTCCGAGCCCCTCCCGAATGGCCGAGCTCCTCACCCTATCTCTAAGGGAGTGCCCGGCCACCCTACGGAGGAAGCTCATTTCAGCCGCTTGTATCCGGGATCTCGTTCTTTCGGTCATGACCCAAAGTTCATGGCCATAGGTGAGGGTAGGAACGTAGACCGACCGGTAAATCGAGAGCTTCGCTTTTCGGCTCAGCTCTCTCTTCACCACAACGGACCCCGCACACCGCCCCCCATTACTGCGGCAGCCGCACCGATTCCGTCTGTCGATCTCCTGCTCCATTCTTCCCTCACTCTCGTGAACAAGACCCCAAGATACTTGAACTCCTCCACTTGAGGCAGGAAACTCCCCTCCAACCTGAAGAGGACAAGCCACCATTTCCGGTTGAGTACCATGGCCTCTGACTTGGAGGAGCTGATCTTCATCCCAGCCGCTTCACACTCGGCTGCGAACCGCCCCAGCGCATGCTGTGGGTCTTGGCTAGAGGGGGCCAGCAGGACCACGTCATCTGCAAAAAGAAGAGACGAAATCCACTGGTCCCCAAACCAGACCCCCTCCGGCCCTTGGCTGCGTCTAGAAATCCTGTCCATAAAAGTTATGAACAGGACCGGTGACAAAGGGCAGCCCTGCCAGAGTCCAACATGCACCGGGAACAGGTCCGACTTAGTGCCGGCAATGCGGACCAAACTCCTGCTCGGCTCGTACAGGGACCGGATGGCCCCTAATAAAGGGCCCCCGATTCCATACTCCTGGAGCACCCCCCAAAAGGCATCACGAGGGACACAGTCGAATGCCTTCTCCAGGTCCACAAAACACATGTGAACCGGTTGGGCAAACTCCCATGAGCCCTCGAGTACCCTGTAGAGGGTATAGAGCTGGTCCAGTGTTCCACGGCCGGGACGAAAACCACACTGCTCCTCCTGAAGCCGAGGTTCGACTATCGGCCGGATTCTCCTCTCCAATACCCTGGCATAGGCCTTACCAGGGAGGCTGAGGAGTGTGATCCCCCTGTAGTTGGAACACACCCACCGGTCCCCCTTCTTATGAAGCTTCCAGTAGTTTACTTAAATTTTTGCCCATTCCTCCAGGCATTTCAGGCGTAACTGAGTCAGGTTTACACGCCTTGCACACATCTGTTTAGTTCTACCAACAAATCCTCTATAGGACTGATTCTGTAACTAATTTGGCAATGTTGGGTCCAGCCACGGACTACAACATTTAAAGGGCAGTTTGATATTTTCTAGGATTTTCAAAAGAACAGTAACCAATTCCTAACTCAGCCCAGGAACAGGTGTAACAGCGGACTTCCCGTGACGTCACTGTTTGAATAAAAACCCACGTTCCAACAAACAGACCTCTTCCGCACAGGTCCCCAGCGGAGCTGGAAGGAGAGACAGCGCGATCCAGTATTCATTCACAAACAGGGGTAATTAAGGTACAAGCGTGGCTTGACTTTTCTTTCTGAGGTCTACAGAAGCAAACTGTGTTCCAGAGAGTTCCCAGCAGAAACCCTGTCTCTACGACGCCGAGTGGAGTGGTTTTCCCAGTCTGAAGGAAGGACAAAGGTACCGCAACACAGCACGCTGCTGGTCGGCCAAGAGCTGCCCTTCCCCACAGCTACGGAGGTTAGCTGCAAGCTAACCCTTTGTTTACCCACACCTGGATGTTTTCCCCAACACCCAGGACAACTTCTCCTCAGCACGGTTCACATAAGAGGTAGTGTTTGGGCAGAGAAGATTAGTTTAGAGTTAAATAATCTAAATAATATTCATTTATTGACGTTTGTTTTTGTTTGTGTTGAGAAACTCAGCTAATGACGTGCTCTGTGTTGTTTTAAAAGTTAAGACAAACTTTATTTAAAGGGACGGTTTTTTTAAACACAGATCGCCCATAACATGCCGTATTAGTGGTATTTTTAAAGGTACATATTTGATTCTGGTAACAATTATAAGCTTCTTTTCTTAGCTCCAATCGCTAACGGCTAAGAACATGGGCTCGCCCACTTTATGAGCCAGCTACAGATCATTTACCCAGAAAGGTTGTTGGTCCTCATTCAAAATAATATTTTCCTTAAAAACATTTCCTTAAATATTATTCGTACTAGACAAAGCCAGCTAATTAAACCAAAAGGGTTGGTTCTTATTCAAAATAATATTTCCTTAAATATTATTTTAATAAATAAAGGCAGCTAATTAAACATCGTTGAGAATTAGTCATCCAGAAGGTTGGTTTTACTCAGTAAATCATTCTTTAAATGTTATTTTATTAAAATAATGTTATATCTGATCTTGCATTGTGAATGGTCGTTTGAAAGTATGCCAATTATTGCCTAAGTTGGTTCCAAGACTAACTTAACTTCATTTCCAGATTCTTCAAGATAATCCTTGGTTCTCAAACATAAATAACATTGCATGGTAATGTTGCATCACTCTTTTGGTCATGGTTTTCAACCATCTTTGATCAACTTGTTTATATTGTACATAGCCCATTAGTCTTCCTTATTCTTTCATTCTGCTTGGCAGTTTAGTTGGATTGTTTTAGCATAGTAAAGAGTTTGTTGATTGAAATATGTTTGACTTTGAGTTGACTTATTTTTGTTAATAAATTCTAGTATTTTAAGGAAATTGTGTGAATTCATTCTGTGTGTGTACAGAGTTTTGCTGTTCAATAAAGCCAGAGCTTGGCTCATCCCTTTCGATTTTGTCCTAATGCCACCGCCTTATTGGGCTGGTATTCACAGGACAACCCTTAACAGACCAAAATATTATTTAATAAAACATTATTAAAGTATTAATATTAAATAATATATTCATAATCATAATCACAACAGCACCATGCTTAGGGTCATTGTCCATTTGGAAGATCTATTTGTGCTCAAGCTTTAACTTCCTAGCTGAAATCTTGAGATGCTGATTTACTATTTCAACTTAATGTTATCTCCTTATGACGGCATCTATTTGTAAGAAGTGCACCCATCCCTCCTGCAGTAAAAGATCCCCCAACAACATTATGATGCCACCCAAATGGTTCACGGTAGGGATGGTGTTCTCAAACTTGCAAGCCTTTACCTTTTCCCCTAAGTGTAATGATTGTCAATATAGTTAAACACTTCCATTTTTGTTTCATCAAACCACAGAATATGCTTCTAAATTTTAAAAGGTTTTTGCATTTGCAAACTTTAATCTGTTTTTTTGTTTTTTGTTGCTTTTGGAGTAATTACACTCTCCCACCAACTTCAGCCAAAATCTTCATAAGCACTTTTGCTCAGGTGCTGATAAACATATTTAAAACAAAAACATGTTCAAGTCTCCGCTAGTATGAGATAACAAATCAAGTGAGCAACCTAAGCATCCTAAAGACAGAATTTTATCCAAATTAAAATAAAACGAACCCAGATGATGATCTGTCTATTTTGTGGAAGATTCAGTGATGAGTTCACCAGATGTTCAGACCACTAGGAAGGCTGAGTTTAACCTTTGTTGGTGTTCAAGCATGCCTGAACTTTGAAATATCTGAAACACCAGCATAAAATGTGGACAGCTTTGTTGGGGTCATCCATTTTGGTCGGACAGACCGACTGGGCTGCGCAGTTCAACATGCACAGCTCAGCATTCTGAAGCTGACGTCATCGGAGCTATAAAAAGCTGAGGAAACAAAATTTTCTCACGAGACGAGGCAAGTGAGGCGCATATCTGGAGAGACAAAAGCCCACACGCGAACTTTTCCTCCACACGGCCATTCCTTGAAGAGCTTGAAAGCTGGAAATCTGTCTGATACAAGAAATTCAAAAGATTCATAGCCAATTGAAGACCCCGCCGACACTCCGGCGCAGGTGAAAAACCACAGAGACCCCCCCCCCCCACCTTGTTTGGGATTTGGGGCAATCAGCTCCTAGTGGCTAAGGGCGCAGCCCACTGTCTACCAGCTGATCGCCGAAAATCGTGACATCAGCACACCAGGAGGGCGTCTCGTTCCAAGTCAACCCAAATTGCACATTTTGTCCATAAAACTGCTGGTTTGATCTTCATAGCCACTCAATGCACATATATTTTGTTTTATTATTATTTAGGTAATCATTTTACTCTTTTTGTAGAATAGTGCATGTTAGGTAGGTGAAGGTTTGTGGACCAGAATACTAATTCTATCAGGGCTATATGGCTGAGTGATTTATCTGTCAAAATAAGGTCAAAGTTCCCCCGCCGATCGGTGGAGCAGCTGTTTAAACAGTGACAATTAGCGTGGTTTTAGTTAATATTTATCAATTATTAATGGTAATTAACTAATTGTAATTATTAAGTGCTTTGAGCCTATGATCACAACACCAGAGGACATCTTTGATTTCTATTCATAAGCAATGATTTTTGATTAAGAAAATTATTTTTTGAATTATGATTTTTTATTATAATTTTTGATTAATATTCATAAATCAATCATCATAATCCTTACGGCTTCATGCAAAAGCTCAGTGAGTGCTATTGAACCAGCATGTACCATTTAACCACAACATGGCAGTTTGACTTGTTTATACTAAAGAAACTTCTCAGGTTTGATCTTTTCCTAGAGCTTGTCAAAAAAGACACAAAACTTGTTTCAGTCCAGGTTCAAACATCTCTGTGGTTTCACTCACCTGTAGCCAAAAAGCCGGTGAAACCAACGCACTTTCTTCCCCCTCCTCCTGCCCCTTGCCGGATCACTACCTTCAACATTCATCATCCTTATTCTTAAAAATGTTCTGTTTTAAACTATTGTCGGTGTCTATAAGCATAAAATTAAAATCCGTGGAGTTATTTGCTTCCAAACTAGCAGCACGGCTCAGTTAATTATGCCAGTCAACGTGATGAGCTACAGTTACCTGACACCAGACACCTGAGCTCTGTCCTGCACAACAATGTCTGTGTGTGTTTTATTTAGTTTAACTTGAGATTAAAGTTATTTATAGCACCGGCTTCTGGACAACTTCATTAAAAGGGAAACATTGAGATTAATACGGAACTACTGTCCGATCTTTTTCAGTTAGTTAACCATTTTTCATTTCCAGGAATAAAACCCAGAGTAATCAGTATTAAATCTAGTATTGTGGGCATTTGATTGGCTAGCAACATGGTGTGCCCTGCCTCTCTCCCAATGACTGCTGTAGATAGACACCAGCCCCAACATGACCAAACAAGGATTAAATGTATAGTCTAAAGCAAAGAACCTCTTACATCCGAGATTTGGTTTTGATTGCTAATCTTACACGCAAAAGGTGTGGGATAACTTTACTTAGAGATGCACCAAGAAATCCTTCATCAGCTGATTTTTATCTTTAAATTCAATTCAATTTAAAAATACTTTATTCATCCCAAAGGGAAATTAAATGTTGTTATAGCTCATATTATATAGGTTTCTTCAAAGAGCCGTAGATGCTGATGGCTGCGGGCAGGAAGGATCTCCTGTAGCGCTCTGTCTTACAGCAGAAGCCTCTGACTGAAGACACTCTGTTGCTGTACAACAGTCTCATGAAGACGATGCTCAAAGTTCTCCATAATGTTCTTCATTTTATGAAGAATCCTTCTTTGTACAATGATCTCCAGAGGTTCCAGAGGACTCCCCAGAACAGAGTCAGCCTTCTTTATCAGCTTGTTGAGCATTTTCAAGTCCCTGGCTCTGATGCTGCTGATGATGGAAGAAGAGATCACACTCTACACAGCAGACTTATAGAAGAAATTCAGCATCTTGCTGCAAACACTGAAGGACCTAAGCTTCCTCAATAAATACACTCTGCTCTGTCCCTTCTTGTGGGCTTCACAGTTGCATCTTGTCCAGGTGAACACCGAGGTATTTATACTCCTCCACCACCTCCACTTCTTCTCCCATGATGGAAATAGTGTTTGAACAATTCCTGTTTCTCTTAAAATCTACCATCATCTCCTTTGTTTTAGTCACATTCAAGATGAGATGATTGTTTCCACACCATGCCACAAAGCGGTCCACCAGCTCCTTGTACTCATCTTCTTGTCCATCTCTGATCCACCCCACGACTGCAGAATCATCCGAGTATTTCTGCAGATGACTGGAGCCCGTCTTGTACTGGAAGTCTGAGGTGTACAGAATGAAACGGAATGGTGAGAGTACAGTCCCTTGTGGTGCTCCTGTGCTGCTGACTACCCGGTTAGACACACAACCCTTCAGTCTCACAAACGGTGGTCTGTTTTTCAGGTAGTCTTTGATCCAGGAGATTGTTGAGGCCTCCACCTGAGACTTGACAAAGCAAATCAGGTTTAATTGTGTTAAATGCACTGGAGAAATTTAAAAAACATGATCCTCACAGTGCTGCTAGCATTGGCCAGA